>JAHSVC010000020.1:1200000-1723143 GCA_021397845.1 Areca catechu
AGCAGAAAATGATAGTTTATTATCTTGGAGAAAATATATGATCAAGTTCTGGAAGACATAATCTGGTGCGCATTAAGGAAGAAAGGCCTACTTAAACTGTGATTGAAAATGTCAAGAACATGCTTAGAAGAGTGTAGGAGGCATGAGAAGTAGCATTGGCTAGAGAAGAGAGTTTCAAGATAATGTTATAATGGATGTGCCTAAGGGTTGATCGTGTGCAAATGATATTGCAGTAACTGATGACAAGTGAAGATGGTGTTTTAAATTGAAATTATTGATGACTCTTGATGATGAGGCTTAAATATCAATACGATTAAGAAAAGGTGGATGGGAAAAAAAATTGCACAAAAATTTCAAGCTCCTTTGTACAGATGAAAAATGAAAACCACTTGTACACCAAATAATAGGAGCATGTGCAGTTATATTGTTTTCACTTTATGCATCTATAATGTTTTTTTTTTTTTAGCTCACATGTGCCCATCTGTTTGTTGGTGGAAGTGAGTGTTGGTGTGCATCTGTGAAAATGATATGCTCACCTTAATTATGGAAGTTATTAAATTTTATTGATTATATCTCCATCCTCTTAAAATGCTAGAAGGAACACTCTCTTAGGTCACATATGCATATACAAATATGAATGTTCATGTATGTGTATGTTTAAGCATTTACCTTTGTATTTGTGATAGCCTTTCTTGAAATGTATCATTTACTTGGCTACTGGACTTTTACTAACTTGTTTCGATGATAAACTCCTGCTCAGAAGGAATAAACTCTATCATGTACTGAGAAGGGTTTCATTTCCTTGCTTAAGTAATCTCTTGGTTTTATATTATGTCACAACACTCTTTTCTTAGCATTATGGGTGATGATGGTGTAAGAAGCCAACTGTCATCCAAAGCATCTTGTCTAATCCCCTTTCCTTTCTCCTTTTATGTCAAGCTCTTGTCAGTGGAATAACTCTAGGACTTGTCAATCCAACTCTTGGCTGTCTTGCTGACATATATTCTTTGTCAAGATTTAGTGCCTGGGATCTTCTTTATCTCAGGTGAGGTCTAAAATGCCTGCATTAGCTGTGTTTTCCAAGACCGGACATGTCATGATTTTGGAATGTCTTCTTAATGATATAGGACTCATGTTGAGCAGTAGGGAACTTGGTGCTGCTATAGAAGCTTGGCCTGCAGGACTTTTTGGGCTAGTATGATCTCAATTTTCCTGTGTCTTATAAGACCCTAAGGTTTCTACTTTGTATGTATGTAATAGGTGGTATAGTTTACTCTTGGATTTCATGTGGTTTGATGCCTGTGTTATGGATTGTTCTGTATAATTCCTTCTTAAATCTACGAAGAAACAACTCACTGGATTTAATCATTATGTTTTTTGGCCTTGATCTGTGTTACTTGCTGCAACAACTATGAAGTGTTAAGTAATACAGATTCTTACATCCTTAATCCTATTCGGTTAATATATATCATGCTAACATATACTAGAGTTATACCTGCATAAATAGATCGGAGTCTTTTGCAACATTGACAAATTACAGCAAGTTGATTTAGAGAAGAATTTGTATGATTTTCTCTCAACCTTGAACTCTTTGAAAATCAAATCCTCCTTTTAAGGCACAATATTAAGATATCTTTTAAGTTTTGAATGCACAAGCTAAAAGTTAATGATTGGTAGGGCTGCAAGGATGCATTTTGCTTTATATTTATTTTCTCTATTGAATAATCAACATTCTCAAGAAATGAAAAGAAAGCTAAAGTGGTCAACACTATGACTATGATGCAAATCCTAACTACCAGCTATTTATATAGTAATAATAACTCTCTAGCTTTGGAGGGTGCTAGGAAACCTTAAGCTGTTATATGGTTTTTGAGGCTTTTGCTTCCAGAGGGTAACTATGCAAGGTTTCCCTTGCCTTAGCATCTAGATGAGGGGGAAGGAGGCAGTAAAGTTTGCAAGATTGTATATATTCATGCATATATAAATGTCTATCTACGTGATGTGGGCATATACATGCATATATCGCACTTATATAAATATCCAATGCTGACAAGTTTTCTATAGGGATCAGATCTTTAAAGATGAGTTCCAATTTTTGTGTAGAATGGATCTACAATAAACATCTATATATCTTATCAAATATGAAAGCCATAATGAGTTCTGTACCACCATAATTGTTTTTATTTTAATTTATTTCATGGATGTGTATTAAAATTAACATATTAACCAATAGATGGTTTTCTACTCCCTTGAGATATATTGCATTGGCTCTGCAAGCATAACTCATGCATCCTTTATTCATGATTTCTAAAATGCCCAAAATATGACCTCCTTAGGACTGCAAACTTGAAAAAAAGTTTGGCATAACATTAGAAGCACATTCCTAGCAACTATATGGGAGGTGGTAAATTGCAAGGGACTAATTTTGGCTGTGTATAACACCTCTATCTACTATTCTATTCAGCAGGTAAAAAAAAAAAAAACGAATATTGGACTGTAATTTCATTTTTATTTGCCAATAGAAGGATGAAGTTTGCGTTAAGTTTGCTCCATTGTAATGTGGAGGTCACAAGTCCAAAACATGGAAACAACCTCTCCAAACAAGGAGGTAAAGTTGTTTACATCGAACCCTTCCCAGACCTAGCAATAGCTGGACCCTTGTGCATTTGCCCTTTTTTTGATAGGCAAATGTTGGAATTGTATGATGTCCTATTAGTTCTCTTATTAAAACAAAACAAAAAGAAATTAATAATGCTCTTAGCTTTGTGTTGGAAGCAGAAATAAGTATTCAGCAAAATTGATTGCTGAAAGGAGGCAAATTGTTCTAGGAATGATGAAAGTACCAATGTGACCTTATACTGAGTGCAGTTTGAAAATCTTGAATTCGGTCTTGAAGTATTTTTAACTAGTTATAGTGATAATCATGTTGGATCCTGACTGGATCAAACTTTGGCCAATCTTCTGAAGGTCCTGCTGCGCTGCTGTTCTTTCAGTGTGGAATTTATGTCAGGGGACTTCTTCTTTATGAGGAAGTCTTTTTTTTTGGGAAAATCCTCTTTAATCTTTCTTCATCTATGCTAGACTAGTAAATAGGAATATGTGAACTGGTATGGAAATGCTATGAATTGTTGTTTTTCCCTTTTAAACACATTGCCAGAAAATCTTGATATCTTCTTTCAACAGGCCTTGAGCCTTTCTGGCTAGAATTTTGAAAAAAAAAGACTATCATGATTCATGAGTCTTTGAGGCAATATTTGGTTGTAGAGTAAGTTAAACAGAAAAAGTAACTCTACCAACCTTTTAAAATATCCAGTTTGCTCTTAGAATAAAAATGGCTTTCTAGCATTTAGGAGGTTAAAGTGGAATCAAGGGGTTAAAGCAGTCATTTCACTTTTGCCCCTGTTAACCCCAAGTATGTGCAACCTAAGTATTTAATCTGTACTGCTAGCTCTTTACATTGGTCATCGTGCCAAGTTGTCTGTTTTACTTGGACTTGTACAACAGCTGTTCTATTCCCAGCATTGGCAATAGTGCGACATGGTGGTGGTTGGCATTGATGTATTTTAATCCTTGCATGAGCATGTTGAAGTTGTTTGCTTATGGAAGCAAACTTAATATGTAGATTGAGTTGTTTGGTTATGACTAATCTGCCTTGATATAGGCACATAACTATAATATGACAATTAAGTCTCTCTATCGAAATGGGGTTAATTGTGGAGCACAATTCAAGAAATGGCTCACTAGCATATTGAGAAAGATTTACAAGGTGGTACAAATAATGCATCTGGCCCTCTTAAATTATTTAGATGATTCTTTTTCTTAGAGATTTATTTAGCTACTATGTGTCTTATCTAACATTTGACCATGGATTAAAGCAAGTTTTTAATCCTGTGTGATGGGGCTGTCCCGATTTTTTCATAGAACTGGATGCATGGGCGTCCCGTCCCGTTCCGACACTTGGGACACTGGGATGCTGGCGGGACATCTTGTCCCAACATATGGGATGGTCCCCCATCCTGGTGTCCCACGGGACGTCCCACCGGGACCTGAATTGGATTAAGTGCCAAGTAACATGATACATACCCTGCCAATATGCCTCAGCACATGGTATGTACCAGCTGCATGCCAGTTCTTGGCATACTGCTGTACCAATGCATGGCTCACTTTACAGTACTATGCCAATACCATGCTGGCATGCCATTGGCAAGTAATACCATGACCTTGCATTTGACCCCATATGCTCTTTGTTACTGAACAAGAATTGCTTACTCAAAGATACAATGGAAGGTCTCTATGGTATTTCCATTTTTTTCATGTGTTGAACATAATCTTCAAATGTTGAATATAAAATCTCTTCCTATATCTCATCTTGCGTGCAAGAAGAGGAGGGGGTAAAAGCCATCTACCCCAGTTTAATTTCCTTCATTCGTGGCTTGTATGCACTGCAGATATGGTTGTTTCTTCTGTGCTTATATTGTGTATTTCAAGTGCCCAGTGGATGTATATATACTTGCTGATCTTTCCTCTTTTTTTATAGTGTTTTTGTACTCTTATTTTTTTTATTGCCACTGGTTGCAATCTATAATTTTGCAATGCTCTATTTTTTTTGTCCTTAGTGGGTTCAATTCTGTTGTTTACTCCTTTTTTCTCAAGGCTTATCTTGCAAATTCATTTGATGCCTTATGAATTTGTCACTGGTATGTGGTCATTTTGATAAACAACATTGTTCCTTTTTTTTAGTTATTTTTGTTGAGGTTGTAGTTTCTTCACATTATCTTCTTTGCCATTGACTTTATATTGCAGTTTCTTCAAAAGTCTTGACTTTATAGATTTCCTCAGGGTTAGCAATTTTTTGCTGTATGCCAACAACCTTGTCAAGTGGAGTTGCATTGACACGAGTAAGCTTATATATTGTTTTTCCAGGGCTAACAAGTTCTTTGACTGAGATATACTTTTGCACCTAATGCAGCTTGCAAGGGGGAATGCTGCTCTTGCTCTTACAATGACTTTGATATCTAATTTTTTAGGCATTATGATCGTAAGTTAACCTTTTGTCTCTAAGATGTAAATCAATTATTACATTATGGTGCCTTGTGATTAGAGTCATGAAGCGAGTGTTTTATTCCATTAAAATCTCAATTTTTTTTTCCTTTGGACATGCTTCTAGCGAGAGACTGGCCTGTGAGGGTCTACCCATGAACTAATTGTTATCATGCAGATGCACTAATGAGTGTGTAAGAAAAAAAATAAAGTAGCAAAGAATTGGCTTTGAAATTAGCTAGAAGTGATATGGGCACAATTCATACTTTTTTAAAGCTACATCCTGGAAAATGCATCATTAATTCACTATCATGCCCCATATGATATGCATTTTACGGATTTGCATATGATTTGCAGGACTGATACGGTTTACCTTAGTAAATGAGGAAAAATGAGCACTTTCCCTTCACCTAGATATTTTAATGACCTCTTCTCTGCTTTTTAATTATTTACATGAAATTGTCCAGTTGTAGATAGTTCTCTATTCACATTCAATAATATGACTCCTTTCTATGATAGAAGTCTTCATTAATTTTTTTTTGGGGGCTTGCACTCTCAGAAGGATCATGAACAATCTTTTGTTTGGTGTCTGATGATTGATTCTGATAAAAAGGGTTGATTTTTCTTTGTAGGAAAGGAGTTAATGTTTGAAATTATGGTCTTTGAGAAGCTACTGTTTCATTTTTATGATGGTCAGAAACTTGTTAACTGTTTCTGGATTATCTTATGTTAAGATTGTGTATTGTTTGATGATTAGTAAAACAAGAGCCTCCTAAAGTCACTTGCATCAGCATTCCTGTTATCTGATCTTAACTAATTACGACTGCATGATATCTTTGGCAGTATTTTGAACTGCATTGATCTTTGCATTTAGAGATCGATGGTTTCTGCCAGTGTACTGTTGGGCTCATCTTGAAATTATATTGTGTTGTAGGTGCCATTTTCTATCTCTAGGTACATAGGAGCAGGGGCTGGGGTGTCTGTCCCGACTTCGCAATTATTTAAAAGCCTTATTACTAATCTTTTGGTCCCACTCATTCTCGGAAAGGTATTCTTAATCAGCCTTGCAGTATTGAAAGAATACTTATGTTTATGCAAAGAAAGAAGAAGATTGTCAATAGTAAGTTATTTATATGATTTATAATTTATTGTTTACTTGAAACTTGAAAGGTAAAGTTTTGTTATTGTTCTGTTATATAAACCTGCTTTTCAATTTGTGTAAAACAATTTCTGCAGTGACAAGCCCACTTTTAACAGATTTGATGCTTAAATCTTCTCTGGCAATGCTGCATATGTTGTTTGCTTATTACCATAATCAACGTAGTTTTATCTATAGGATTTTGGAAATCATTCAGCATTCCTTTAATATGCTGATGCTTTGTAGGTATCATAGTACTTAAGCATGCATAGGCTAACAGTTTTCTACTATTTTATGTTTAGTTTCTGGATCTAGACCCGATGCATCATTGCCATTTTTTCCAAAATACTTTGTAATCTTCATCACTTGAATTGATCATAATACTACATTACTGGTCCAAAATGAAAAGAACAAAAGAGAAACTTATTCATGCTTTCCTGTTTGCAGTTGTTCGGGATTCCACAGAATGTAAGTACTGTTCATTGCTATCAATTATATACTATTGAAAATTATATAAAATATAAATACATAGGAAAAATAGAATGAACTTATTGCCTTTGCTGATTTGTGAGGGTGAGACTTGGCACAATGGTAAGGTTGCTCCATTGTGGCCTGGAGGTTATGGTTTTGAAACAAGGAAACAGCATTTCCACACTCGGTGGTAAGGCTGCATGCATCTTATGATCCCCAGACCTTGCAATAGTAGGATCCCCCTGCACTGAGCTGCCCTTTTTAGTTTTGCGGATTTACATTAGAGTGTATTTAGCACATACAACATGCAACTAGCATGCGTTGACAACTAATAATAATCAGTTCATGCTAATTAATCATTGTCATGTGAATTTGTTTGGGTTTTTTATAAACCTGGTTGCAGGCATGCTGGTTAAGAACATTGGCAAGCCTAACCAAAAGTTGTGACAACATCAGCTAGCCTGAGCAAGGCATTGGGATCCCATATGTTTGAAGTCCGATGTTCTAAGATTCATTATTTGATAACAGTCAAGTTTTGACCTTTCTCATCATTTGTTCTTAGCAGGGTTAAATATTCAGTATAATCAAGCCATTTTAAAATCCTTAATACTACATTCAGATATTCTTAGGTTTTGCAGGTTCTTATTTGGCTTCTCTGTGAGATATTCATGCCTCTCCTATGTAGCACCATCTCTAATTCTTGCATGCCCATATTAGCTTTGTCGGTTTCTCCTAGCATAAATTCCTTTTCCTTTACACAGATCTGGTCAAAGAACTTAAGTTGTAATTAACGTTAATATAATATCCATTCAAAATAGAGCAAATGAAATTTACAAGTGGGAAATTTATTGTTCTCATTTGTATCCAACTTTTTTCTTTTTTTTTTTTGTATATTTAGAATAAATAATAGTTACAACCAAGGCATGCCATCTCGATACCAGCCCCCATACCGGTGCCACCCTGTTACTGTACTGGAATGCATGATACGGGGGCTGGTTCAATGTACCGAGTGTGGGTACGTCCCTTGTATTACATATTGGTACTGAACCGGTATGGTACAATATGCCTCGTAGTGCCTACTTTGGTATGGTATAGTGTACCTTGGTCACAATCCACACCACCGATGGCAAGCGGCAGGTGTTGGCTTTTTGGAATATCTGAGTACCTTCTTATCTAGTGTAGATTATTTATGTTCTCCTCAATTATTACTATGTCCAAAGAAGCATTTAGGAAGCACATTCACAATCAAAGAATTATGTAGTCATGATATCATTCTCGGCCCAGTTGTTGGCTGTACCAATATCCCATACCTTTCATCATGTAGGTCTTTTCTAAATCAATGGCATAAGAACAATTCTGCTATTGTCAGCTATTAAATAATAGGTTCATAGCCCATCAGTATTGGTCCTCACCATTAAGTTATGGCAGGTTTATTTATGAAGTAAAATATGGTGAAGGAGACCTGTTTTTCTGCTAGCACTTATCACAGAAAGAAATCCAGACTTCTAAAGTAAATCTTAAAATCTGAATGTAGGACAGGGCGTTTAACCCTACAAGCATTACCCCATCTATAAATGGGTTTTGCTTCATGGCTCAGGGTATGATCATTCAGTGTTTGAGACATCTAGTCATTAGCTTTGAATTCTCAGCTAGTGCCTAGTGCATTACTTAGTTTTACAAATTCTAGAAAGTCAAACATCCATTCTTAATTAAAAGTTGTAAAATTACTTCAAACTGGTTTTAGATACAAGCAATAAAATCCTACTTTCCTGAGGACTATTAAAATAGCATGCAGCTTGTGCATCTTACCTAAATACCAGGATGGTGCTCGACACCTAAAAAAAAGAATCCAGCTAACATGGTTAACCCCTTGTTTTTCTTAAAATGGTTCTCTTTGTTAGATTTCATTTCTTTCCATGTAAGTTGGCCTTTTCAATCAGGATTCTTTTATTTGTTATTTATGGTTTTGCTGTGGTAGTAGTTGGTTGATTGTCACAAAGTAAGCTACAAGTTGGAGAACTCATTAAGCTCACTATCATGCTTATTCCAGGTTTTCCACTGCCTATTTCAGCACCATTGACTATCTTTTCCATAAGTAGGCAAAGTGAAACAAATTAATTTCACAAATGGAAGGCAATAAGCATCTTGTGTTCTTGATATATCATATGTATGTCCTGTGTTTAGCTCGCTTATGTGAAAATTTCAGATACTTTCATTAAGTGGAAATTGTTTTGCAACCTAGGATTTATGATAAAATACAAATTTATTTAATTATAAGTAGTGTGAACCTTTATGATATATATATATATATATATATATATATATATATATATGAGATAGACTTGGCTCCTTTCGAAAGGATTTGGAGCCAAATCCGGTCAAGTCCTCCACCATCTGATTTGCACAAATTTTCATGCAAAAAGAGTAAAATTTAATGATGTAGAATAAACCCATAGAAATAAATAAATATGCCTTAGAATAAATACGAACTTTTCTACTCACATTAATGTTGTATTAATTATTGTTGATGGTTATTGGAATTATTAATGATAGGATAGTCTACATTTTCAGAATAAACACAAATGCTTCAGAATAAATATAAACTTTTTCAGAATAAACAGAAATACTCCAGAATAATAAACAAATCCAAACAGATGGAAGTGTTTCTATTTATTATGAAGTGTTTGGATTTATTCTGAAAATGTTTGTGTTTATTCTGGAGTATTTGTATTTATTCTGGGATATTTTTGTTTATTTCTGTTTGTGTTTATTGTACACCATTAACTTTTTACTTTTCTGCGTGGGGATCTATGCAAATCAGACGGTAAGAAACTTGACCGCATTTGGCTTCAAATTTTTTGAAAGGAGCCAAGTCCACCTCTCTCTCTCTCTCTCTCTGTCTCTCTCCCTCCTCTCTCTATATATATTCTACCAATAATTACTTCTTTAGATTGGCAAGTTTAATGTTGTCAAACCACATGAGAATGTGAAATCTTCTTGTTTTTGTTGCAGGGATGGCAGAAAATGTTGATCGAAATCTTCGTTCTTTCTCAATGATTAATGCGGTACTTCTTAGCCTAGTATGTCTTAATCCTTGTGTTAGATTCCAACTTGTTTAGTAATTGTAAATCTTGCTGCAATGCATTCAATGCAAGGTAGATAGGAGTTTTGAACTTGTTTTGGCATGTTTGAATGTTGAATAAACAGCAGGTACAAGTTTATGAGTTATGATTTTTCTTAATTGTGAGGCTTTTATCTGTTGTAGATTTGTACTATCATCTCTTCTATTTCTTGGTTAGAAATCATTATTAATTATGCTTCTCTTGATACGTGACCTCTGGTGATGAAGCTCAATCCGATAATGCACCAACAAGAGAAAAAACAATACACATGGAAGATGTATATTTCATCTCCCGCTTGGACTTAATTTCTTTAACAAGACATTCTGAACATGATTAAAATTAAAAATATTAGGCAACTAACAAAATGATTATTGTGGTGCATTTGTTGGTAAGGCAATAATGGTTTATCATCATTGCACAAAAGAAGAATCAAGAATCTCTCAAACAAAGGAAGTGATTTAAAATAAGGGCTTTCCTCTCAATACAGTGCCTCATAAATGGCCTAGCTGTGCAAGAGGCAAGGGAGCAAATTCTAGTGTAAACTTTTTGGTGGTCCCCACCAAAACAGGTAAAATATCTTATAAACTGGGAGCAGTTTCTGAATTTCTGACAGACCAATTTGGCAGCAGGTGTCCTTAAATTTAGTATTCTCCTCCTTTACTCAAGTTTTTCTTGCAGCTAGTTGATTTATCAGCTATTGGTTTCTATATTCAAAATCCTTGGTTGTCAACTGGCATAGAAGTTCTAGAGAAGAGGATGCATGATCTGCACTTTATGTGGATGATGTAGTAACAATTAATGAGATGAGAACATTTGTGGAATGCAGATTTTGAAGTTAAGCTTGAGAATGTTAAGATTTAAAATTAACAATAAAATTCTAATGCAACCATGGTTAAAAACTAGTGGAAACAAGGCTATGTCAAATTTTATGGTCAGAAGATACCTTAGGTCGGTTAAACTACTAAATCTATGCTCCACTAAAGAATCAAAAGATAAATATATATTTACTATCAGATATGAGCAAAGTGCAGGAAGTGGAGATGCAGTTTTGGGAACCTGTGTAATTGCCTCATGCTAGTTGGACAGACATGTTTATTACAATTTCTATGAGGATGAATATTAGTTCTCAATGAAATATTAGTGCAAGATGGGCATTGAACTGATAAGCATGTTGAAGATGAGAAACTGATTAAGATAGTTTTTCCATTTATAACTGAATTAGATGAGGCACCATCTGGTAGGAGTCTTGGATACAGAAGGAAGAAGATAAGGAGTGAACACCAAGGAAGTTTAGGTTGGTTAAAATAAGGGACTAGAGTTTTTCTTTGATACACATGATGTAGCCTGTGAACTTTGTTGACTCCTTTTCTTTTTTTTAAGTATCATAGAGGTCATGCCATTCTACTTGCATGTACACATTTGCATTCTGTTACTTGCAAGTAGATGTTTACAAGAGTACTATGATACATTCTCTCACAAATTAGTTGTTTCCTCTACCCACCCTTTTTGTCTCCCACCTGGATCAACATGTTTATTGTATTCCAGGTGCCATGGATGCAAGTGAGCAGATCAAGATCTCTACTCTTGACAGTGAAGCCAGCAGTTTTTGCCATTGCCATTGGTATGGGAACGTATGTGCTTCACCAACCTATCCCTCTTCTAGAGCTTTTTTTTTCCATGCCTTGCAGCTTTATATGGGTGTATTTGATTAACAATCTGTTCTATCTCTGTTGCATAACCCAGTAGTGAAGCCAATGCACCTTGAGCTGCCAAATGTAAGGGCATCTATAGCATTAGTGATGGCAGTGAATTTAGTTTATATATTATATGTTTTGCTCCTGTGAGGTGTAATTTATTATATCAAAAAAGGTATGCATGTTTTAAGCTTGGAAACCTTCTGTTTCCAGTATAAAGATGGTAGCTGTAGTGCTGGAGATGCTATATTCTTTTACTGATGAAATGAAAGTACTGTTCGCATGGGCTGAATGGAGAAGTTGATGTTCACTTAAAAACTCCAAGATGTGGGGGCCGTGGATGTGTGAGATCAAAGCAGAGGGTTCATTCTCGAAATTTTGTCATGGCTGGAGGGAGAACACATAAAAGATGTGTGAGATCAAAGCAGAGGGTTCATTCTCGAAATTTTGTCATGGCTGGAGGGAGAACACATAAAAGGATGTGTTCAGGAGCTTGAATATTGCTGATGACTAGGTTGTCCTTCATTTGGTTTTATATGCTTTTGCTCTCTCCTTTTTCTTCTTTTATTCCCCCTTTTTCTTTATGGTTAGTGGTTGGAGGGGCTTGGTTGGGTTTTGGGATTTTGTTTTTGGGCTTGTTATTTTATTTATATTTTGAGGAAAGGGCGGGGGGGGGGGGGGGGGGGGGGTGGTGGTGAAGGGGTGTAGTGGAGAGGCAGAGTATCAAATACATGGAGGCAAGGCAAATGCTATTCTTCTATGTTGGTTTTGTGTGTGTTTTTCCGGGGTAAGGGGGTGTAGGTGGTGTTAGGGTGGATACATGGAGAGGTTACTGGTACTTCTTTTCTGCAAAATATTACTAGTACTATTTTTCCCAAAAATTAGAAATTAGATGTCGTTGATGTTGTGACCCAGGTCTTGTGTTGCACCATTCCATATCATTTCTTCTTGTCTGATGGGCAGAATGAAACTCTTTTGTTGTATAAGAAAATCACCAAGTAGCCAAATCAGTACCCTTATTGCTTTTCCGATGAAATGTAGATGATCTCCCATCTTACATAAAATGCTCTCACATTTTTTGGGTATCCATGCTTCTGTTTAAATTTCTAGCTTTGCTTGTCTTGGCTTTTTGTGGTTACCATTGGCTAGTTTACTTTCCGTTGACTTGGGCTTGAGCATAAATAAATATATAAACTACTGTTGTTTTTTTTTTTCCTGTAGATGACCGGGGAAGAAGTGTTTTTATGGTACCCAGGAAAGGATTCTGACATAGACATTTTGGTGTTACATGTTTGTCTGACATTGAAGTACATTGGGTGATTTCTAATATTAGATACATGGAGTTGAGATAGCACTGTCGAGTTGCCTATTTTAGAAACTGTTGCACATCACTTTGGCCGCTTTTTCAGCTTTTGTTATATATATATATATATATACAGCTTTCACTTTGTTGCATTTGAATAAAGAGGGCAAGCTGATGTAACCTTCATGGGATCAATTATCAACCGTGTATTCTTTTCATTTGTTGCAGACTACTACATCTCATTCTGTTGGCATTCAACACCCTAACAGTGCGTAGCCTGTCAGTAGTCTCTGGAGGTAGCAAATCAGTTTTTTCAAAGAAAGAGAATGCCCGTGCTGTAATAGTAGTTGCCAGCCAGGTCAGTGTGCGTCATGGTTTTGACTTATGAGTAATCACCATTACAATGTTGTTACAGTTTCTGGGCATAATATCATGTCATAAGCATGTTACAGTATGTAACATGGACACTGACCATTACAAGTTTACAACTGCTTGGTCTAATGGTGACTGTGGCTATTTATAATAAAAAAAGGCTTCCCAGTGCAGGGGACTTAAGTTATTGTGGGGTCTAGTCAAATGCACGTAGCCTAACCAGGGAGGTTTTTTTCTATATTTCGAACCTGTGACACATGTCACAATGGGAAAAAACTTGCCATTGCATCAAGGCCTGCCTCCTATGGCTATTTATAGTAGTAACTCTGAAATATTTAGATGATCTTTAAGTACATGTTGATATTAATTTGCAAACTCATAGCTCTCTAAAATCACTTTTATGAGTTACTAATTTGTAAAAATTTAAGCAAATTTTCACTAACCAATAATGATCCTTTATAATGTTCTAGCATCCTGTAACTCTTGGGGGCCATGTCTCATGTATTGCACTTAATAATGTTATTAAAATTGTGTATCTATGAATGCTTTAACATCTTTAGGTCTCTGATAAAAAGTGACAAGAAAGTTTCGGTTTTGTAGAAATTGCCATCGCCAAGAATGGCTAAATTTCTAATTTTTGAACCCAAAGCTGGTGCAGTGACGGATCATAAGATGCTCACAGGTCAAAGATTTATGGCCTCTCCAGTCCAGTTAATATCAGCTGCTTGAATGGGCATACTTGTGTGATGATTTTTCCCCAAACATGCTGGTCTTTTATTTTTTTAGATTGACATCTGTGATTAAATGGTTCTTACCAGCTCAGTTGCTTTTTTATTTAGAGCTTTTACAAAGAGTGCCTGTTGTGCTTTTTATGGATTGTTCTATATTTATAACCAGAAAAAAAAGGAAAAGGTCTTGGCCTTGTATAGTTTCCTTTGATTTCCTTATAATTCTGTTAAGTTCATGTTTGAGGAATAAAAAATTTGTTTAGTCTAACTGGCATGTCCATTCATTCGTGCAATCTTGTAGAAAACACTACCTGTACTGGTCGCTGTTGTTGATCAGCTCGGCAGAGCATTTGGTGAACCTGGATTATTAGTCCTACCATGTGTTGCTTCCCACATCATCCAGGTGGATTATGCATGGACTGATTTTCGTCCAGAATTTATATGTGTTTTTCTGGTGCCATAAATTTGACATGGAAACAATTATGCTGCAGATAGTCATCGACTCCATCATAGTAAACTTATGGCTTTGGAAGGATCAACTTTCTGCTAAAATCAAAGAAGCTTAGATCATGAAACAACCCACATGTATACGGTAAAATGAAAGAAATCCATTTAGTGACTCGGTGCCTTTGATATTCCGCCGCTAATTGCTTGATGACTCTAGATTATATATGTGATTACAGCTAGCTTTCTCGCAGAATCCACAGCTGGGTGATGCTCGAGCAGTACCGTTCATCAGATTATGCAATCATCTAGACCCCAGTAGCCACGCTGGTTGGTCCATGTTTGAGGACGAACTTAGATGCAACCAGGATCAGCTTATTCTGTCGGGGAGCCCCGATTGTATTCTATTGATGTGCAACTGCAAAGGATCTAACATTAATTTTGCTTTGTATGATTCAGATGCAGTTATCTGGATTAAAAATTGTGTTTCCCAGCCAACTTGAGAAATGCGGCTATCAGTTTCCATATGATCTGTATAACTCACCAACTCAGCTTGGTCCTGCCTCCAAGTTACGATGATCACCAGAATCTTTGTGCAGTGAGAGATACGGATAGATCGGTCATTGGGTTTATCCTTTTGAAGTTTGAATGGATACTCACACCAAGCGGAATAGCGAAGAAATTTTGCAAGGGTACATCCTGTCCCCCAGTTGAAACAGGCGTGCTTGGGGCGGTGAGTTTATTGGTTCATTGTCGGTGGTCACGGCACTGCTTGGGATGGCCAATCCATTATTTTCATTGTCCTGTTTGATCATAGCATACGATAACGGTTCAGGTTGAAAATATCTCCTGTATGTGGCCTGTTCGATGATGGCTTGGTTGCCTTTTTTTTTTTTTTTTTTTTCACAAAAAAAAAAAAAAAAAAAAAAAAAAAGGTGGTATTCCACTGTTAGTTGCTAGGTAGTTAGCATGGAATCTGTGTGGCCAATCACCATAAAACACTAGCTCACGTCGCTCCGGGCTCGGAGAAAATTTTGACATCTTCTTCAGGTTGAACCGCGGGAGTTTGCTGCATGGACATAATCGAGTGGACCTTGCATGGTATCAAGCAGTGTACGGCTGCTTTATGGACTGTATGCATTGGATCCACTCGGTCATGACATGGATGGCCGTGATTGGGGGTGTTCGGCGCCAAGATGGAGAGGGTTCGAGCGTGCGAGACCGGACGTTGGATTATGCGGTCTGGAGCCCAGGTTGTGGCCGAGGACAGCAAAGGCTTCCCCCTCGGTCGGTCCTTTGTGCGGCTCGGCAACCTTTTAAAATAAGGGCGGAATAAGGAGGGGAGGGGACGGAGATATCGTGCAACGGGAAAGCTGGATCGGATCGGAACAAAACCCCCGCGAATCTCGTTCGTCCTTGGCATCTTGGTGGCGATCGAGCACTGGATCGGACATGCATATCGGAATGGACAGTATTTACCTAGGATCCTGCTGCTGTGGGGGCGTCCTGCGTTTCTGTGCGACGACACGGACCTCTCGATGTCATCATCTCTGTGATATCCTCTGGATTTATGTATCCCTCCGTATTCCCCCGTGCCGCCACGTTTCTGTTGTTGATCGGTGACGGGTACCAAGACCAGTGCCTGGAGTCTAGTATAATATTAACAAAAGATTTAACCGTTAACCGGTTCCATCCTTCGTTTTTGCGGCTACGGAGCTGGAAGGATTATCCAATACAAATTTGTCGGAGAAGTTGATCAGAAATTCAACGTGGTTGCGATCTAAGTTAATCCAATCAGAAACGAGATACGAATGATGCTAAAGACAAGTCCTGCTGTGTTCCAGCAAAGAGTTAATGTATCGAACAAGATATGCCAGCTAGCGCTGGTCCACGTCTAATCCATTAATTTTAGCGGGGCGATGCGGACCTGGACAAAGTGAGGGCGTGACAAAGAAGAGGTCGCACACGTACAGTTGAACATTAAATGGAGCGAGAGAGAGAGAGCGGGGGGGGGGGGTGGGGGGCAAGCAAATCTTATCATATGATAGCAAACAGCACATTTACACCAGAAAAGGTAACATCAACAGCACAAACAGTCAAAGAGCTATCAAGCGACCGATAGCACCAAGAAGAACACAGAGCCATGGGTGGCCTACCGAGGTTTGTACGCCTCTCAGCCATTTCCCATTCGACACGTCCCGTTCTGGAATACAGCAAGATTCAACTCATGCACCGCTCCCAGCCAACCTCGTTCTCCATCATGCTCAACTTTGCAAAGGAAGGACAAGAACCTGATGGACCCTCGCAATGAGTTCGCTTCTTATTATCTTTGCATGAAGAAAGAAAGTTCAAAGGAAAAGATTTAGATTTTGAGAGAGAAAGATCGAGAGATGATAGGTTGGCAGTCTAGCTCTAGCGCCTCCGGGCAGCAGTCTCCCTCTGTGCGTTGAAATAGACGGCAGCAACAGGGAGGCCGAGGTCATTCTCCTCCGCGAAGCGGCGGGTGCTGAAGTTATCCCGCGAGTCCGGCGGGGTCACCGCCTGTCTTCGCTTCTGCTTGAAGAGAACGAACACGAAGCGATGGATGCCTATGTTGGGCCTTGGGCTCTCGTAGCTCACCACCTCCCTTCCTGCGTTCAAATAGCAAATTAATATCACCATCCCTTGGTCAGATAACTCTCTTTCTATCACACTGTTAGCTAGCACTCAACAAACTCTCTCTTCTCTCCCACACAAAAAAGAAGCAGACACCGAGATGGAGGAGAGGCCCACCGAAAGAAGCATCAGTGGTGCCTGGAATATCAGTCACGATCCTGTTTGATGGTCAAATTCAAAAGCAAACAGTTAGCTACAAGTCATTGGCAAATAAGCAACCAAATCCACTTCTATGCATGCATACATGCCTGCATTTAAATATGCATTCATGAAGTATTTGGACATAAATTACGGTTTCGCGTTATATAATATATATATATATATATACGTACATACAGATAGCATCTATCTACGTACGTGCATCAGTGCATGCATGACCGGATACACCATATATATTGATGCTTTCACTTTTCTACTTAATTTAATTTTCTCTCCTTCTAAGAGTGGAGGAGATCTAAGTGTGTCTTTTAGGGTTTACCAGTGGAGGTGTTCCCTCAGGTAAGGATCGCTAGGGCCAGGAACGTCTGGGTCTGTCATGACCTGAAATTGATCAAGGATGTATATGATCGATGAGTTCAATGACTTTTGACAGTGATAAGGTCAGGTTTAAAGGAAAACCTGCGAGGAGGATGAAGCCTACCAGTGTGAAGAAAGATCTCATGTCACCCCCTTGGACCTCAACCCTGGGCTTGCAACCGACTGCCGAAGGATAGAACTCATGGCCATTGCAGACCAGCTTGTTGGAGTTGTAGGTTACCACCATCTTCACGCTGGGGTTGAAGGGGTCCAGCACTTCTCCTATCACCCTCCCAACTATTAGAGGCTCCAAAATTCTCGCCATGGTAAAACGGGGATGGGACAAGAAATCAAAGGTCGCAAAGGAAGGGTCTTCTGGATGGCGAATAAAAACTCCGTCCCTCGAGGGGTTGGAGGGCTTCTTAATTGCTGCACGATCGAGGTAGAAGCCCTCTATTTATAGTGTTGAAGAGCAGTCATGCGCGTTTAAAAGAGAATGCCCATTTACAAACTTAAAAAGAGAGAGAACTGCGAGGCATGATACGCGAATTAATGTATATGAAACTTTAAAAAAAAAGGCAAGTAGAAGAATCTCCTTTGCTGTCTTGATGATCATGTAATTATTAATTTCACCAACGACCATACTTGTGTTTTCCTTTGTATATCTTTATTTGATTGTTCAATGCCTACTTTGTGATTATTTTAAAGAAAGTTGGATAATTTGAAAATAATTGGATTTTTGAAAATATTGCATTAATTGCATTATTTCACATTTATTTATAAATGATGAAAATGTCAAGGAACATCGATCAGCTAGCTGTACATACTAATTACTTGTGGTAAAGTGCTAATGACAACCAATACATGTATCGATGACATGTAATTAATATTACCACAAGTTTAACTATTTTAATAGTATTAGCAAGGATGGCAAGTATTGGCAATGGATCGCCCCCGGGGGGTAAGAGTAGATCAGCTAATATCCATGCTTATTTCGTAATTAAAATCTCCAATTAATCTATACTCATCCTGCACCCATCTCGAATTGAATCGGATAAGAAACTCATCACGTAAATATTTTAAATAATTATAATTTTGTAAAGTGGGATTTAAATTAAGATTTTATCGGATTAATTGGGTTAAAGACAAGGCATATTATTATCCATATCCGACCCTAACCCATTTCAGGTATTTTATATATAACCTATACCATGCTCAAATTAGTATTTACGTTCATAGTCTAGCTTATAAATGACAAAAATATATCGAACTTTGTTTTTTATGACTTTTTTTTTTTTTTTGATTGACATGAGAGGAAAAAAAAGAAGAAGAAGAAGAAACAGGGGAGAATTGAGTCATCGAAAGTAGCTTTCAATGATCCTCTCCCTTTCTTATCATTTTTCTTTAATATGAGAAGAGAACCATATGAGATTCCCTGTGTGGGGGGAACCTGAGCATGACTTGCCTTGTTTATTTTATCGAGCACAAAGGAGGATATTTTGCAGCTGGAGCTTCGTTTGGACATTTCCAAACTGAAAGGCAGCCAATTCGCCCTTTTTCTCTTAAGGCAAAAAAAGGGGGACTGACCGCCTGAGTTGGGTGTCGCAAGAACCTTCCCAAACCTCATTGGACCCAAAGGGACTTGCCATTAATGGTGATTATTCCTCCAGGGGTCAGCAGAGAGGAGCATAAAGGAACTCCACCGCTCCACTCCACAAAGTGGCAACTATCTAGTGCTGAGATGCCATGCCACAGCAAGGACATCTAATAGTTCTTAATTAAGCAAAAAAGTGGATTAGCTTCCATAAATGGTGGAGCGAAGTACATATTTGTGCCATTTTTCCACTTGGCATGCCGCCTCTTCAACACGCGCGTACAACCCATCATGTTCCAAACCCCCCCCCCCCTTTTTTTTCCCCTTTCCTCTTTTCCCACCATTGGTTTGCTATAAAGCCTAGTTCTTGTATCCGGACATGGGGCAAAGCCTGCAGACCTAGCAGTGCTTGTAGACACCAAAACTGAACCCCTGGCGGATCAACCTGTACTTAAATTTGACCACGGTCCGAAATAAAGTGCAAGCTTTTTGATCAAATCTAACCAAATCCGATAAAATCTGAGAAAAAAATATAAAGCAATAGCAAAAAAATCTGAACGCCAGAAGTTTCAGGGCTCGTGTGTAGGTTTCCTGTTAAAAATCTCCTTTTTCTGATGACTTGCACCATGCTAGCTAGATGGATCCATGCATGATAGTTTGTCCATGGAATTCATGCGTTGCCATTGCACCGGTCTTCCAAGTGCATGCATGCACTACCCCTTCTTAATTACTTGGATTCATATTGGAAAGAGAACCACCCCAATACTGACCAAAGGTGACTTGGATCAGGTCCATGTCAATCTGGATTGGACTTAATTCAGCCTATATATAGCCATGCATTGCGAGAGAAAGCGAGATCACAGGTCGTGGGGTTCCACCAAAGAATAAAAATAATAAAAGAGATTACAGGTTGCAGGGGTTTCCATGCATGGGAGTTGAGTGCGTTTTCTTTTTTAAAGGAGTAGGAGTACTTGGAACTGCGACTTGAGAAAGGGAGGAGTGGAAAGAGGCAGGAGCAACTTGTGGTAATTTTATGAATGACTGGTCTTTTGCTTTGGGAAATTAATCAGAGTATCAGGGCGAACCGAGGTACGTACCGAGGCCTCCAGGTTGCTTTCCAACTTCCAGGTACTGCTTCAGGGTGGAATTCTCTCCTTCCCTTCAAAAAAATAAAGAACTTCCAGGTACCGCTCGATGTGTTACCATTTTAAAGGTAAAAAGTAAAAAAAAGTTAAGAGACTTGGATGGTGGTCACGTGAGACTTCCCCCCCTTGACGTCCCGTGAGCACGAGCGCATGCACCACGTAAGCAACTTTAAGTCGAGGTTGACGTACGTTTGATCTAGTTTTCCTCTATATGCTCGCTAATTAGAATAGTGATACTTTTTTATTTTTATTTCCCCCCCCCCTTTTTACATATAAAAAAAACTTCACTAACTTAATAAATCAATAGCCTCGGTCCTCTTGTTGAGTTTAAAAACTTAAAAATACAAACAATTGGCATACATTCCTACAAGGACTATCTCGAACCTATAGTCGAAGAACGTGCTTAAAATAGTTTTTAAAATTAGATACGGACATTATGAGTTCTTAATCATACTTTTTGGTTCGACAAATGCACTTGTGATTTTATAAACCTCGTGAATAAGATGTTCAAATCCTATCTAGATCAGTTTACGGTAGTGTTTATTGATGATGTATTAATTTATTCGAGGATACCACAAGTACACGAAAAATATCTAAGGATAGTATTGTAAATATTTAAGGAGAAGAAGTTGCATGCCAAGTTAAAAGTGTGAGTTTTAGTTAGACAGAGTCTCTTTTTCAGACATGTTATCTCTAAGGAAGGTATTTTCATGGATCCAAAAAAGTTGAGACTGTAGTAAATTAAGAAAGACCCATTAATGTATCTGAAGTTCACAGTTTCCTGAGAATGGCAGGATATTATCGAAGATTTATGAAAGGATTCTTTTTTATTACTGTGCCTCTAACCCGCTTGACTCAAAAGCGAGTGAAATTTAAATGGATAGATGAATGTGAGCAAAGTTTTCAAGAATTAAAAAGATGGTTAGTAACAATCATGATGCTAACTATCCTTACCGAAACAAGAGATTTCACTATATATAACGATGTATCTTGTAAGGGTCTTGGTTGTGTCGTAATGTAAAATGAAAAGGTGTTAGCCTATACCTCTAGATAGTTGAAGCCATATGAATCAAATAATCTTACTCATGATATGAAACTAGCAACTATGGTTGTTGCTATGAAAATATGGAGGCATTATTTATATGGTAGGCATTGTGAGGTTTTTATGGATCACAAAACCTTAAAATACATCTTTATCCAAAAGGACTTGAACTTAAGGCAAAGAAGATGGTTGGAGTTACTAAAAAATATGATCTGACCATCAATTACCATCCAAGAAAGGCAAATGTTGTAGCATATGCTTTAAATATAAGTTTTCAAGTAGGTTAGCTGCTTTACTTACTAATCAGAAATATATCATGTTAGATTTGGAGATATCTAAGATCGAAGTATGATTGTATGGTTTTAAAATTCAACTAGCTAATCTTGCAGTACAGCCTACCCTAATTGAAATAATTAAATCATCTCAAAAAAAGGATCTAAAACTACAAAAGATTAGAAAAATAGTGGAGTCTAGTATCCAATCTGAATTCTGTATATATACGGATGATACCTTGAGATTGGTAGCAGATTGTGTGTTCATAAGATTTCAGAATTAAAGAATGAGATTTTAAAAGAGATGCATAGTTCAGCTTATATGATATATCCATGAGGTATAAAGATGTACTGAGATTTTAAATAAAAAATTTGGTGGTCGGGTATGAAAAAATGATATAGCACGGTATGTACCTCAATACTTGGTGTGTCAATAGATAAAGGATGAGCATCAAATACCTGCTGGACCACTGCAATCTCTCATGATCCCTCAGTGGAAATGGAAATATATTACCATAGACTTTGTGACGGGTTTGCTCAAAACCCCTAAAGGTAATAATACAGTACGAGTGATTGTAGATCGATTAACAAAATCGACCCATTTCTTACCCTTTTGGGTTAGCCTTTCTTTGGAAAGATTAGCAAGCTTGTACATAGAACAAATCATAAGATTGCATGGAATTCTGGTTACTATTATATTGGATCGGGATAGTAGATTTGTTTTATAATTTTGAAAGAGCCTTCACAAAGCTCTTAGAACCAAAATAAATTTCAGTACAGCATTTCATCCCCAAACTGTTGGACAATCGAATGAACCATCCAAATTTTAGAAGATATACTAAGAGCTTGTGTCATGGACTTGGGTGGTGCTTGGGACAGTCATTTATCATTGATAGAATTTGTTTATAACAATAGTTATCAAGCCAACATCCAGATGGGACCTTTTAAAGTATTGTATGGCAGGAAGTGTAGATCTCTTATTTGCTGAACAATGTAGGGGAAAGAAAGTTATTAGATCTAGAGATAGTGTAGCAAATTATGGACAAGGTATAAGTGATCAGAGAATGACTATGTATAACTCAGAGCAAGTAGACAAGCTATGCTGACAAGAAAAGGAGAGAGCTAGAATTTCATATAGGCAACTACATTTTTCTGAGAATTTTTCATACCAAAGGCATGATGAGGTTTGAAATACGAGGCAAATTAAGTCCGAGATATGTGGGTCCATTTAAAATTTTGGATAAGGTCGGGGAGATGGCCTATCGACTAGCACTACCACGAGCCTTATCAGGTGTACATAATATATTTCGTGTATCAATGCTACAAAGATATATTCCATACTCCAACCATGCAGTAGAGTACGGGCCATTGCATCTTCATAAGGATCTGACCTATAAGAAGGTTTCCATATGGATTATCAATAAGAATAACTGAGTGTTACGATATCGGACCATACCGTATATGAAGGTACAATAGAGCAACTACAACGAGAGAGAGGCTACCTAGGAGCTTGAGACAAAAATGAAAGACAAGTATCCCAACTCTTTGAACTTTAGATATGTTAATTTTGAGGACAAAATTATTTAAGGAAGACTAATGCAATACCCGACCAAAAAAATTATTAGAGGATGAAGACTCCCATGGGAGTCTTCTCCTTCTCCTAATTGGAATCCAAACAAGTGGACCTAGGGTTCTCGACTATAAGAGGGGATCATATCCCTTCCATGAGCCCCCATCATCGAAGATCCCTTCCTATTTTTCTCCACCAGAGATC
This sequence comes from Areca catechu, assembly GCA_021397845.1. NCBI lineage: Eukaryota > Viridiplantae > Streptophyta > Magnoliopsida > Arecales > Arecaceae > Areca > Areca catechu. Next base: position 1,223,311 of record JAHSVC010000020.1, read on the forward strand.
GAGGCCATGAAAAGATCGACCGTGCTCACCGGTACCAAAGCAGCAGGCATCACCAGAGGCCGAGGTAAGCACAGCCCTCCTCCTTCTCTTTATTTTCTTCTTCCCATGACCTCCTCTTCATCTCCGGTCAGTAAGGCCAGAGTAATCCATGAAAAAAAAGGGGAAGGAAATATTACCTCAGCTCTTCATCGCCGTCGTTGATAGACGCCGGACCAGGACCGAAGGCCGCACCACCGTAGACCATAGCCCGACCAACTCTCTTTCCAGTGAGATCCTCGAGATTTTAGGAAGGAATGAGGAGCAGGAGTCCTCTATTCGATCGAGTGAAAGAAGAGGAGAGAGGAAGAAAAGAAAAGAAGAAGAGGAGAAGAAAATGGGGGAGAAGAAAAGGAAAGAGAAAAAGAAAAAAAAAAGAGAAAAAGAAGAAAAAAAGGAAAAAGAAAAGAAAGAGAAAAAGAAGAAAGAGAAAGATAGAGAAAAGAAACAGAAAGTAAAAGGAAGAAGAGAGAGAAAGAGAAGGAAGAAGAGGAGAGAAAAGAGGAGAGAGAAGAAAAGGAGAGATAAAGAGGAGAGAGAAAAAAGAGAAACAAATAAATAAATATTGAAGGGAAAGATAAAAAAGTTCCTCTCAGAAAATTTGTGAAGGATATCAATGGATGGATCACTTATAAAATTATGATAAAAGATTTGGATTTATAATTACTATAAATTATTTATTAATATTAAAATTATTATTATAAGAAGACAACCTTCTAAGTAGAAGGACGTTGAGCGAGTTTCGAGTACAGACTGATATCGGATGTATTTAGTTTATCTCTAGTAGGATAAGGATTTCTACATGCGGTCACCAGTTTATAAATATATTTTATATAGCATGATTTTGATCCTTAGGCATGAGCATTGGCAAGTATAATCATTTATACATTACATATTTTAATTTCTCATAACATATAATTATGATTGTTGGTACTGCTATTTATATTTTTTGTATGATATATTTCTATCAAAAATGACTATTTGGATGGTTTGGATTGTGAAACTGATTATTGTAAATTTTGAAAAGAATATGATTTGAAAATATATTTAAGATTTGATAAAGTAATAATCAAGAAGAATGAAAGTTTAGATTAGCCATGCCACAGAATCGTGGTTACTGATTGCCAGTCACAGCTAGAGTATGACAATGAGATTACCTGCCACAGATTGGAGTGTGATAATAAGATTGTCAATCATAGATTGAAGTGTGATAATGAAATTGCCAGTCATATACTGAAGTGTGATACTAAGATGATTGTCAGTCGCAGGATGAAGTATGACAATGAGATTGTATGTCATAGGCTGAAGTGTGACAATAAGCTTGCCAGTCATAAACTAAAGTATGACACTGAGATTGCCAGTCATGGCTGAAGTATGATCGTGGTTAATCCAAAATCCTAAAGAAGAAGGATGACTAAATTAGAATATAAAAAGGAAACATGATTTTACTAAAGATTTTGTTATATATAGCAATTGAGTTATTTTGGTTGCATGACATGATATACTATTATTTTCTTGTTATTTTTAAACTATATTATTGGTGTGACCGTATGGAGTCCTTACTAGGCTGTAAAGCTCACTCCACACTTTTTTATTTTTTCAGAGTCGCATGATGTATAGCAAGGGTCAGGTCGAATGTGAGATTGAGTATCAAAATTTTTAGATTGTTTAGTAAGTTCCATTTCTGATATCCATGTAACGAACAAGTTGGTCATTTAGTGATCATGAATTGAATGAGTTGATTGTTTAGTTATTATTAAATTATTTTAATGATATTTGTTAATTAAATTTAATTTCTGGAAATGATGAGAATCTCGTATACTTAGGCTTAGTATGATCTCTAGGATGATGATACCTAGGATTTGTACATTCGATCGTGTAGAAATCCCGGTGCTGAGTTCGAGACTTAACAGAAATATGGGAGGTAGCCATGGGCAACAATAAAGAGAAGGGAGAGAGAGAAAAGGTAGGGAAGGAGAAGGAAGAGAGGTACGAAAGCAGGAGAATTTCTTTTCTAATTAAAACACTTACTCGAACCTTTATAATTGTTACATTATGATTTGAAAAGAAGCAAACCTATTGCAAGATTGCCCGATCTAAGTTACAACCAAATGAGCAATTCAACTTACTGAGTAATTTGAGTTACATGCATTCACACAAATAGGTTTACTCATATCTACAAGTTGAGTTGCATGTAGCTCTTTTTTTTTTTTGATAAGAATATAGCTCCACTTTTTTACCGGAAAGAATATGCAAGATTAATAGATATGATTTCAAGTTTTTTAAATTTTTTAAGTTTTGGTTACAGGGCAAGCATACTCTTCTTTTTTTTTTTTTTTTTTTTGTCCTTTTCTTTTTTTTTCCTTTTCTTTTAAAGGGAGATGAGCCTCATGATAGACATATTTATATAAAAAAATCTCTTAAAAGGACAACGGATGGTTCAATTTTTAATTTGAAATGGTAATATAGCTGGTTAAGATATATCATATATGTTCTTTTTGTGGTAAACAAAGTTACTAAGATATAACTTCTTTGTAAATATTAAAAAGGATTGAATTCCAAGCATGCGTTTATGCTGATGTCTTCTTTAGTCTTCGTGAAGTTTTCATATATATCTGAAGGATCAAAAGAATTTCATATAAGAATGGTAACTAGAGCAACTTATGTAATTATTGATGGTGGGTGCTGGTAATTCGGATTTAAGTCTCGATCTCGCTTGATTTCAAATATAACAACAGAAACCAGTAAAATTATTATCTTTTCAAGGACAGAAGATTAAATTAATATGCACACTACAGTAAAACAGGACTTTAGCGATGCTTTTTTTGACCTTTCCGACGCTTTTAAGTATTGCTAAGTAATCTCCCGATGTTTTGTAAAGCGTCGTCTATACAAGCGTTGGGACGCAACCTGCCGACGCTTCTAAAAAGCATCGGCAAATCTTCTAAAAAGCGTCGGCAAAAAAAAGCATCGGCAAATCTTCTAAAAAGCATCGGCATTTGCCGATACTTTAAAGCGTTGCTAAATTTTTATTTACCGACGCTTTAAAGCGTCGCTAGTTTTAAGTCAGCGACGCTTTAAAGCGTCGCCAGTTTTAATTATAGCGACGCTTTAAAGCATCCCAGGTCAAAACCTAAAGCGTCGCTAGATTTTTTTTTTTTTTTAAAATAAACAGCCATATATACTATACATGAAATACATACAACACAACCTGTATACATTATAAAAATGAAAACATTCAAACCTGTATCACATCCAACATACACAAACAAATGAAAACATTCAAACCTGTATCACATATCACATCCAACATACACAAACACAAATACAAACCAAATATAAAAAGGTTTTTATATATATATAAACGTATCAATCCAAGTTCAAATAAACAAAAAGACATACATAAATAATAAAAAAAATATCTGGCATCACTGATACGTCGGAGGCTGGTCGTCGTTAGGTATGCGACTCGCAGATGCACCAGGAACCTGCAAGATATACATCAGGAATTATGATACATACATTATATATATTCTAAATTATTAGATACATACAAAATTAATAAATAATTACTTACCTGAGATGACATGAACATATGCAGCACAGATGTAACATGCTCTAGCTGAGACTTAATGGTATGTATCTCTACTCTGTCTGTATCACATGTCAGTCGGAGCTCTGCTATCTCCTCCTGGAGCTAACGAACATGTAACTGATCATGACTATCTCTAGTATCCCGAGTATATCTACGCACATCAGATAACTGAGTAGGGGTAACTCTAATCCCATAACCCCTCACTCGTCCAGGATGCTCTGGTTTCATCAACTCCGAGAATACCTCGGTCTCGATGCGACTGCTCTGAGTAGATGATGAACCCTCGCCAGCATGCTCGGAGATCATAAAGGTAGTCATATTCTATATTTATAAAAAATACATATATCAATACTTAATAAAAATAAAAATATAAATCATAATATAATATAAATAAAAAATACATATATATCTCTGGACTCGTCCCGAACAAAACTGCCATCCTGGTGACCGTGAGTCATTCGATAGAACTCCACCGCACCAGGCTCCCTCCCTTGCTGATCAGCCTATATAAAGAATAAATATTACAAATAAATTCAAAATAACATATCTTATATCCCCGTACCATGATACATGGCACATGCATGATATATGATGATACATGATGTTAAAACTGAAAGTGTACTAAAAGTATTATAGGATGAGAAACATACAAACTCGTGCCTGAGCCGTGCATAACTCTTGGACCCGCTATGTGAGGAACAGACTGAGCTGCTCGTGCAGCTCTACCAATATCAGAATATGTCTACAAAATAAAATTAAAACAATGTTATATATTGTATAAATATAATTATGACGAGTGAAAATTAATAAATTTTGAAGTGTTTGATGATGCTACACAACCTGTGCCCTATCGGAGAACCAATAGTGCACCAGCTCCATCCACTGATGAGGGTGAATATCAGGAGGACAGGTCGCTACAACCTGCTTCTCTGTCCTACCCTCTCACTTGTAGTCTCTCTTCAACTTCGCCCTATATTCTTTCTACTTGTGATTGAGAGACTTAAACACAAAATCAGATGAGTCTGAAGGAAGAACGAACTTGCTCTATAATTTAAATAAATAATAAAATAAATATTAAATGAAATAAGCAATTCAATTGTTAAAAACCTAAGATATAAAATAATATATTAATTTTTTTACCTGCACAACTCGTAGCATATCTATTTTATATGTAGGAAGCATGTCATTCAACTTCGAATAATTCAGGGGACATAGTTGACCACGGCGTGCTACTGTCCCCAGAAAGCTAGTCAACAAGCTAGCAGCTTTCTTAATAGGCTGCCCTAGCTTGTTGCACTCTATCACTATCCTCTCACCCTCAGGTAACTGCCACACATCACGGACTAGTGTGGATCCTCGCCTATGCCTGAGTCTCCCAGATCCATCTACAAAAAAAAATACAGAACATTGTATATCAAAACCATTGCATATGCATGAATTGAAATGAGATAGAATTATTAAATTACGTACCATGTATCTGTATGTCATCGATGATAGGCTCGTCATCAGGATGATCCATAGAAGGATAGTGATGTGCGGACTCAGAGAGAATGGCATCGTCCTGAGGTGTAGAGGTAGTAGCATCGGCCTGATATGCAAAAATAGAGGGACTGGCATCAAATCGATGTGAAACTGATCGACTGCCCTCGGGCAGCTGTGCTAAAGAAGTACCAGCCTCGGTCTGCGAAAACTGAAACTGTACATCTGCTAATCGCTTCCTTCGAGGCATGGTGTACCTAACCTGCATTATTTAAAAACAAGTCAGTCAACATTATCATCAAATTATAAAGGAAATGAATTACAATTTAAAATATAACATAATCATTAATGCAAAAATGTAAACCATCTTATAAACTACTTACTTGTCATAATCAACTAGTTATACCTTCCTCGGAATCCAACCTAACCAAAATGGTTGTATCATTTATATGATCATCTGGCACAATATTATAAGGCATACACTGAGTGTAAGTATCATCTTCTTCTTCCATCCTTTTTTTCATGTCATACAAGTCTCTGAGTTTTGTCTTAATAACAGTAGCCCATCTTTATCTTTCAAGTCTTGTACATAAAAAACTTGTCGAGCTTGAGATGAAAAGATAAATGGATCATCCTTCAATAACACACCCGTATGTATCAATCTTGAAAAATTGACAAGTATGAATCCGTTTGAATCCTTTTTCAAATCTCTCGGTGTATTTATATCCACCCAATCGCATCGAAATAATATAACTTTAAAATTTTCATAATAATCCAACTCCAAAATATCTTTAAGTATACCATAATAAGATTTTTCATCTGCTTCAACCATAATATCACTGTTCTGAGTTTTTCTAAATTTATCGCGCTCCTTGGTATGAAATTTAAAGCCATTTATAATAAAACAACTATATTTGTTCACAATATAATTTGGACCTCTGGCAAGTGCTATTAGTTCTGCTGAACTATTTTTCTCCATTAGTACCGGTACCTAAAAAATATAATATCAATTATCGATCACTTATTCGATATTAAATATATAAAAATTATTATACGACTTATATATACTAACCTAATTGGCAAGCCAATTAGGGAATAACTTAACCAACCATCTTTGTTCAATCCTTGGATTAGGACGAGTGGAATGATTGGCTTGTCGTTGTACAGATAAAAATTCACTGCATGACAATCAAATATAAGTTTGACAACAACAAGTCTAATATTTAGTATTATCCATGTATAGATAGACTAACCTGCGATAGTCAGATATTATGTCACTATGTAGCAATACATAACGGTGTGCTTGTGACATGGATTTATGGTCAAGAATAATACTTTCGGGTTTTCCTATAAATCTTCCGGATGATGCAAATTTGTATAGATCTGTATTCTCCATAGTATCACCATGACGTTGAGGTCGATTGAATACAGTCTCTACACCTTCGAGATATTTTGAACAAAATGTTAAACACTCTTCAGCAATATATCCCTCTGCTATTGAGCCCTCAGGATGGACTTTGTTTCGTACATAATCCTTCAAACGTACAAGATACTTTCAAAAAGTATGATATTTATTAATATTAATATCACATTAAATAATGAAAAAGATATATAAATTATAAAATTTAAGTTTTACAGCATTATCTCTCGATAGGGTACATCCATCTGTACTGTACCGTGATGGGGACATCGGCCCAGAATCTGAAGCAGCCCAAACTAAACCTGAAGCCCAACTAGAAGCCCAGCCCAGAACCCAGAAGCCAGCCCAGAACCTGAAGCACAGTCCAGTCCAAGCCTGAAGCCCAACCCAGAACTTGAAGCCCATCCCAGCCTAGCCCAAACCCTGGGGCCCAAGATCCTGGAGTCGATGAGCACAAATCCTGAAGTCATCATCAGCACCGATCCCGATGCAGATCCTGATGCGATCCAGTATAATTTAAATTCGAGATTTGATTAGGATATTAGGATTTATCTCAATTGTTTGAAATTTGTTTTAGGATTTGATGGTTTAATTTGAATATTTGTTTTTTAGGATTTTGGATTTTTTAGTTTGAGTTTGTTAGGGAGAAATCCGATCAAGTTATCGGATATCTTAGATGACTCTATTTAAGAGTCTGGTTATTGAATAAAGAGCGATGATGAGAAATATTTGAGAAAAAAAGTTTTGGGTGTGTCCCGACTCCCTCCCCTCCTTCTTCCTTCCCCCCTCTCTTCTAGTTCTTCCTCTCGAATTTTTCTTCCTCTGATACTCTTCTCGGTACTTTCCTCTCTGCTCTCCTCTCTATTTCCTTTCTTCTTCCTGGACTTTTCTTCTTCCTGGACTTTTCTTCTTCCTCTCCCTGGATTCTTCTCCCTGTCTCTCTTCATTCTCTTCTCGGTTACTACTTTCTTCCATGAAAATCAACCAAAGCCTACAACTCTCCGCCTGTGATAAGAACCTTCGATCGACGCCACTGGAACCCATCTCCCCGGATCTATCCGATCGAACCACCCGGTCCACCGAGATCCACCGATCGGAATCCCATCGCCCAGGCTCCTCCCAGAAGATCCCGACGAAGCCTAGTGACGCCGTAGACCTCCACTCGTCGGATCTGCCCGTGCAAGCCATCGCTGCAGCCCATCAGCGACCCACTCTTCTGCCAGAAATCGCCACAGCCGACCGAGACCTCCTCCGTTCGTGCCGCCGTGATGCCTTCGTCCCACCATGCCGCCGCCCCGTCTCCGGCGAAGCCTACCGGGTTTCCTCCGCCTGGCCGTCGATCTGTCCGGACTGCCCAGATCCAATCAGCACCTCCACCGGATCCCACTGGACACCGCCAACCACCGGAACCCCATCCGTCCAGCCATCTCCTTCGCGTGCCGCCACCATCCTCGTCCCCAGCACCGGCGAAGCCCTGCCGGAACAACTCCGCCCCTCGCCGACGCCGGCGAGGTTTCCCCGCGAGGTTCCCCCGGCCTGCACGGTCGTGAAGGTGAAGCCGGCTACCAATGCCGACTTCACGGGCAGGCAATGAAAAAAAAAAAAAAAAGAAGCCGACATTCTCAGCCGACTTTAGGAATAGCGTGAGAAAGAAAAAAAAAAAAGTGAAAAAAAAAAATAAAAAGAGAAAAGAAAATAGAAAAAAAAAAAAAAAAGAAAAAAAAGTATGGGTTATTAGTGGGAAAAATAAAAGGAAAAAAAATATATATATATGAGAAAAGAATGAAAAAAAAAAAAGTGGGTTTCATTGGAATAAAAAAATTAGAAAAAAAAATAAAAAAAAATAATTTGGATTTTGGTTTAGCCTAGCCTAGGGTCGTTTCCTAGCGACCAACGGTCCGACCTTCTTGGAATAAAGTTGATTCGGGCTCGTGTCCCGCGTCAACTTTGATCCGGACGCGTCCCGCGTCAACTTGGTATCAGAGCAAGTTTAGGTTAAGTTAGGTTAGCCAATTTTATTTTAATTGCATTTGCATTATTTGTAAAAAAAAAAAAAAAATTTCAGTTTGCATATCAGTGGTGCATCTTGGAGTCAGAAGAATCTAGAAGATTGCTGAAGCTTGACTCGACGGAGTCGAGTTCTCCCCACTTCAGGGGAAATGATGGGGACATCGGCCCAGAATCTGAAGCAGCCCAGACTAAACCTGAAGCCCAACCAGAAGCCCAGCCCAGAACCCAGAAGCCCAGCCCAGAACCTGAAGCACAGTCCAGTCCAAGCCTGAAGCCCAACCCAGAACTGAAGCCCAGCTCAGCCTAGCCCAAACCCTGGGGCCCAAGATCCTGGAGTCGATGAGCACAAATCCTGAAGTCATCATCAGCACCGATCCCGATGCAGATCCTGATGCGATCCAGTATAATTTAAATTCGAGATTTGATTAGGATATTAGGATTTATCTTAATTGTTTGAAATTTGTTTTAGGATTTGATGGTTTAATTTGAATATTTGTTTTTTAGGATTTGGATTTTTAGTTTGAGTTTGTTAGGGAGAAATCCGATCAAGTTATCGGATATCTTAGATGACTCTATTTAAGAGTCTGGTTATTGAATAAAGAGCGATGATGAGAAATATTTGAGAAAAAAAGTTTTGGGTGTGTCCCGACTCCCTCCCCTCCTTCTTCCTTCCCCCTCTCTTCTAGTTCTTCCTCTCGAATTTTTCTTCCTCTGATACTCTTCTCGGTACTTTCCTCTCTGCTCTCCTCTCTATTTCCTTTCTTCTTCCTGGACTTTTCTTCTTCCTCTCCCTGGATTCTTCTCCCTGTCTCTCTTCATTCTCTTCTCGGTTACTACTTTCTTCCATGAAAATCAACCAAAGCCTACAACTCTCCGCCTGTGATAAGAACCTTCGATCGACGCCACTGGAACCCATCTCCCCGGATCTATCCGATCGAACCACCGGTCCACCGAGATCCACCGATCGGAATCCCATCGCCCAGGCTCCTCCCAGAAGATCCCGACGAAGCCTAGTGACGCCGTAGACCTCCACTCGTCGGATCTGCCCGTGCAAGCCATCGCTGCAGCCCATCAGCGACCCACTCTTCTGCCAGAAATCGCCACAGCCGACCGAGACCTCCTCCGTTCGTGCCGCCGTGATGCCTTCGTCCCACCATGCCGCCGCCCCGTCTCCGGCGAAGCCCACTGGGTTTCCTCCGCCTGGCCGTCGATCTGTCCGGACTGCCCAGATCCAATCAGCACCTCCACCGGATCCCACTGGACACCGCCAACCACCGGAACCCCATCCGTCCAGCCATCTCCTTCGCGTGCCGCCACCATCCTCGTCCCCAGCACCGGCGAAGCCCTGCCGGAATGACTCCGCCCCTCGCCGACGCCGGCGAGGTTTCCCCGCGAGGTTCCCCCGGCCTGCACGGTCGTGAAGGTGAAGCCGGCTACCAATGCCGACTTCACGGGCAGGCAATAAAAAAAAAAAAAAAAAGAAGCCGGCATTCTCAGCCGACTTTAGGAATAGCGTGAGAAAGAAAAAAAAAAAAGTGAAAAAAAAAAATAAAAAGAGAAAAGAAAATAGAAAAAAAAAAAAAAGAAAAAAAAGTATGGGTTATTAGTGGGAAAAATAAAAGGAAAAAAAAAATATATATGAGAAAAGAATGAAAAAAAAAAGTGGGTTTCATTGGAATAAAAAAATTAGAAAAAAATAAAAAAAATAATTTGGATTTTGGTTTAGCCTAGCCTAGGGTTGTTTCCTAGCGACCAACGGTCCGACCTTCTTGGAATAAAGTTGATTCGGGCTCGTGTCCCGCGTCAACTTTGATCCGGACGCGTCCCGCGTCATACCGGTCCACCAAGTTTAGCTTTCGAAGCTAGGTAAATGAGTAGAGAACTATAATCGTAAAAAATCCAGGAAAAAAAATCTTTTCCATCTGACATAATGTAAATACGACTTGAGACTGCAACTGATCAAGCTCCTGAGGATCAAGACCTTAGAACATAATGCCTTGAAGAATGATGATAACTGAAAAATAACCGTAATAACTTGTTTCGGCATTGACGACCTTAAAGACAATGGAAGAATATCTTGCATCAATATATGTCCATCATGACTTTTAAGATTTGAAATTTTACGCTCTTTCATATTTACACATCGTGAAATATTTGAGGCATATCCATCAGGAACCTTGATATTCTTTAAAACTGCCAGAAAGAGATCTTTTTCTCGACTAGACATTGTGTAATATGCATGAGGGATATAAGTTCTATCATTTGCAAGCACTTGTGGATGAAGTTCATGTCGAATGCCCATTTCTTTTAAATCAAGACGCGCCTTCATGTTATCTTTAGTCTTTCCATCAAGATTTAAAATTGTTCCAATAAATTATCATAAACATTCTTTTCTATATGCATAACATCAAGATTATATGGAGTATATTATGCTCCCAATAAGGTAAGCCAAAAAATATGCTTCTTTTCTTCCATAATTGTTTAGTATGCTGATGGATAGATGCTGTGATTATATCATCATCATTTTCAACTTCAAAGAAATTATCCGGATCCTCGAACACTGCCGTATCTAAGGTGCAAGTATTGACTTCTTCCGATACTTCTTCTTGTATCGAAGTCTCAACATCATCTATTCCTCGCTTTTTAGAGGACTTTGTCATCTTGCCGTAACTGTGTCAGATACCAAGCATTTGTCTACGAATATCAGAACCAGAAGGTAGAATTGGAGCAGATCCCAACTCTATAGTACTATCAAATAAATTCTTCTGAAATCAAAATGGATGATTTGCCTCCAACCATCGACGATGTCCCATATAACAGAACTTTCCTCCATGTTTTAACCAAATTGAATGGGTTGATTCACCACAAGAAGGACATGCAATTCGTCCCTTAGTGCTCCAGCCAGATAAATTAGCACATGCAGGAAAATCGTTAATAGTCCATAAAGAGCTGCCCGCAGATTGAATATTTGGCCATTCGAAGCATCAATTGCACTGATACCCTCCCACAGTTGTTTCAATTTATCTATTAAAGGTTGTAAGAAAACATCAATATCATTGCCTGGACCCTTATCACCTGGAATGACCATTGATAAAATAAGTGAAGACTGTTTCATGCATATCCATGGTGGCAAATTATAAGGAATCAGAACAATCGGCCAGGTGCTATAGACAGAACTTAAGGTCCGAAATGGATTGAACCCATCACTGGCTAAACCCAGCTTGACATTACGAGCATCAGATGCAAAATCATGATGTCTGTCATCAAATGCTTTCCATGCTAAACTATCTGCTGGGTATCTTAGCATTCCATCTTTTGTATGGCTTTCATCATGCCATCTCATTGACGAAGCTGTCTTTGATGATGCATAGATCCTTTTCAATCTAGGTACAAGAGAAAAATAGCGTAATACCTTCGCCGACTTTTGTTTAATTTGTGTTACATCCAATTCATCTAATCCCTCACTCTCATTTTCTTTTTGCTTCATCCATCGTGAACATCCACAGACATGGCACGACTCTTGATCGGCATGTTCTCCCCGATATAATATACAATCATTTGGACAACTATGAATATTTTGTATCCAAGATCCAATTCCTTTACTAGTTTTTTGGCTTCATAACAAGATGTTGGTAAACTAGTACCTTCAGGAAATGCATCCTTTAACAACTTGAGCAGCATAGTAAAACTCTTGCCAGACCATCCATTCAAGTATTTTATATGAAACAAATGCACAAGAAAAAACTTTTTTGAAAAGTTCTTGCAACCGGCATATAATTTTTGATCTGCATCTCTTATCAGCTTCTGATAACGATCTGTTCCAATATTAGTTAGGGGTATCGGCTCTCCATCATGTATAGCTTCAGTAAATATAGGATCCTCAGGTAACTCAGCTGCTACTTGTCCTCCACTAAAATCTCCAGGTTATTGAGTACCATATTCAAAAGCATCTCTGAGCAAACCCCTGATATCATCATCTCTTGCAAGATTTTTCTGTTGATTGCTGGATCCAAAATCAGGTATATGTTTTATATTAGAGGTTTGGTTACATGAAGATTGTAACCTTGACTCTCAATGAAAAAATCACTTAGTATAACCTCTTAAAAAATCATTCCATACCAAATATTCTTCAACAATATTCGGATATAGAGAACTGGAATTTACACATTTTCGGCATTGACATAAAATCTTCCCACTGATGCTACTTCTCTCCATACCAAATTTAATGAAATTCTGTACTCCATCCAGATATTCTTTGCTATTCCTCGATTTAGTTATCCAACTCTTATCCATTGTAAAATTAAACTAACTGAAATAAACAAATATTTATAAGAACAGAATAAATTTAAAATAAGTTTATTCAATAGATCAATTACAGTATTATTAAATGCACCCTATCATCAACTAATAGGTAAAGAGGTCCTATCCCATTCAAGAATTGCATTAATTATATAGGTCATTTACAGTAACCAAAGGATACGCAATATAAGTTCCAGAAAAATTTCGGCAGCATTTTCCCTTAGTTCTTCCCATACAAATAAATATATATGAGGAGAACTAAAAGGAAATGCTATCTGAAATATATCTGGAACTCTATCCATACCGTTTAATTACTGTAAGCACCTATAAAATTATTTGTAATTCTCAAACTGTCCAAACTAGATATTCAATTGACCACTGTACATATTTCTCCCATCCGTACAAAAATAAAATAATTGTACGAATGCTGTAGAATATGTACTTTAATCAATTGACGGGTCTATGTTTCAATGCAATTCAAGTTTTTTAAAAAATATCTAAAAAATCATAATTGATCATAACAAAGCTACAGATGGTATTGAAATAAAAGATGCAGGTATATACTAAGAAATTTATAAAGAAACAGAAATCATCTACTAAGAAAAAGAACAATAAATAATAAAAAATGATTAGGAAACTCAGTTACATACTATTTAATCTGCAACTAAATCAAAACGACTACAATCGGTTGCCTACAAAAGAAGGCCATCCAAGATTGTTGCCATTAGAAACAGTTGAATCAGCCAAACAATTCATCACATAATCATTATAGCTTCCATATACAAACCTTAAACCAATTTCAAAATAGGTTAGAAAGCTTCTTTACCCTCGAAGCAATCAAGCACCTGATAACAAAAGACAATAAAACAGGTAGAGCATATTTTTCTTAGTTGTGTGTAATTACCAATACATGAAGCACGTACTATTTTCATGCATGTACATATAGTTTCAGTTTAACAAAATATATGGCCAGGTTAAACTTCTTTGTTGAATTATTCTATTTTCAAATATATGCATTTGATGCAAATGCAGATGGGTAAATGTGTTTACTTGCATTGTTGGTTGAAAACACTACTCCAATGAAGAAATGCGGGTTTTCTTTAATCCTGTCAAAGACCATCAAGTTAGATATTGATCTCATATCTGTTCATGTCAAGTAAATCGAAGACACACCTTGCATGGTATCTATATAAAGATAATACTATTGATTATAGCTTAAGTCGACCCTTGATTACTAAGCTTATGGCTTGATTCTATCCTTGATTTCTAGAGCTTTCATTGACAGAAAATTAAGGAAGAATCCTTAAAAATAGCAATGCTGATTATGATGGATATGGCTTAAGTTTATCATTGATTGCTGATTTTGTAGTTGACCCTTGATTACTGAGATCATGGCTTAATTCTATCATTGATTATTAATTCTTTTGATATAACATGTTGTAGATCAGCTTGGATTTTTTGTTTAATAAAATAGTTATATTTAAGTTCAGAATTTTTATTTGTTTAATAAATATATCAAATTCGGGTTGATAGATTTGTTTACCCATTATGTACCTAATCTAATTTATATTTGGTCCAACACGATCTGATTACCATCTTCAGATTAGGGAATATATCAGGTGAAATGTTGTATGATACCAATGCCCAAATTCATTCATCAATAAAATCACATCAGCATTGGCAAAGGACAAGCAAACTTATCTTCTCACCTGATGGTTTAAGCTCTTTGCATTGTGCAAACACCAAACTTGGACCTTACCATAATTTCACCTAATTGACCAAGATTATACAGGTAGGACTCCACAATTCCTAAGGTTACAACACTTCCGTGCATAGATTATTCCATATATAACAAGCTTCTAAACACAAACAAGTAAATAAACAAAACAAAATCATAATAAGGATAGGATTTCTCCTATGCAAAAAAAAAATCATAATGGCCTTGCATACAAAGGACAAATAGGCGATTACCACAGTAATTATTTATAGCAACATATCTCAAATATATTTCAGATATAAATCCAACATTGAACCTACTACTCAAAGATTGAAATAGCATGGGATTACCCTCTCGGTGAACTTGAAGTCAATCCCGAGGTAGCTGAAGAGGATGGAGACCCGAGAACTAGCACAGGGAAGGGGGTGACCTCGGGCGAGATCTAGAGCTCGGGCGGGTGGGGGGGGGGGGTTTGGGGGTGGATCGAGTGGAGGAGGAGGGGGGGTTCGGCGGCGCGGAGGAGGAGGAGGAGGAGGAGGGGGGGTTCGGCGGCACGGAGGAGGAGGAGGGAGAGGAGGGGAGGGTTCGGTGGCGCGGAGGAGGAGGAGGAGTTTCGGTGGCTCAGGCGAGATCTAGGGCTCGGGCGGGGGGGGGGGGGGTTTGGGGCCGGGGGGATATGGAAGTCCGCCAATGCTTATAAGCATCGGTAAAGATCCGGTCGGCGGTAATTGCCGATGCTTAAAAGCGTCGACACGTTTTGCATGATGCCGATGCTTTTCAAAAGCATCGACGGATTCAGGTACATTGCCGACGTTTTTAAGCGTCGGTAGATTCAGCGCCTCCCGACGCTTACAGAAACCGTCGGCGGGCTCGGACGACCGGGATGGGGAAAATGGGATTTGGGAAATTCCGGCGACGCTTTGCCGACGCTTAAAAGCATCGGCAGGTGGGAGGATGCCGATGCTTTTCAAAAGGATCGGCGTGTTCGGAGGATACCGATGCTTTTAAGCGTCGGCGGATTCAGGAGCTTGTCGACGCTTATAAAAAGCGTCGACGGGTTCTGGGTGGTTTCCGGCGCTTCCCTGAAGCATCGGGAGAAAAGGGTCGGCAATGACCTTTTCACTGTAGTGGTACCACCCCGGGCCTGGTTATCTATAAAATGATTAATGCTAGCAAAACATCAAAAAAAAAAAAAAGATATTTAATTAATAATAGTCGATAACTCATGCTAATGACAATGTTGGCAACACGTTAGCTAATAAAAAAAATATCAAACATTGTTCTTGGGACCAAAATAGAAAACGAAGAAAATGGAAGTTTTTTATTTTTTTTGTAAAGAGAAAAATGGAAATTAATTGGGAACCCACCGAGGCTATAAAATGAAGAAAATATGGAAAAAGACATGCAAGATTAACGGGGCAAAGTAGAGGTTTTGAAGTTTAGAACTCTAACTCGTTGGCAAGCTTTGTTACTGGTGCTGTCGTCCATGGAGTTGAAGAAGAGCCTATTGTTTTCCCCTTCCAAATTAAACAGATCAAATGCAACAATCCCATCAAAAGTGGCATCGCGCGCGGAATGATTGATTTCTTCCACTTGGTCCACAGCAATTTGACATCATCTACATCCAACATCGATCTTATTATTAAATTTAAACTCTGGAGTATAACGTTGGTGAAGCTCCGATTCCCCCGTATGTGGCTCCAAAATTTAATTTTCCATCCTATCCTTCTTGCTTTTTCGTAATAGATCGTAACGCAATTGGATTTTGCTATGATACTCAAATAGTATTTTTTTTTTTTTGATAGAAAAAGGGTGAGGGGAGGGGGGTGAACCTCTCGGTGTAGCTCCCCGTTCGGGCCCCAACTTGTTAGACCTTTATTCGATTCGGGCCACAAATTTTTCGCGTGCCCCGATTCGGACTGCAAATTTTTCGCGTGCCCTCCCTACCAACTGGGTGAGTACATCAGCCTAACCCCACTACGGCGCCGGAACTAGCCTAACCCCACTACTACGGGACCGGAGTTTCGGTCATTCAGCCCCCAGTCACGTGCCAGAATTAATCTGAAATTTAATCGAGTCACCCACGGGATCATTCCTCGAACTGAGCCGCGTTTTAACCAACCGCACTACCACCGTAATGGAGGTTAGACTGACTAAAATTAAAATCTCGATCATTTGATTTAATATCAATGGTTAAGTTTTATCCATTCATGAACAGTCTTTTACGTGTAACTAGTACAGTAATTAAAATTTTGATCATTTGATTGAAGTTTAGGATTAAGCCGATCCCACCGTGGAAGGAGGTGTCGGAAGGGCTGCGCCCGGTGAGGCACGAGGAGGGGTTATGGAGAGGAGCCATGAGGGCGGTGGCACACGGAGGCGAGGCGGGGTCTATGAGTATGGAGAGGTTATGAGGAGCGCCGTGCGATACGATGGATTCCGTGGACTGCAGGAGAATAGTAGTGGATAAGATTACAAATGGGATCGAGTTGATCAATGATCTGATCTATTTAGATTCGATCTAATTTATTTTTAAAAATTTATGGATCTAGGTTAAATTTTAAAATTAGATCTATTTTATTTTCCGCATTAAATCTATATTTATTGAATTTGGATCTGACTCGACGTGATCCGATTCAAATATACTAATACTGTTAGGATCATATCTATTTGGACCTTTAAATTATAATTTAAAATTTGTATCAAACTTATTTTTAACGTAGAGATAGAGTTATAATTATTTTTATATCTTAATTTATTTTAAAAATAATATTATTTATTATTTAATAATAGTTGGCTATGTAATAATTAAAATATAGTTATCTGTATTTTATCCGGATCATATCTAGATCCAAATTTTTTTAGTTTAGAACTGGATTATTTATGGGCCTGATCTAACCTTAATAACTCATTGGATTGAAAATCTTGATAGTGGACCCGACCCAACCCGATCTGATTTTTTAGTGGATTGGATCTGGATCTAATATTATGACCCATAAAAAAGTTGGATCGGATCGAGATCATTCAAGACCCGGTCCGACCCGATCCATTTACATTCCCAGCGGTGGAGTCGTTGCATGCACCCACATGGGGAGAGGAGGGAGAGATACATAATAAAATATATAAAAGATAACGATTATGTAATTTTTTAAAAATATTTTTATAATAAAATATTATTAAAAAAGTATCAAACAAAATTTAATTTAAAACATCTCTAATGATAAGATACGGAAAAAGCTTAAGATAGTGTTTGATACATATATATATATATATATATATATATATATATATATATATATATATATATATATATATATATATATTGGAATAGGAATATCAATTTTTTGGAAATAGCTTATCTTTTGTTATTTTAGAATTGATGTTTGAATGAAATTTAGAATAACAATCTTATTCTAGTATCGCATGGCTCATCACATAGAAAGAAAAAGGATGAAAATAAATTATTACATGTCTATCATAAAATAGCTAATCTAAAATATCAAAAATTGACCAGAATTTTTATTTTTATCCTTTAAATGTTAATTTTAAAATATTTTTATAATAAAATAAAAAGAAATAAACCTTATTCCTGGTGGGAACGAGGCATCCGAGCACAACCTAAAGCATCTGGGGAATAGGAAGTATTGTACTCTTAAAGGCGAGGGTGGATCACCTCAGCATGAAAGCTTTTGGGATTTGAGATATTAAAATCTATCTATCCTATTTATTAGCTTTTGTGTCCGGAATAGAATCCAAATCTTATCCATCACCAAGAAATTGAGTCCCAATCATATCTGCTATTTCTTTTCCATATCTTCGTTACTTTCCCCGGAACACTTGCACCCACTTGCACGAATAAATCACATTCCCCAACCTGTTTGACGAACCCAACTCCATGATCTGTCAGATCCATTCCAGAAAAACATAGGACGAGGTCTACAAGTCGGCCCATTCACCGATTTTACCAAAAACCCAAAATTATTAAAATAATATAATATAGTAAAGTATGGCATGGTAAGGTACAGTAGAGTATAATGCAATATACCATAAAAGAAACCTTCGTAACCTGTTTTTTCTCTAAAAGATTCGTTAACATTTTTTTTGTTGATCAATTTATCCATATTCATATACTTTTCAAGATATATAAATTAAATATTTATTTATAGAAAAAAAATTTATCCATATAATAGCTGACTGAATATTTTTTTATCAATCAGCAAAATAAATATTTAATTTTATTTCTAAAATATCCTTTTCTTGATTTTTCAATTCCATCTTATTCAACGTCCGATAACTTATTATTCACTATTCTGAATGCCGGTATATATAGAATATTATAAAAAATATAAATAAATTTTATTATTTTTATTTATAAAAGTAATAATGTAAAAGAATGCAAGAACAAAATTCGAAATTAATTTTTATTTATAAAAAAATATTAATAAATTAATTTTTATCTAAATGTTATATTAAAAAATATTTATTCAGAAATATATAGATCCCTGGCTAAATTTTTACCCGTAAAAGATAGGGCTCTCATGGGGAAGAGGTCCTCCGGTTCGGAGGTCATGTTGACGGGCCGGGCCGGCGGATAGGCTGATCTCCGGCCCATTTCCAGGTGGGAAGGGAAGGGGAGGGAGGGGAGGGAGGGGAGGGGTTCTCTGGATCTCCGTGCATTGCTCTGTTTCCCATGCGGCGGGGACATCTTTCGATTCGAATCCGCATTGTCTCTCATCCATCCGTTTCTGAGCTTTTCCCATCTTTTCAGGGCCGTCGAAGCCTTGAATGCCATGCTAAAAATTCCACTCTTTCGTTCTCTGGCTCCAAATTGGAATCCCCGTCTCCAATTTCTTGATCACAGCTTCGGAAAGCGCTAAGAAGTCCCCCCGAATGTGTCTTCGCTGGAAGATGCAATAATGAGCGAAAGATGGGAACCGAGTATTGGTAGAAGCCGTGGATGCTCTGAAGCTCATGTAACCGAGTATACTTGCTTACAATGCGCTTCTACATTTTTATCTTATATCAGCTAGGGTTTTTTTATATTGATGACTCAGGAAAAGTCTATGAGGGGATCAAGAGATTTGGATCATATACGAATATCAGGAATCATCGACTACCTTGGAATATCTGCATCCATAGCTCATGTCGTGATAGCACGGTGAGAGAGGTATTAGATATGGTTTGTTTATCGAATAAGGGGTTTGGCCAGCTATTGTAACATATATCTATACATTTTGATTTTCATCATTTTGACTAGGGTGGCAATGGACCTGGCTTGATTTCCTTTAGTACCATTTTGTTTGCAGCTTGCAAGCAAGGAAACTCTTTGATGATCCACAGCATTCTCTATCATATGGATATATTGAAGGAACCAAGCTCGTGTTGTCAGTATTACTTGTTTTGATGTGGTATTTCTGTGAGGTACACAAGTTTGTAGAATGCTTTAAGCTCTTCGAGCATATGATATGTGAGGGACACAGGCTGGCTTGGTTCACTTTACCACACAGCCTTTGCATCAAAAGGGTTGCTCGCAGATGCATGCAGAATACCGCATGAATTCAAGAATAAAGGGGCATTCCCTACCTAATACTGCCTCATATAATGTTCTCATACATGCTTCGATTAAGAAAAGCTAACTACGGCCCGGTGAACTTCTTGTGTTTTTTTTTTTTTTGGATGAAATGGGGAGCATAAGTCCATATATTAAAACCCAAAACAAAACCTGTTTACAAGATACAGAGCCTTATACAATGTTCCAAAAATAACAGGACATATACAATCTCCCAAAACAGGTGTAATAGAAGTTACGGTTGAATATCGAAAGCAGGTTGGTAGCTGCAGTAAATAAAAAGGAGCAAAGATCAGTAACCATAATATCAAGTATAGAAGTGCTGAAAAGTGGAAGCAAGAACTGTAAAATTGGCCGAAATAGGGAGCATTTCATTTCTCATACTTGGAATAATCCGAGATAAGCAGACAGCAACCGTGGAAGTATAGCAATCTGGAATCACTCGGTGCTGAGAGGAGGAAACAAAAGCAGATACGCATTTCAGCACAGTTGATACGGTGTGAGCCCGAATGATTTACAGAATCATTCCCTCTCCAAAACAGTAAGTGTTTAAATGACCGTAGCATTATAATTGTGCCGAAGATCAAGGGCAGTAGAAAACAAGTAGAATGAGAACTTCTTGTTGATCGATACATACAACCAGGATTTGGTGCCTGGTGCCATCACCTATGGATCTTTTTGTTATGGCCTCTTCGAGGAGGGGAATGCTGATGCTTCCTTGCATTTGGAGGAACGGATGCTAGAGTTTGGAGTTACACCTGCAAGCATCTCTTACTTCAACGGTACGATGGATGCTGCATTTGGATTGATTGGATAGACAGTGTAATGCCTTCATAACACTGGTTAAGATGGAAACGGTAAGGGGCCGAACCAGATGCAGCTTCTTCCAAACTCTGAAGCCGTGCAATTGCAAAAGGTGGAAAGAAGCCATTTCCCAAGGCCATGAAGTTCTTGAAAAAATCCTGATGGACAGAGGGAAGAAAATACTCGGGCCTAAGGTTGGCTGAAAGAGTAGACCGTAATATCCTCGGGGCTTGTTATATCATTCACTAGGTCTGACCTTTAAAGCCACACGCATGTGAATTAATCTAGCCTTTGTTGACCCTGTTTTGGCTAATATATGCAACCTGTGAAACGGATTTCATTTCAGGTGTTTGCATTCGAAACCTTATGATTTTATGTAGAGCAACATGTCTTCTCTTGATTTTGTTGAAGATAAATTGCATCTTGCTTATCTTAGAGAAGGAAATTTCGTTAATTCATTACAGGAAATTTGTCAAAACCAATATATCATCAAGCATTTGTATTTGTTGTTATGTTGTTGATAATGATGATGATGTCGTGGTTCTCTTCTAGGACATGGCAAAAAATCCATTGATGAGCAGCAGGCAAACTGTAACAACCCAGACATCATTAAAAATGGCTAGTCGGTCAGAAAGTAATTTTGGATTTTTAGTTCTGTATAAGTATCTAAGATCTTTCCTGTCCGTAATGATTCTTACATATTTGTTCCATTAAAATCCTGGCATCATCACAGCCCGTGGTCGGTTCATGAATCCATGTTGCAGTATGTCGTAGTTCATACGAGTTATTGATCGAGTCCATCTAATATCATTTGTAACAATCTAAGATCTCATCCAAAATGATTAGTTGGAAGATAATTTTAAATCTATTGATCTTTTATGAGTGTTGCCGAACTTACCACTATGGCCTGTAGATGTGAGTTGGCGCCGGACCTCGGTCCCCTTTGCTCTGGAATCCTAATGCTCCCGGACCTGCAAAACAAGGTTAGAGACCCGGGCCAGGAATTCCGGCGGGGGCACTCCGACGGTCAAGTTAGCGAGCGGTAAAGTGGAATAGATCCACTAAGACGGATCCCTGCTGGGTCTCCGTGCTTAGGGGAATCGTTTGTGTGGAGATGAGTGAAAGTAGACAAGAACAAGAGGGGTCAGCACTCCGGCTCCTGCGACTGGGCTCGCTGGATTCGCTCCTACGATTTCTCTCGGCTTCTGCCTACGAGTCGCCTACTTTTTTTCTGCTGTGTGTTTGCCCTCTTGGTTGCTTACCTTTCCCCTTGCCCGTTGGTGACCCTTTGAGGTCGTTGGATGCTTTGGTACGTCGATTCTCCCCCTCTGGGAGCTTTGGTGCCCATTGGCCGTTCGCCTTAAGTCGCTTCTCCTTACGGTTGGGAATTAAGTGGCGAGCTTGTCTCGTTCTTCGTGTTGTCGCAAAAGGGAAAACTTGGCGGGATCTCGATCCACGCGAAGGTGCCCTCTATCTCGAGGCGTTGACCGTGGCTCTTCCTTTTGGAGTACCAAGTTACCGGCCGCCAGATCTGGTACCTTGATCAGGGTGTCATTCCTAAACTTGTGTAAACGAGGTTCCACGCATCGTTATAGATCTGGGAATGCCGTACTAGATGCGTCGCCTGTGCGCGCTGTCCTCGGCAGCATCATCGGGGCTTGCACCCTCGGTCCTTTCGTGCTCCACAGAGAAGGCTCGACTTCGTCCGAGGTAGACTCGTCTGGAGGCGCCACTTGGCGGAAGGAGCAGAGGTGCCAGGCTCGACTCCGGCCAAGGTGGACCCATCTGGGGGTGCCACCTGGTGGAGGAGCAGAGGCAAGCCCACTTCGGCCGAGGTGGACCCCGCTCGGGTCGACACCTAGCGAAGGGGCAGAGACAAGCTCGACTTTGACCGAGGTGGACCAGTCTGGTTGTGCCACTTGGCAGAAAGAGCAGAGGTGCCATGCTCGACTCCGATCGAGGTGGACCCATCTGGAGGCACCATCTGGTGGAGGAGCAAAGGCAGGCCCACTTCGGTTGAGGTGGACCCCGCTGGGTTGACACCTAGCGAAGGGGCAGAGGCAAGCTCAACTTCGACCGAGGTGGACCGTCTGGGGGCGCCACCTGGTGGAAGGAGCAGAGGTGCCAAGCTCGACTCCAGTCAAGGTGGACCCATCTAGGGGTGCCACCTGATGGAGGAGCAGAGACAGGCCCATTTCGGCTGAGGTGGACCCCACCTGGATCGACACCTGGCGAATGGACAGAGGCAAACTCGACTTCGACCGAGCTAGACCCGTCTAGGAAAGCCACCTGGCAGAAGGAGTAGAGGTGCCATGCTCGACTTCGGTCGAGGTAGACCCATCTGAGGTTTCACCTGGTAGAGCAAAGACAGGCCCACTTCGGCCGAGGTGGACCCTGCCCGGGTCGACACATGGTGAAGGGGTAGAGGCAAGCTCACTTCGACTGAGATGGACCCATCTGGGGGTGCCACATGGCAGAAGGAGCAGAGGTACCAGGCTCGACTCCGGCCGAGGTGGACCCATCTGGGGGTGCCACATGGCAGAAGGAGCAGAGGTGCCAGGCTCGACTCCGGCCAAGGTGGACCCACTTCGGTCGAGGTGGACCCCGTCCGGGTCGACACCTGGTGGAGCAGAGGTAGGCCCACTTCGGTTGAGGTGGACCCCGTCCGGGTCGACACCTGGCGAAGGGGCAGAGTCTTGCTCGACGTCGGCCGAGTTGGACCCGTCTGGGGCGCCACCTGGCGGAATGAGCAGAGGTGCCAGGCTCGACTTCGGCCGAGATGGATCCATCTGGGGGTGCCACCTGGTGGAGAAGCAGAGACAGGCCCACTTCGGCCGAGATAGACCCTGCCTGGGTTGACACCTGGTGAAGGGGCAGAGGCGTCGAGCTCTGATCGAGGTGGGTTCGATCGCTGGTCGAACCACCTGGCAGGAGAGCTCGAAAGAGAACGCACGTGGCACCGCTTGCCAGCCAGCTGGGCTGACGTACGCTCTACGTCAGCAATCTTACCATATCAATGAGTATCCAAGATCTTCCTGGTAAATAATCGATGTGGAATTAAATACATGCTTATACGAGTTCTCGCACAAATAGATGGACCAATCTTTAATGATAGAATGAAGAGGTCAGGGAATGAAAGTCCCGTGCTTTGCGGAAATTTCAGTGTTCTACATTCCAAACATAAGAAGCTCACCTCTTTTCGAACAAGGGGAAATTCTCATCTCTACATATGAAAAACATGGTCTTCAGGGCATGTTGGAACTCATGGCTAATTAAGCAAATTTAGCCATTGGAAACTTCAGCAGTTGAGATGCTCGGGTGATGCATGACCATTAACTTCGGTTACCAGCCGCCGTTGTTGCAGTCCAACAAGTTCAATCCATGTGGTAGGTGCAAGACCGGTGGAGGCCCGGCACGTGTTTTCCATCTAAAATGTTGGTGAACGACAACCGCTGAGGGAAAGGCATCCTTCGTGCACTTTTCTTTTGACGGTGCTTGACTGGTCTTTGTGGGGTATCCTCTGAAAGAGTCTTGCTCGAATCCTGAATCACTTGCCTTCCTCAAAGCAATGTACATGTAGAAGTGCTGATCGAGAAGTTTGGCGGCATGAAAAATATGTGGGAATTCTCAGTAATTTTTTTCTTAAAGTTTAGTAACTAAGTTCAGTTTTATCAATTTCCTGAAGTAAAGCATAATTCCATACACAGCGGAACCGTACTACAATACCACTGCACTCACCAACGAGATGAGCTTGTGACAGTTGTTTATGGAGCTAAATTCGCAGATTCATCATGAAAGAAATGCCAGAATTTTTCTTCATTAATAATGTATGATATAATCATGGATGATGATGTTGGCGTAAAATTTTTTTTGATCGGATGGAGCTTCTGGTTCGTAGGGGTCACTTCCGGGTTTACCTGCAAAATAAATTCCTGATCGGAGTTGTTCCGGCGAGAGACACTCCGATGTCTAAGTCAGAGATGGGTTCCAGCCACAGAATGGAGAAGAGAATTCGATGGAGAGGAGAAGGTCTCTCTGGTTTTCAAGAGTATCTTGTGCGTTACCTCGAGCCTTCCCTTTTATCGTTATTTATAAGTGGCCGTCCGGCCTGCAATTCCATCCTTCCTCCAGCGGTTACGATGGGGAGTCAAATCCTTTTCCATAATTCGCAATCATGGGTTATCGTCGAACGGTTCCTGCCAGACCGGAGGTATTGTAGCCGGAGTTGCGCGCCATGATTGTGTCCCGGAGATAGTCGATAGTAACCGTTGCTTATCGTGCTTATAGAGATTTGAGACAGATCGTGGACCTGTCTTCAGACTTCCCATTTTAGGAAGATTTCCGTAATCAGATCGGGAATGTCTTCGCCCACGGATCCTCTCGAGATAGATTGGAGATCCCGTTTTCGGCATAGATCGAGGACTTAATCTTTGTTATGGACCGGAGACCGTGTCTTTTTATGAACCGAAGACCGTGTCTTCGGTAGTTGGTGGGGGTCGTCCCTCATATCAGGCTGAGGATCTCGTCTTCGAGGGCCGATGGATTCGGTCTTCGATGAAGGCCGAAGACGTAATCGAAGGCCTTGCCTTCGGATGCTGTAGGTCAGTGAAGAGCTTCGGCTTGCCTGTAGATTGCTTGGTTTTTCCGAACACCTGGATCCGAAGTTTGTGGTTCAGAAGAAATGTCTTCGACCGGTCTGAACCGGCGGCCGACTTGTGCTTGGACCAATATATCCCAATAAATGACATCATTCTATGATGATCACCATCCATAAATATACCGTACCTTATAGTATGGTGCATGTACCATAAGAATTCTATGATGCAATCCTTCATGCCTAGCAGTCATGAAAAATTTTATATACTAAAAAGATGATGAAAATCATAGAAAATTTTAAAACGCTATATCTCAATTAATTATTGTCACCAGGGTTCTAATAAATGTATCGTGGACTCCCAAACTCTATAAATAGTTTGCAGATATCGCAATCTTTTAAATTATTATCTCCGTAAAGAAAAAATCTTGCTGCACCAGTAAATTTAACATGACTCATATCATTTTTTTATTGATTCAAATATATCCACTATAGCATGGCGGGATAGAAGTTGAGCATGACTAGCATTAATTATTATTCAGCTTTTATTTGAAATTTTCGTCCAGACCAAAATACCCTTCTCTCCAGTCCCTTTTCTGCGTTGGTGTCGTAAGTTTTGAACTAGGATGTCATAATACTGTTTCAGATTTTAATTTATATTTTTACAGGGATGTCGTAATTTTTGAATTAGGATGTCGTAGTTTTTGAACTAGGATGTCGTAATACTGTTTTAGGTTTTAATTGATATTTTTTTTACAGGGATGTCGTAGGTTTTGAACTAAGATGTCGTAGGTTTTGAACTAGGATGCCGTAAGGATATTTTGATCTGGACAAAAATTTTAATTAATGCTAGTCATCTCAGCTTTTGTCCTATCATGCTACAGTGAATATTTTTGGACTAATAGAAACGTGCGGTGCAGGCCATGCTGAATTTGCTGCATCGCACACGGTGCACAAAGAATTACTCCTCTGTAAATTGATAAAAGTACCTTACTTTCTAAATTATTCTACATAAACAGTAGGGTTTTAAAGTTATTAATTAATACCTAATTTTTTTTAAAAAAATTAGACATGGACAATGAAGTTTTTTTAATGTGAGCCCTCTTTTTTCTGGTTTTTGATTTTTTTTATAAAAAAAATAGATGTGGAGTGGACAATGAAGTTTTGATAAATGGCGGTGCTTTAAAGCAAATAGTAAACATCTAATTTTTTTTTAAAAAAAAAATTGACACGGAAGTTTTTAAGTATTTTTTTTAAAAAATAAACATGGAGTGGACAATGAAGTTTTTACATGTGAACCCTCTTTTTTCTGGTTTTTGATATAACCATCTACTTCATTTTAATTTTTAGTGGTGGGCAGCCTCGCAAGTAACGGTAGTAGATAGTACTAGGAATAAATTTGTAGACGTTGTCTCGAACAGGAAGATATGCTGCTTCCATTAATTACTGGACAATTTCTGTTTTTCCTGAAGGTACCCAAAAAAAAAAACATCCCAATCGGTAAGACAGTAGTCCGATTGATAGAGACTTAAACTCGTTTTTACTGATCACAGATTCGAGATATGATCCCTCGAATGAGTCGATTAAATTCAAAATTTTTTTTAGAATACGTGATCGGGATGGATGATAAGAGAGCGCACTACTCCGGTATTTTAGTCGTGCCAAGCTGACGTACTCACCGGTGATGAGGAGAGCATACGAAAAATTATTCCGATATTTTAATGGTGTCAAGCTGACGTACTCATCGATGATGAGAAAAGCACGCGAAAAAAATATGGCTCGAATCGAATATAACTTGGTGGGATCGAGATTCATGAAAAGCTACATCGGGGTTTATCCTCCTCACTTTTTCTTTTATCAAAAAATAAAAAATAAAAAAGGGCTTCCCACTTAGTGCTGGAACCCACCAAAGGGAGCTAATTTTGTTTACCAGAAAAAGGGAGCTCATTTTTGCGTCTCTTTCATGCTATCAAATTTCATCATTTTATTAGATATAAGTGCGTTCAAAAGTCCCGGAGGGAGTGGGGAGCACGTGGGTCATCTTCGGATCATCGGTATCAAGGATGGATTCGGTGCAGTTTTCCGGAATCCACCATCGCTCTCCGCGAAACCGATGCGGAAATCAAATAATTTTTAAAAATTAAAAAAAAAAAAATCATCACCATGACGAAAGAAATAAAGAATTAAAAAACTAAAAATTAATTTATTATTTTATTAATTATATATATAAATTTTAAAAAATCAATTATAAGTTTTATACGATCCATACCAATCTAATCAATAAATATGTCTAAAGATAATTACACGACCATCCAAGAAATCTCAGACCATATGGTGAATGATACTGTCAGGCCATTTAGCATTAAAGATTTACGCCTCAAGATTCTTTTTGTTTTGTTTTTTTTTTTTTCTTACATCTTATCATCTCTCTGTTTTTTAATAGTTGCCGTAAGCCTGCGGATGACCTGAACGTATCTGTTTTGGAGCGAGATGGGTGGATCCCTTCCACGTCATCGAAGAAAAAATGGCCTCACCGATACCATCAGCCATTGCTCAGGTGGTCATCGGTTGCTCCGAAAGTAGCTTTTAACGGAGCCAAGGAATCCACCGAAGGTTTTCCATGTAACCATCCCTATGGGGCCTTTTGGACCGTTTTAGCAAGTTTGAGTCCAAATCGTACGACCGGCGTGCGTGGCCCATGCGAGTCACACCAGCAAAGCGCCTGGCTACAGGCCCTCTCATCACCTTGTTCAATCTCGCTCGCTGGACCCTGTAGCTTTTGTAAAGGCGACCTTGTTTAAACTTTTCCGTTTTAGCTTTTGTAAAGTTATATATATATAACTTATATATCAAAAATTATATTATTTAAAAATTTTTGATTTATATATTAAATATAAAAAAAATATATTTAATTTAAATTTATTTAAGCTATTCAATTTTTAACTATTTGATTTATAAGTTAAAGATATCTGAATTATATAATTTTTGACGTGCAGTAGATCACATCTAATGACTTATATCAATGATGTGAAAATTTTATTGTAAAGTGTTGACCTGACTAGATTCGAATTCAAATTCATTCAAAAGGAGTTAGATCAATCTCTATATATATATAATGAGAGAGAAGGGGAGCTAGTTTAAAATAAAATCAATCTAATTTTGGTTCAAATCTGATCGGATCAAATTTTATAACGAAGATATCATATCAATGATCTAAGTTATTGGATGTAATTTACTATTTTAAAACTATTTATATATAAAAAATTATATAATTTGAAAATTCCTGATATATATATTAAATAAATAAAATTTAGATAATTTAAATAAAATAAAATTAAATATATTTTTTAATCATTTGATGAATATGCTAGATGTCTCTAAATCACATGATTTTTATTGCCTAAATAGTTTTAAAATAATAAATTGTATTTTATAAACTGGATCATCGGTATGAGATTTCTATTGTTCGATTTTGATGCGGCCAAATTTAAATCCAAATTCACTCGACTTTGTTCAAATATATTCCTCTCTCTCTCTCTCTCTCTCTCTATATATATATATATATATATATATATATATTAGTGGTGAAGATCGGTCTAGCTGGCAACATAGCTCAAACATGTTAACATAGACCGATCCACCATTTAAGATATATTAGTTTATTTGTATTCATTGTTTATACTTGGATTGGATCCGTTGATCAGAGGGGTAAAAAAAAAAAAAAAACCATGGAACGTGAAAGAGAAAAAATTAATGTACCAAGCTGTAGCGCTCCAGTTATGTACGACCAACGGTTCATGTATAGCTTAGCAGGCTGGCACCCAATTAAACAGGAATCTTTGGGACCGTACATTTAGTTCCCGTATAGACTTGGTCTACTTATTTACCCCCCCCAAAAAAAAAAAGAAAAAAAAAAAGCCAGCTAAACTCCAGGGGACCAACACGGACTACCCACGGGTCAACCAGGCTGCCAATGAGCTAGCCAATTCTACATCATGTGCGTATATGACTTTAGACCATTAGTGACCTTTAGGGAGTTGGGGAGACATTGTTCATTTACTGATGCTCACCTCATACCTTGATATAATAGGTTGAGACAAATGGGTTGGTTAATGTCAAATAACTGATACGACCTTTTGTATTTAATGAATCATAGTTTGAAATGTGAGCCCTATCTCCTTATTTAAAAAAAGCAACAATATCGGACTTACATGATCATTTAATTAAATGGTATAGATTTTATTATTTATTTAATAAATAATATTTATTTATTTATTTATTTATTTAAATAATATAAAGGTATAGATTAACAATATTTACTTTTCATTTAATAAATATTTTAGATTAGTTTAAACCAATTTAATAGATTTTAAATATGTTACATTATTTATTAACAATCCAAGGAAATTAGGCTATATTTCGCTAAGTATTTTACAGTAAAGTAATTGAAAAGTAAAATTTTTATAAAAACTTATATTTAATAAAATCAGAATAATTTCTCAATATATTCTTAAAAACATTTTGATGAAAACTTTCAAAATAATTTTTTTTTAAATAAATAATCTCAAATTTTTAATAAAATGAATTAAAAATTATATTTTTTTACCAAATACTGTACTAACTATTTAAAATATTTTTAAAAAATAAAAATTATTTTTTAGTCTTCCAAAAATTTTGCCGAACTGAAGTTATGTTATAACTGTGAGATTGTCCTGACTATTATATAAATTAAATCGCTCGCTGTTATAAATCCAGAGCTGATTTATTTAGTACAATTCTGTTGGGATATCTGGTCAAGCTACGAACCAGATTTTGATTCGACTTATCGAAGTCCTGGTTCTTCGGACTACGGACTTCGGACTAAGGGAAGGCCAAATGTAAACAACTTAAGGTTTCACATCGAACTACAACATCCGAAGGCCAGTCCTTCGGGTAGCATCTTCGGTCCCGGTCAAAGTCTGAACTACTCATCGACTTTCGAAGGCACGAACTTCGGCCCCCGCTGTAGACATGATCTCCGGCCTCCGGGAAATATCAAGCCTCCGGCCCACGCAAGAGGAAACCCGAAGCTTGAACCACAATCTGTTCCAAAAAGGAAACTGTAATCAACGGTTACAATCGACACTCATCATGCCATGATCATAGCGCGCAATTCCTGCAGCCACTCCTCCGATCTGACCGGAACCGCTCATTGACAACCCACGATCGATTATCATGGGAGTGAATGGCTTCCCATGATTTCCGGGAAAAGAGACTATCATGGGAGTGAATGGCTCTCCATGATCTCCGGGAAAAGAGCGGACCACATATCGGAGGCCATCTTTTAAATATGGATAAGATGATGGCTCGAGAGGTACGCGTGAATAATCTCGCACATATACATTTTCAATCTCCAAGAACACTTTTTCTCTTCTACTCTCGACATCTTTCCCGTTCTGTGACTGGAATCCGCCACTGACTTAGATATCGGAGTGTCCTCCACTGGAACAACTCCGGCAAGGAACCTATTTTGCAGGTGAACAGGAAGCGGTCCTGCAATGCAACGGCTTTGACCGACCGATCCAGGAATCCCACGCCAACAAATTCAATCAAGTCCGCTCGTAATACTTATATATATATATATATATATATATATATTTCTCAAACTTAACTTTAAAAAAATAAATATATATCAGTCATATTTCGGGAGACAACCGGCCGTCCACTTGCATGCCTTGGACCGAATGTTCTAGAAGGCTAGAAGGGATTTTTAAATTTTAATAAAATATAGTCCAATAATTCTACTAAGATTAAATAAAAAATAATTTATAAACGTGAAAAAAATAATTAGTTTTCGTGTTCATGCACGTCTACTTACCGCATTTTATTGAAGGGTAGCGATCTTTTCTTGTCTTTTTTTTTGTTTTTTTTTTTTTTTTTTTTTCTAATTTTGTGATTGCGAATGATACGCGCGTGCTAACTATGTACATAATATATCCGAGGGAAGAAACACCTACCCGCCTCGCTGCCTCCATTTGCGTTGTTCTGGTTACCTGCTCGTTTGTCCCGTCGCAATAGAGAGAGAAAGAGAGACGGCCGGGGAGTGGCAGCGATGGCGGTGGCCAACAACCGAAAGATCTCGGCGGCAGCTGCGAGGGCTCACACGCGAAGAAAGAACAAGTCTTCGTCCTCGTCTGCTCTTGCTCTTGGAGGTGATTCCCCGCCGCCACCTCTCTCTCGCGTGATTTTTTGTTGGCGATCGAGAAGACAGCGGATTCTTGAAATCTATTGATTATATGGGATCCATTCTTCTCTGTTTTCATTTCACGATGGTTTCTTTCTGCGTATAAGTAATGATTCGTTGGCGATTTACGTTATGTTATTGCGTTGTTGTTGATTCTCCCTTGGTTTCTTTAGTTTATTGAATCTAGATGGGCTAATTTTGTGGAGATTCCGGGGATATTCGGGAGCCTTTTTTTTTTTTTTAAAACCTTTCTTGTGTATCGCTTGCTTTTGTTGTAATATTTGTGATGTGTTTTTTCCTGCTTCATTTCGATTTTGGATGACTACGTTTCGCACTAGATTTCATTATTTTGAAATCCTTATGGATTCAGGGTTGGGGGATTTTTACTATTTCTATTACTATAAATATGTTTATTTACTATTTTTATTACTATTAATATGTTTATTTATTATTTTGGTATTGCAAATCTTTTCTTCAACTGTTTCTCACCCAGTTCCAATGTTCCATTCTCAAAGCATTAGTTCAAGTGTTTCTCATAGTTTACATGGCTGAAATCTTCTTTTGATGGATGAGGGTAATTATGAGTAGTAATGTGATTCGCGTTGCTTTATTCTATATATCTTTAAAAAGTGGTATGAATTGAGTTTCGAGAAGTATATTGATCAGGAAAGCCTTTGCTATCTAGAATTGTTTTGCTTCCCTGCTTTCAGATGTGAGTTTCATGTTAAGTTGGTATTTTCAGGGATGCTTAAAAAAATCTCGGTGGTTTTGTTGGTGGGCTTCATAGCGTGGTCGTATAAAGCAATTCAGCCTCCACCTCCTGGGATCTGTGGATCTCCAAATGGCCCTCCCATCACATCATCAAGAATTACTCTCAAGGATGGAAGGCATTTGGCCTACTTGGAATCTGGTGTCCCAAAAGAAAAGGCTAAATACAAGATTGTTTACATTCATGGCTTCGACTCTTGCAGATATGATGTTCTTCCCATATCCCCGGTATTCATTACTTTTAATCTGTTTCCTTTGGTTAGATGTCTTTCTTTGTGGGCAGGTTTTTCTGACCCTGTAAAATCTCAGGTAGTGCTTGAAGAATTAGGGATCTATGTATTGTCATTTGACAGAGCTGGATATGGAGAGAGTGATCCAAACCCAAAGAGGTCAGAAAAAAGCACGGCTTTGGATATTGAAGAACTTGCCGATCAGTTGGAACTAGGGTCCAGATTCCATGTTATTGGATATTCTATGGGAGGAGAGATTGTTTGGACCTGTCTGAAATACATTCCTCATCGGTATGATTGAGATAGTTTTCCTATTTGTGCAAATATGCTATATCTCTTATTAATCATAAACCAAATACATTGAGATCATTTTCTATGACATCACTATTTAGAAGCAGAGAGATGCCTAATTTTTGAATAGTTTTGATGCATAGTTTTTCCTAGTCAGCTACTTCTTAGTCATTCTTGACTTGCTACTTTGTTGATGGTGGGTGTAGATATAGATATATGCCATTTCTCCGCTGCTGTAATCACTTGTGAGTACATGCATTATTTCTTGGATTTTTGACATCTAGAAATAAGAAATGCTGATGTACTTTGAGTTCGTACCATAGCAGTGTCTCAAGATACTCCAAATTTGCAAGGACAATTTGGAGGTGGCAATTCAAAATTTATTTGTCCTCGCTATAAAGGTCAAAACTTAGCTGAGTTCCTCTTTTTTAAGGAAAACCCAGCTAATTTCTAAGCCAAGTTGACATCTGACTTGAATATTGATAGGAGAATAGGTGATGAAGAGGGTCCTTTTAAGAGCAACAGAGAGTAAAACATGGAAGGTGTTTTATTGGTGAGCACAGCATTCTAACTTGAAGGAAGTAATCCTTAATGAAAACCACTTTGGGATCATCTGTGTAACTTCAAAAGATCATGCCAACATTGGATTGCGAGCTGCAGATGATAATTGATGAACTTTAATATATAAAGTGTTGAGCTCCCATACTTCAATCCATTACTGCAAGAAGATCCCTTTGAGCATTGGCATTTTTTTTCCTGTCTGAGAAGGTTGATGAGTGAATGTTTTGAGTTATGATAATATTAACTCAATATAAGCTGTACATTTTTCCCCGTTCTTTGAGATTGCAAATCAGCCTTATAAACTTGCATGTATGCTCTGACATAAGAGCTATCTTAAGAATCTCGGTTTACTTGTTTGCTCCTTCCATTTTTAAATTATGAAAGAAAGTTGTTTTTGACTGGTCTTTAAAATCTGCTATGTATCCACTTGACTTACCATCCAGCATGGATAGGTGATCTCTTTTTTTCAGATAACCAGTTATATTTTGTCAAGTTACTTCTCTAAAGGGCAGCCCAATGCCCAATGCTCCTGCTACTGCAGGGTTTTGGGGAGGGTCAGATGTTTGCGGCCTCAACCCTGTGTGCATGGTGTGGCTATTTCTGTGTGTCAACCCTATGATACTTAGGTGACAATAGAGCAACCTTACTGTTGCACCAAGGCTCAGCCTTCTCTAAAATCAATAAAAGATAAGAATATGCTGAGATATCTTTATCATTCTAACTATTTAGCAGTAATCTATTATACAAGAAAAATGTGAATTTCTTGTGGGCTAATTTAAGCGGATATCTTCTTATTTATTCACCCGACCTAATGCTGGTTTTTGGATGTGACAGGCTTGCTGGAGCGGCAATACTTGCTCCTGTTGCCAATTACTGGTGGCACGGTTTTCCTCCCAATGTATCTAAAGAAGCTTACAATTGGCAACTTCCTCAAGATAAATGGGCAGTTGCAGTTTCTCATTATGCCCCTTGGTTGACATACTGGTGGAACACCCAAAAGTGGTTTCCTCCTTCAAGTGTTATAGCTCATCGTATTGATATTTTCTCTGCTCTAGACAAAATGCTTTTACACAAGTTCGGAAGTAGAGAGCCTTACAAGGTATGAAAATTCTGAATGGATCTTCATCTCTGTCCCTAGTTGTAATCCAGATATAAGCAATATATTCGTGGCTAACAACTACAATGCCTAGTGAAAAACAGAAAATCTATTGTTGAGAGTGGACGAGTAGAAAATTGGTGGATTGCACCTTGCTCATAGCTAGATCTCTCTTTTCCAAGCACTTTATTTTTGTGGGAACAGAAGTAAAGAATAAGTAGTAGCAAACTGTTAGCCTTTACATTTTTCATTGCTCACTTTCAGGTTCTTGTTACTCTTTCGTTAGGTGGAAGCCGGATTCCTTTCATGACCTTATGCATTTTCCTTTGTGTCATCAACGTTGAACAAATTTTGTCATTCTTCTCTAAAATAATCTCGTGCATTATGAAATAACAGCCTGCTATTTGGGCATCGCACAATACACAAAACCCTTTTTTTTTTTTTTTTGAATGGTCATAATATTCTGTCAGAATCTGGGTTTTGATTGTTGGTATGCATGTCCCAAAAAATACTCTGGACACAGAGAAGGTTTTGCTTATTTTTTACCGATGAAAGTTCCATTTTGAAGAAGCTATTTTATTCTTTCTCAAAATCCAAGTATGGACAAATGAGGAAAGAAGTACATGTATTTATGACAAAGATGTTCTGTTTATGTTTTTCACAAGAGTGCTGCTGTGTTTACCCAAGAATGTCTCCGGAATGTGTGTAAAATGGGTCTTCGGCACCTTATGTGGGGTTAGGGTGTTAATCTGGTGCTCAAGTGCCAATTTTGCCCATGGCAATTCCTTATAAAACTGATGTTTGGAGCCTTTTTGGAGACCTTTCAGGGGAAACATAGCATTTTCCTTCTACGTTTCTTCAAGCACATGGATCTTATCTATTTTGCTTGTTTACAGAAAAGCATGAGAAATGCAGCAGATTTTTTGGCAAGGCCAATCTAATTATATATATGTATGATGTTACTAAATATTTTAACAATGCATGCCCAAAATATGATTAAAACATATTGGTTGGACAATTAAATGTCCAACATCATTTCCTACATATCCAATATAACAAGTTTTCTTGAAGTCCTATTTAGCAAAGTTGTTCATTTATCATCAGTTAATTGCTGAGGAAATCACTAATTTCTTCTCAAATATGAATTTTAATTTCTATGAAAATCAATTCACTTATCACGTACCTGCTACTCCCCAAAAAATTATTTTAAAAAAATGCTTTCAGACTTTGCTTTGTGGGATCTTTGAATCTTTTAAAGCAAGAGCAGTGCTAGTGGGTATGATACAGAAGTGACCAAGAGGCATCCAGGTTTCATAATATTTCTGCTTTCACCATAGCCTTCAATTCTATTTAGGATTACCATCATGCTAGCTACAAATAGTACTTGATCATGTTCCCCCTTTTCTGGTCACATAATGCATTACTTTGTTCAAGATGCACTCCTTGAGGCATATGCATGATGTGTAATCCTCCAAGGCGAAAATAGTCCATCCCTTGAATCTAACAAAACATGGTTATTGCAACTTTGAGTTTGTTGGGTCCAGTGGCTGTTAGTGAATTTAGTGGTTCCTTACATTATGCATGTACATGATTTTCCTTTTATCTGTGATGCCATGAAAACCCTATAAGCAAGATATTGAACCATGGATTTATTGTATTTGAAACTGACAGGCACAGATAAGGCAACAAGGAGAATTCGAGTCTCTCCATCGTGATATGATGGTTGGCTTTGGGAGCTGGGAATTTAGTCCTTTGGATCTTGACAATCCATTTCCAAATAGTGAAGGCTCGGTTCACTTGTGGCATGGTGCTGAGGACTTGATCGTGCCGGTTTCAATGTCTCGCTATATCAGCCAGAGGTTATCCTGGGTTCGATACCATGAACTTCCGGAGGCTGGTCACCTGTTCGCAGTAGCAGATGGCATGGCTGATGCTATTGTCAAGGCTCTTGTTCTTGGAGATCAGTAGCTCTTCTTCCTTTGTTTTTCTTATAGCAGTAGTTTCTTTTGGTTGTAACGGACTCCATTTAAGACCTGGTATTTAACTGCATTTTAATCTGGCCTCTTGTACGGAGGATAAAATCTGATTCACATGGGGAGGAATGTTTTTTTTTTTTTTTTTTTGGTAAAATGGATCATTTAATCAACGGTTACAGTTTTGATATAGATACATCAAAAAAATAAAAAAAAAGTCTCAAAAAGTAGGAGTGTCTCCCAAGTAAGTTCATAACACTTGATCCGAATGATTGGCAACATAGAAGGTCACATAGTCAGTCACTGTGTTAGTCTCTTGATATACATGCTTGATCATATTGGAGGAACAGCTTTGAAATAAAAGAATAATATCATGGATCAAGGGATGTGAAGACATGAAATTGATAGACTTTCTAATACAAGAAATAACAGTGGTCGAATCATCCTTAATAATGAGATGATTCGACAATAAGAACCGACGAACATATCAAATGCCAGCCTAAGCTGTTTTAAGCTCCACCACAAGAACAGTAGAGTCAAAAAGATGACAACCCCGTGGCAATAATGCACAGGCTAGATCCTCGAATAACAAATCCGACCCCTCCCTCTCTTTCCCTCACACTCCCATCAAAATTGATCTTGATAAATCTTGGAGGGGGCTTTCAAGAGATGAAAACCATTTAGAGCACTCGAAGAGCAAAATCGAAATCCCAGGTTTCTGTCTGGTACTCCATATGAGCCCGAGCTCATTTAACAATAACCATGGCGGTGCACCTAGAGTAACTGAAGAAGAGCATTCCGGGAAAGCCATACATGATAAACAATATAAGCAAGAAAAGTAGAAGGGGAATGAACAATAGTCGACCTAAGGATGTCCAAGAAGGTGTCCATAAGATCTTTAGAATGTCCAAAAAGGTGATCATATCCAGCCATCCTCCAAACATGCCAAACCAAAGGAACAAGACATGCTCAGTAGACTCAGCATTCGCACGACGGCTGAGCAAGAGAGGGTAACTGAATACCTCTAGCATTAAGAAGAGATTTCGTTAGGAGGCATCGCCAGGCAACTTTTCACAAGAGACACATCCTTGGTTGCATCCCCAAAGACCAAATCCATCCAATATCAAGCCTCCTCTGCAGCTCCGGGCCGAAAATAGGATACAAATCAAACATTGGAACTTTAGGTACTATAGAAGACCTCCAAACTCTAACATCAATACAGGGATGAACAGGCAGAATAATAGATAGGACTCTTGGTCCCAAAATATCTCCAAAAGTCTGAATGACTATTGAAGAAATCCAGTGAGTGCCATCAGGAGTCAAGAGATCAGCAACATTCTTGATATTAGTAACATCCATAGTAATGAAAGTAGGATCCGTGCTAAAGGAACATCCGAGATCCACAGGTCATTCATTAAATTAATTAATCTACCATTTCTAATGACCCATCTCATATGAGAAGTAACATCAGAGACCCTTGCCAACATCTCTCCAGATCACAAAGCTATGCCGACCAGTGCAAGGTTCCCCATCGACCAATGTAGAAAGAGGACCATAGCGAACCCTCATCATGGAAGTCCATATACTCTCCGGACTCAGCATAAGTCTAGCTGCATGTCGTGCAAGCAGAGCCTCCCTCCTCACCACCAAAGTTGAATACCAAGCCCCCATCCCAAATTGGCTAACAAACAATACTCCAGCCCGGAAGATGAACTCTCCGATGAGCATTAGAAGAATCCCATAAGAAAGACCGAATAGTTTGTTCTACCTTGAGAATCACAAACTTGGGAACAACACAGCATTAAAGAGCAAAAACATTGGAAGAGAAGTGAGGACTGACCTAACCAAGATTAACATATCCATAGAAGAAAGGGCTCTACCCTACCAACCCTCTACCCTCTCTTGAATCACCTATACCAGCCTATCACAATCCGTCTTACGAAGTCTCCCCCCAAAAATAGGAACTCTCAGATAGCGAAGGCTTCCATCATGAATAACAATCCTAAGAATCTTCCGGATCGAGCACCGTAACCGGATAGAAGTCTTCAGGCTAAAGCGAACCTTTGATTTATAAAGATTAACTCTCTAATATGAAGATAAATAATAATGCTCGAGAACCGTCCTGAATGCCAGCGCCAAAGCTGGTGATGCCCGACCCAGTAACAAACAGTCCTCTGCAAACAACAAATATGAGATTGGAGAAAACACCCGGAGCGGGAAGATATAGCTGAAGTGCCGACTCCCGCACCGCTGCCTGCAAAGCTCGCGATAAAGAGTCAGCACATATAATAAACAAATATGGTGAGAGGAGACAACCTTGACGAAGGCCGATATTTGAATGAAAGAACTTCGAAAGAGTGCCATTGATAAGGATAGCAAAAGCATGGTTGATAATACAAGCCATAATCCGAGAAATCCAATCCTGATGAAAACCAAAGTCCTCCAATGCTGACTCCAAGAACCTCCAGTGCATCTGATCATAGGCCCTCTCCATATCTAACTTGATGGCCATCAAACACCGACTAGCAGGAGCTCTCCGAAGATCATACATAAACTCCTGCACTATAAGAATATTATCAAAGATATGGCTCCTGACAAAAGCACCCTGCTTAGAAAAAATAAGCTTAGAGAGAATAGGCTTCATCCTGTTAGCCATGCATTTAGCACACAATTTTTACAGAATATTGCATAAGCTGATGGGCCTAAGATGACTCGACTCAGAAACATCAAAATATTTGGAACAAGAGTAACAAAGATTTGATTCCAGTTGTCAGGCATGTGATCAGTAGCAAAAAATTCCTGCACTACAGAGACAACATCCCGCTAGATGATATACTTATATCTCCTAAAAAATATAGGAGGAAACCCATCAGGACCTGAAGCTTTATTCTCATCCATAGATCAGAGGACAGACCGAATCTCCTTCATACAAATCAGATTGAGAAGGCAATAATTCTCATATTGAAAAATCTGAGCCTCAAGGCGAGGAGAGTAGAAGGAAAAAGGACCCTCCATAGGCCTTGCCCACCTTGAAGAAAAGAAACACATGATCTCATTCCTAATATCATCAACATCCTCCAACCAACTCCCCTCCAAAGACCGCAATGCTTTGAGCTGGTTTCTGTGCCTACGAACGACAGTGGCCTGATGAAATAACCGATTATTCCTGTCCCCCTCCTTTAATCACTATACTTGGACTTTTACGTCCACATAATCTCATGTTGACTTAGAAAGGCATGATGTATGGAAATATTGCTTCGTAGAGTAGCCATATCAGAAGCCCCCAATCTCCCTTTCCTCTCCTTTTCCTGAAGGTTATTGATGGAGGTCTCCATTGAATTTAAGGTACAGAAAATATTACCAACTTCCTCCTTATTCCATCGGAGAAAATGGCACTTGACTAAAGAGAGCCGGGAAATCCGATACCTTGCATCCCCCCGAACTAGCAACCTCTATACCTCCCTAACAATATCCCATGATCTAGGATAAGCCAACTAAAACTTCTCAAACTTGGACAGAGCATGACAAGGGACCAAGATCGTAGTAGTAAGGAGGACCGGATAATGGTCAGAAGTAATTCTAGCCAGATGATGAACCTGGTGCTCAGGATGCAGTTAGAGCCACTCCGGAGTAGTAAAAATCCTGTCAATTCACTCCCAAACTCTAGTCCCACCAGATCAATTATTGCACCAAGTAAGCGAAGCCCAACAAATCCTAAATCTACCAAACCATTAGCTTGTAAGAATTGGGCAAATTCTCTAGAAGCAACATCCTCCACAAAATCTTCCACCTCTCTTATCCTCAGCACCAAGCACACAATTCAAATGCCCCGCAACGACCACAGGTATGTCCTGGTCAACCAATGCAGAAACCTCTTACCATACTATTCTCCTCTCCTTGTAACTTGTACTAGCATAGATCCTAGAGAGCAACCAGGTGGGACCACAATTCTCAAAATAACTATGGCCACTTGCTAAGAACTGCGATTGAAAATATCAACTTTGACTACCCCTGTGCCAAACCACAATAATGCCACCGGACAATCCCTGGGATCAATAGCATAACAACTCTAATTACCCTAAAGCCGACATCGAAAACGATCCAAATCAAGTCCACTGAGTCTAGTTTCTAACAAAATACAAAAGTCAGGATTATACAACAACTCCGTCTACAGAAAGTAGAATAAAAGGAGGGCTTCCCCACACCCCTTATATTCTAAACCATAACTTTTATTGAATAATTATAGATGCTTAGTGTTGCTGTCCCCTAGCTGAGCATCCACAGTCATAACCCTTCCAAACCCTCCCCCTCTATAGGTAGTCTAGCTCCAAACAGTGCCAACTTCAATTTTCCCACCACCACCTCAAGTCTTGGTATAGCTTCAGAAGTATCAGTGCAGCCCTTAAAGAGGCCAAGTTGAGGTTCCTGGCTAACACGAGAAGAGCTTTTTGATGAAAAAGCACCTACTGTCTTGGACCGAGGAGGACCGATCCGAATTGAATTCACTTTAGAACCCAGGCTACATACACTTCCACTGGCACCCTGTACCATTCCCAGGGTCACCAAAACCAACTCCTTGCCCCCTTCAACCTTCCCCTCACCACCTTGTGACACTGGTGGCGAGGTCAAAGAGATCTGCCTTGATTCCCCAACTGGCATAATGGTAACAACAGAGGGAGAAGAAGATGAGAGTTCCACACCAGCAGTAGAAGATGGTTGACCTGGTTCCCCCACAAAATACCTTTCCAATCCTTCCCCATCAACTGAACCAACTTTACCTTTATCCCTTCCCGTCTTACGTCAACCCCCTTTTATAGTACCAAGCCCATCGAGGATCAGAGACTTACTACCAGACTGAGACTTGCCAACAACATTAGAACCCTTGCCTCCTTGAACCCTTACCACATAATTGACCAAAGGACTAACCTGAATGGAAGACCCCTCTAGGGAAGACACGATCATCAACGAGGAAGAGCTCCTACCAGCAATCAGGGTAGAGGACTTTAGAGGAATCCGACCTCTTTTCAACGAACCAGCACCATAGTCCACCATAAACATGTCCCTTGGGCCGGATTCCTCAAGTAAGCCCAAGTCCATTCGATTGCCCAATGGGCCAAGGGCCACAAACCCAGCAGCAGGAGCACACCCACCTCACTGGTCGGAACCTCCTTGGTAACTCCCGATGATCGCCAACATGCCACCTTCGTTGATTTCTGCCACCCATCAGAATCCAACGGACAGTTGGGGAAAGAAGTGGTAGCCGGTAGTGAGGTCATAGGCAAAGACGACAAATAAGGATCCGATGAAGACGGACCA
This sequence comes from Areca catechu, assembly GCA_021397845.1. Lineage (NCBI taxonomy): Eukaryota > Viridiplantae > Streptophyta > Magnoliopsida > Arecales > Arecaceae > Areca > Areca catechu. The sequence continues at coordinate 1,265,292 of JAHSVC010000020.1, forward strand.
TGCACCTTCTCTTTCTCCACCTCCCTTCCACCTCCCTTCTCCCTTTCATCGAGGCTCTGGGAACCCTAGGTTGGCAAATTCGAGAGGTTACAAGCAACCAACCAAACTTCAGTCTACCCCCTTCACTGTCACCCTTATCCTCTGCCACCATGGGAACTGGGATTTCCAACCCTGCCTCCCCACCAACAGAGACAACATTGTCCGACTGTAATGAATAGTCTCTACTATCAGAAGCACTCTCCCCCTCCGAAAATCGGCAACATCCATTGCAGTGACCTAATCTTGCACTGATAGCAAATCTATGAAAGATTTTCATATATAAATTGCTACCAAAATATATATATATATATTTTTCTCTCGATCAAGATGCCTGATTTGAATGGTTTCTCCGTATCTATTTCAGCCCTTCGGCATAGCCCATCTGTTTCATCATATCTATAAACTCGTCGATGGACAATGGCCTTCCTACTTTTGCCACTATCACCCAGATGGTCAACGAAATCCAGTACTCCAATGGTTTCTTTACTTATAAGAAATGCTCTAATTTTGCTCAGGGGCTGAAGTTGATTTTTAGCTTTGGGTGAACATTAAGGGTAGCATATATTTACTTCAACGACATACACACCCCCCCCAAAAAAAAAAAAAAAAAAAAAAAAAAAAAAAAAAAGAAAGAGAAGAAGAAGAAGAAGAAAAAAGGGAAAGATGGGAAGCATATATTTTTGCTGTCTAATTGCATCTCTCTGTGTTCAGAGACTCATGGGCCTCTCACACGTAATAGCGGGAAGGTTGCACCGGTGGACAAATGTGTGGGTACTCCCCTTACTCCATTTCTGGGTTTTGATTACGGTGTTTTTGTTAGTACTTTTCTAGTTACATGGATGTGATTTAGATGACAAGGTGGAGGCAAACACTGTTTTGGACTCAAACTGGTCTTATGATCGTTGGCAAGCCATTTCCTTGTCCTGGCCCATGGTTCAGACACCTTGCCCAGCCACGCTGCGGCCCTGAAATGGGTTTTCTTTTCTTTTCTTTTTAATTTTTGGTAAAAGGGAAGAAATTACATACCCATGTAGATGATTCCCGCAGCATCGGTCCTAATAAGACAGGCAAGCTCCAAAGGAAAAGCAGTAGTCCAAAGAAAGGTGCAACCTTGGCAAGATAGTCTACCGGTTTGTTGCCCTCCCTAGGAACATTGAAAAGCAGTCATACCAGAGCAAAAGCATCTTAGGCTCAGCAAATTGGGGTGTGCCCGAGAGCCCTCACTATTAATCCACATTGTAACAGTCTCTAAGTCTCCTTCAATGTGTAATCTATCTTTTTAAATTAAATTGCAAGCCAACTCAACACCCACCAGAGTAGTCGTGAGTTCAACGTAGATGTAACATGAATCAAAGCAGCAATGAGATCTTTACCCTCGTGGTTACGAATCAGAAAGCCAGCACTTGCTTTTGCCTGCCAACACTTGCATTGTCAAAGCAGATTGATTCATCAAAATTAATCTTTAAGTGGCTTGGTTGTGGGGGTTTTCAAGAAACAACTAACTGTTGAAAAGTGGCTGCCCAAGATTCCAGACCTCTGCATTTGCCTCGTCCTCCTTATACAGGCAAAATATTGGCAAGATTCTTGAGATATTCAAAAGTTTACTTTGAAAAATCTGATCATTTCTTGCTTCCCATAAGCTCGAGCGGTATAAGATTTCAACAAATAGCGAAGAAGAGTTTGATGAAATAAGCTGCGAAGCCCGGCGACAATTTTGCAACCATGTCAATGCGGGATGGCAGAAGGCTGACCAGATGAATTTTTCGCTAAATACAGCTGAAGAACGCATGATCAAGTGTCTCACTTCAAGATTGCTTTGCCCCATCCATACAGAAATGGAGAATCCTGTTAGCTTTCTGAGAGAATTTCCACAAGAACGGTTTATACCCTCTTTTATCTTTCACCTTCCAAACTTTTGAACATAGATTACCACCGGAGTTATGTTGCAATTGATATGAGTACTTCTGGACCCCCATTCTACTATTTGATCTTTACCCCAGGTCTATATTGTAAAGAGTGCCATGGAGTTAATGCCTGAGTAGGGCCCAAGGTTGATCTCACTTGAATAACAACTCTGTGCCAATCGGCCCCTAATTAATTTGAGACCACCACATAAGCCCTCCAAATCATCTTCCAAACAGGGGAAGCATTCCGAGGCGGAAGTGATTGCCAGGTCCAAGGCGGATTGTTGTTTTGGGCTGGGCTTGTATCAGTTAGGACCCACGTTAATTAGATTAATTAATGATATGGTATGCCTGCCCCAGATTCTTTAAGCTTCTGGTCCCACCTATACATTGTTTTGTATAGACATCATCTCCCCTGTAGCCTTGACAGTTTTTTGGAAAACGCTTGATACAAGAATTCAGCAGTTCTCACAGAAGACGATTACCTGCATTTGAAGACAATTTGAAGTCTGACTTTGTTAACCACTTTTGTTTGGCATTGGTTTGTCTGCATGTCGTTTTTACCTGGACGAGAACTGCAATTAGATTAAAGTATTGGAAAAAAAAAAAAAAGGACAAAAGCTTACGCATCCGCATTTGAAATAAGTTATAAGATTCATCAGCTAAATGAGAAGCTACGGCACATCTCTTTGAATGATAGGCAGGTAGGGAGGCAATCAGATCACATCGGATATATTAGGTCAAAAAAAAACTCAATCCGATGCCGATCTATTTTTCAAACAGGTTAGATTTTAGAATCCAGATTTGGCCTATTTATTAAACAAGTTATCCGATCCAACCTGTTTACAGCGCATTTATAATTTAATTATAAAAATTTTAAAATCAACTAGTTTAAGATCCATTTGAAATTTACTTTAAAAAAAAAGAGACGAAGAGATTTACCACAGTGCCGTCCATCCTCATCCTAATCGCCTTTGCCTCCGTTCCCACTTCCTCCATCGCCACCTAGGCAGCCAAGAACTGGACCTCTTCCCTTCCCGTCGAGAACCAGGCTCTCGCTTCAACCATACCACCGCATCTACCTGCTTCTTGACTAAAAATAATACAAATAAATATAGATTTGATTACAATCAGATATCCTTTACAAATTAAAAATAACTAGAAGAAAAAAGAAAACATAATGCAAAAGAAAAAAAAAGATTTCCTTACCTGCCTTGACTTCAAGATTTTTGCTGCCCATGTCGTATCCTGCCTGGCTATCTACTTCAAGATCTACTATAGAACTACCAAGTCGACAATGCCATGAATTCCATCACCTCAAGAGACAGGGAATGTCCCTAAGAAATGGCTAGACCTAAAAAATCCAACGAATGCAAACATCTTCAAAGCAATGCAAAGGCCCGAATGCAAACATCTTCAAAGCAATGCAAAGGCCCTGGATTTGAATTCTTGTAGAGATCAACCAATCAGGATCAATCGCTCAATTAACCCATAATTTAATATATAAAAAAATCCTCCAAGAACTACCATTCACTGATCCAGGACCAACCGAGGCATAAATCAACATGGCATCCAGATGCAGTGGGGATGAAGGGGGAGGGTGCGAATGGAGTGCTCCGATAATAGGGACGAAGGGCAGGGGAGGGGAAGGGAGTGCTCCGGCTGTTAGGACGGAAGGAGGGGGAGGAGAGAGAGTGCTCTGACAGTAGGGAGGGAAGGGAGGTCTCCAAAGAAAAGGAAGGTGAGAGCCGAGAGAAGTGCAATTGATCCAAAAAAAAAAAAAAAATCCAATGACCCCCTGGACCTCTGCATGATTCTATCCTCTAACAGATTGAAAGGAAAAAGAAAACGAAAACCACGAAAAAAAATCATTTAAACTTTAAATTGGTCAATGATTTCTCTCTCTCTCACATACACATACATAACATATGTATACTATATATTACATATGTACATATATATATACATAGTATACATATATATACATATGTATGTACATATATAATACTATGTATGTAACATATATGTATATTACATATATACATAATGTTACATACTATATATATACATATATCCTATTTACGATCCAAATCCGTTTAAACTCAATTCAAGCTTGTTTAAGATAAATCGAACATGGATAAATCGGATCATATTTTGCTACCCTTATAAGCAGGGATAGTCCCCCAAAAAAAAAAAAAAAATCAAAAGGTACATGCCATCTCATATTGCTCAGTTGCAGATTTTTTTTTTTAAAAAAAAAAATGGAGTGAGAAGGGAGGGTGTGGGAAAACCAGCGTAGCCAGGGTGAGACCATAAGGCTCCCATTCTGCTGAAAAATATTCGGACGATAATTCAAGAAGCCTCGTTAACTCTGGCATGTCATCAGCTTTGTACTTTTCTTCAAAGGGCAGAGTCCAGTCCAGGTAAAACATGCGTCTAGGAATGCTAACTGTACTCATCACATGGGGCAGCCAATAAAATCTGGATCCGGTGCTCAGCACCCCATATATTCGACCCATCCAGAGAGCCGCCCTGTGAATTCCAACAACCACAGCTAAACACTCTTTTTAACATTCTCCCTGCAACAATCATCTGAAAGTAGTCAGACTTTAGGCTAACAGAGCGAGAAGCAACTCACCAAGGTCCGGAAAAAGCTCCTCAGGTGCATGCTCTCTGCCTTTCAGTTCCATACCCTGAGAGTAAGATTTTAATAGTAAGATCACAAAATTATGCGGATACTAGCTTTAGTTGTTGAGTTCTTTTGATATTGAGATGAAAATAATTTATTGACCATAGGATATCATTTTAGTAGCAATGCTTATCAAAGCAGCAGCAGTCCTGCTTATAGTAGTATCAAGCTGCACCTTCCAGGCAATCCAGCCTCCCCATCCAAAAATTTGCGGCTCCCAGAAAGGCCCTCCAATCACCTCTCCAGAATTCAACTCAGAGACGGCAGGCATCTGGCCTACAAAGAAGCGGCAACCACCAAGGAGAAGGTCAACTACAAAATCATCATCACCCACGGCTTGCATAGCTCTAAAGACTTCACTCTACCTGCATCTCAGGTTACATTGAGCAAAATCTTCAGTTTTACAGCAAAAGTTAATTTTAGGCGACCATGACAGAGGCTTGATTAGTTCATGGCTTGTGGTTTCAGGAACTGGTAGATGAGTTGGGGATATACCGTCATATGACAGAGCAGGGTATTGGGAGAGCAACCCGAACCCAAGGCAGACAGTGAAGAGCGAAGCCATGGACATTCAGGAGGTCGCCGACCAGCTGGAGATTGGACCAAAGTTTTACATAATTGGACTTTCGATGGGGGCTGTTCTGCTGCCTGGAGCTGTCTGAACTACATACCCCACAGGCAAGACTGATCATGATCCATGTTCCTTTAGTGCATTTATTTTTCTTATAAAACCTGCAAAACAATTGTAAACAAGTTTGTATGTTCTTCCAAATTTAGTTCTACAGTGTCACTAGAAGTTTACAAATATCTGACAGGAGAAAAGATAAGAAAAATAACTACATCTCTAAACCATTTATGTTTGTTGTGGAAATTTCTCAACACTAACAGGTTAGCAGGGGCAGCCCTTGTAGTGCCAGTCATTAACTACTGGTGGCCTTCATTTCCAGCCAATCTGACAAGGCAGGCCTACAAGAATATGCTGGTGCAGGACCAAAGGACACTCTGGATTGCACACCATGTTCCTTCCCTGTTATATGCATGGATGACTCAGAAATGGCTCTCCACATCTGCTGCTATTGAGAGGGACCCAAGAATTTACAGTAATCAAGATAAAGAAATTCTCCAGAAGGTGGCAGAGTCAAGTGTGGTAACACTCGTTTCCTTGCGAAATGATCAAACATTCTCTACTTCTCATTCTTCCGCTTTAACACCAGTGGATAAATAAATGAAACAATGACAGCTCCCCACTACTGATGAAACTCATAAATGATGGTTATCAATTAGACAACCTGAATTCCACAAATACATTAATTTGATCCAAGATTTCTCCAGACTCCTGAATCAAAATCATCCAACGAAAATCCATGCCTCTTTATGAAGTTGTCACGCTAGCTTCCATTTCACAAAGCCAAACTGAAAAATTAGTTCTACTTCAATATTATTCTTTAGCAGGTGCCAACCCCAAATTTCTCTTAGATATTTGGGTACAGTCCTGTTAATGGCTAACATAGCTTAACTTCATTCTATTCCAGTTTGACGATAAGGCAAGACAACAAGGTGATTTCGAGTCTCTCCATCAAGACCTGATAGTTTTACACCAACTGGGAGTTTTGACCCAACGACTATGAGCAACCCATTCCCCCAAGATGAAGGTACTGTTCACATCTGGCAAGGCTATAAAAGATAGGCTGGTCCCAGTGGAACTACAACGCTATGTTGCACAGAAGCTTCCTTGGATACGATATCATGAGAATCCTGCAGGCGGGAACCTGTTTTTCCTAATTGATGGTTGGACTGACCCCATCTTCAACGCACTTCTTGGACAGGAGCCCAGTGTTATATAAAGCTACTTCAGCTCCTAAACAAAATATAAAGCTACTTCAGCTGCAACATCATTTTCCTATTAAACATTATATACTTCTAGGAACAGCAAGTGTGCATTCTTCTTCTTTTTTGAATGGTTCACACTTGAGCAATAAATAAGCAGTCCTTGGGCAATGTGATAATCTCCAGGAATGTAAAACTTAGTTCTCTTGGATATGTGTAGCACTGCCTATATGCTTGATTTTACGGTATACAGTATAAGACACGATTGACAAATTAGCATCCATTCAGAGATTCCCCTGGCTTTTAGTCTCATTTTAATGACATGTAAAGTGATTTCTCATGTTGTTTTCATAAACCTTAAAAAAAAAAGTTGTTTTAAAGAGTGATATAAATCATGTTTTTTATTTAATAATACTGGACTGTCCATAAACATGCTTACATACGTCATCCTTAAAAATCACCATATTCATTAAAATAAAATAAAATAAAGACTACCCATTTACCTACTCTTGGATTCTCTACTTACCATCATATTTTAAATGTAAACACTAACTTCCATTCATGTAATTGATGTGCCAACAAGAAGAGTTCATATGAAAAACATAAATTCAAGCATATAAAGAATATGTCAAGAAACAAAAACGAAGGGCATGGAAAGATGCAGTTACGAAGCTGTATCTATGCATCCCCAGCCAGGGTAAATGTCAACCAGGGCTATTAGACTGATTGGATAAATTGCACTAGAACCAATTTAATTAACTCTTCAGACATCATGTGAGAAATCAATTGCATTCACACCCTTCCTAATTTTCTATTTCCCCTCCCCTTTTTCATTTATCCTTTTCTTTCTTAGAATACATCATCGACTACCACAATTTCATGCAGGAACAGCATGAAATTCAATCAGTCCCATCAAATGTCATGTGGGGCCAGCCTAGCATTTTTTTTTAAAGTTTTGATCAAACAATATAACTGAAAAAGTAAAGGAATTCGTCATCACAAATATTATAATCAACATGATATACATAGACAAATTCAAGAAATAAGAAAATATCGTTGTGGACAATTTTCATAATAACACACCAAAAGGCATAAATGAATGCACAACATGATAGCTTATTATGCAACAAGTTGAGAGAGTACAGCATCCCAAGAATAAATTACTATCCAAATACAATATTAGTAGCCAGAACATAATTTTTTTTCAAATCATAATGAGGAAAAAAAATAAACATTATCTGCTTTTTCCATTGCTTGATATTATAATTTTCTGGTTACTTGACACATGATGGAAACACTGGCTAATTGCAATGTATCGATTGGTCCACTGTATCAGCTCAGGAAAACATACAGTCAACTCCAATATTAGAACTTCCTAGTGGCAACGTGGAAAAAATGGATAAAAGCGCTTTGCAACGGCAGAGTTTTGAATAAAACAAAATAAAGCCCCCTGATTTCAGGATTCAAAAAAAGTATATTGACACACTTTTCCTGATCCTATTTTCTAAGTGCCAAATCTGCTACATTCAAAGTGCCTGCAACAAAACTGCTTGCATTTGTCACATGGCGAAAAGCACAAATCTCACATGCATGAGAAAACAGGAGAATTTCTATACCGTAAGAATGAACAGGATAAGGAGTACGAAGTGGCTTGTGTTTTGGTGCTTATAAATTAATATTGTATTGTCATCAAGAGGTCACGGATGAACATTAGCTCTTCTAGTCTGCAATGCTCATGAAGTTCACTTCCTGGTGCCTTTGTCTACATGCAGATAACGTGAACAGATACACGAGTATAGAAAGTCTAACCTATAAAAACAAGTAATAGCTGGATGAGACTTCTCCCCTGCCTCTCCAAGCTTGTAAATCTTTCAGTTCATTTCTGTGCTTTGGTGGTAGTTCTGCCCAGACCTGAAAACCTGAGGTAGACTCTGAGCACCAAACCATGCCAAAGGCATCACATCAAATCACTATAACTTTCTGACAGACTCTCGCAGAGCGGATTTATGAATTAATTGCAAGCTAAAAGAGGCATAGATCATTTTGTACATGTTATTTTGGTGGGTCATTGCAATGGTATTCACATATATACAAGGCTTTGAGAGGGCATAATCAAAGCTCATAGTCATGTCTTCAATTTATGACACTGCTTTTTGCCTTCCAACTTTGAAGGCCATTGTCTCCAATTTCACGAATGTTATTTATAATGTTGGTCAATTTTATTTGACAAGCACTTGTAGATCTAATAAAAAAAGGCTACAGTATTGAGCCTGTGAAATACAGCTACTTGCATCTATCATGGACAGTATATCAGAGTAAGTGCAGACACACTGATTGTATCATAACAATGCACAGCACTTAGTTACCTAGTTATCATAAGTGTGAAAAGTAAAATAATGCACAGAGACAATTAGAAGAGTGGTAACCTATAAAACATATAAATTTGCAGAAAAGATAAGGTTATGTAATATTTTACTCAACAAACATGCAGAAGTCTTTATATAACCTAGACCCGAGAAGCTTTTCTCTTTAGATTGAAGGACAAGTTAATTTGCCTAGGCAGGCAGGATTAACCTTGTCCACTGGCACATGTTTTTCTCACAGTACTTTGTTTCATGGCTGCAGAACAGACATTCCTTTTTATTGTACCTTGCCTGGTTCTCTGGACTTTATCACTTTTGACTTTTTTGGGTAGAGTTTTGGAAACCAAACAAGAACAATTGAAAACATTCTTAATGTCATTCAACACAGGTGTCAGACATATAAGGAACCAAGGTCAATTAGTGAGAAGAATATGTGCAACTTAACAAACCCAGCAACAGAATAAAATATATATAACGAGTGAATATAGAATTATCTTGTATGCATCAGTATTGATCAAAAGGGTTCATATAGGATCAAATGGAGGAAAAGGATTCATCTGGCTAAACCCAACTAGTTTTGGGATTAAGGCTTAGTTGAGTTATTAATCAAAAACTCCATATTACAACAATGTAGATACATCTCATAGGAGCATGTTATGTCAGAAATGAACGAAAACAAATTGATGACAATGAGATTCAGAGCCCTTTATGTGGTTTAAAGAATAAAATAGAGTTACAATTTCCCATATCAGCATACCTGTTGCAGCTATGACTGATTGTGATATATGAATGCTATTCCATCTTATACGATGTCTGTTAAATTAGTACCAAATATCAATGCAGCTGGATAACTCATATCAAAAACAATTCCAGCACTGCCAAGTTGCAACATATCAAAGGATGAGGATCTAAAAAGAGGCACGATGCTGGTATTTGATCAACCAATTTCAAAAATTGCAGCTGCCAATGCCCTCGGATCCTTTTGCACTAATGAGCTTCTCATATCTCAGCTATCATGTTTTTGGAGAAGCAAAATACAAGTACTGCACAAATTTCAAGAGGCCGGGATGAGAGTTGGACAAACAAACAGAGAGGAAACCGGAAACGAGGGGAGATGCAAATGATTACTTGTTTGTCCCTGCAGATTAACTGCAATACTCTTAGAGTTAGTCAGCTAACCGCCCAGAACTTGATTCTCTAAGTATGAACTGTATGATGCTTGTAGTCTTCACCAATCCCTTAAACAAAACACTGTGGGTACAAGAATCAGGATGAATTCCTTTCCCATGCATCTCACCATACAACCTAAATGCTTCATTCCATTTACCTAAATTGCAATTCTCGTTTAATGAGTAAAGTGTATGTATACTTGTTGGAGACAATCCTTTTTCCTGCATCTCCTGGAAGTGTTTGTAAGCCAATTCAATGTTGCACCTTCTGCATAGCCCATTAATAAGGGCATTGTATGTGATTTCATTAGGTGACACATCCTCCTCCAGCATCTTCGAAAAGAAAGCATATGCGGTCTCAAGACTTCCTTTATTGGCATGGGCATGAATCAAAACAGTGTAGGTCACAACTGATGAGATAAACTACTACTAATCATGCTATCAATAAATCCTTTGCCTCTCTCAAACGACCTTTCTCCAATGAGCATGAATTAAGCAAGTATAGGTCATGCAATCGGGATGAAAACCATCATTGACCATCTTCTGCCACAATTGATATGCTTCTCTCATTTCCTGTCTTGCAAAGCCCATCAATTAGAACATTGTAAGTGACTGTATCAGGCGAGATACTTCTTGTTAATCATCTCCTCTCTCGCATTGGAATGCTTGAGACATAGCACCGAGCCTCAATTCTCCAACTATCCTTGTCGTGTAGGCATAACAATCTGCCTTCAAGCCATTACCAACATCTCATTAAAAAATCTTTTTGCCATGGCAAGATTTCCCATCTTGCCAGATCCATTTACAAGAATCGTATAGGTATAAACATCAGGCCAGCCCAGATTCAATCATATCCTCTTTAAACTTCTGAGCCTCCTCCAAGGCTCCTGATCGACAATGACCATCTATTAGAATATTGTATGTCCTGACAGTAGGAAGGATGCAGGCATCTCTCAAATGTTCAAACAAGTGAAGAGCCTCCTTTACATTCCCTACTCGACAATTACCCATAAATCAATGAGTTGTAAGAAACCACATCCTGCACCAAATTCATCTTCTCCATCTCAAAGAACTTCTCTCGAGCCTCGTGCATCCACCCCCTTCTACTCATCCATAGATTAAAGTATGTAAGTCGCCCCGTCGGTGTCACACCTCTCCCTGCCATCTCATCCTTAATACCCAAAGCTTCATCTACGTAACCTTTGCTAAGCAAAGCATTAATTAGAGGATTGTAATAATGCTGAAGCCTTTCCCGAACACCTCATTTTGTCAAGCAGCTTCTTTGCCTTCTCCAATTCCCCCTTCTTTGATAACCCGTTGATGACGACATTATAGGTGACGTCATTAGGAAAGAATCCGATGCCTTTCATCTCCATCTCTCCCAAGAGTTTGAGGGCCTCTTCGGCCTTCCCTTCCTTGCAGTAGGAATCCAGCATCGTATTAAAGTAACAATCGTCGCGCCGGATGCCGACCTTGAGCATCTCTCTATAGACTGCTCTCACATCCATCCACTGGTACTTGTCTCTGAGTATCCTCAGTACTCTATTGCAATTCTTGACGTCGGGGAGGAACCCGTGGGCGACCATCTTATAGAAGGTGGAGAGAGCGCGCTCCACCATCGAACACTTGGTGTACATCCAGAGGAGGAGGTCGAGGAGCTTGGCTGTGACGGCGTCGGAGCCGGCGTAGCCGTCGATGAGGAGGTCGACAACGCCATGGAGGAGGTGGAGGCGGACAGCACGGTAGGTGACGGAGTACGCGGCGCGCATGAGCCCGCCTTCGGCAAGGATCTCGAGGATAGCAAGGAAGGCGATATCGGTGTGCTCGAACCCTGGCTGACGCTCGGCCCAGCGGAAGAAGCGGAAGGCAAGGCGGGGGCGGCTTCGGACGGAGTCGAGCGCGGAGAGGAAGAGGTCGCGGTCGGTGATGAGGTGTTTGAGGGAGTCCGGGGCGGCGAAGTCGCGGGTGAAGGCGAGAGAGTTGGAGTCGAGGACGTCGGAGAGGAGGGTGTCGAGGGATGGGGTTGGGGGCTTTGGGGATCGATATGGGAGTACGGCTTGGAGGTGAGGAGGAGGGGGAGGATCTTGGCGGCCACCGCGGCGGAGATGGCTGGAGCTATGGTCCTTGAGGCCGTGACGGAGGAGCAGGAGAAGCAGAGCATTGAGGGTTTGGTTTCGGGCCTTATGGCTTCCTTGTGCCCCCCTCCCCATTAGAGATGAGGAGAAAGACGAGAGGGAGTTGGAATTCGACCGAGGAGAACTGGCATCGCCGGTTCGGTGGGAAGATGGGGCTGAAATAGGATCGGATGCAAATTGGATGTCAAATACATCCGTATCAATATTATATTAATATTTTTTTTATTTACTTTTATTTTATTTGATAATAATATAAATATTTATTATATATATATATATATTATATATATATATATATATATATCTATAAATATATCAACGATGCCGTAGGATACGCGGGATGAAGAGAGCATGTATGATTGAAAAGAGTATATAAGTTTAATCTAGGATTTTTTTGGAGCCCTCGGCAGTTGGCGTGAGTGAGACATCAGAGTCTCTTCTTTTATTTCGATCTGATCGGCATTTTAATGGTGTCAGGTTGATGTACTCATCATTACATGGAAAGAAGATGTACGAATGAGCATCTCGTATCGAACATTACCTGACGGGATGGAGGCCTGCGGGGTAGCTACATCGAGATTTATCCCCATATCCCTTTTTTCTATAAAAAAAAAAGAAGTATATAAGATTAAAAAGCAGTATATAAAATTGAAGCATGAAGTAAAAAAAAATTGAATCAATGCATAAACATTGAACAATATATGAATATTATTTGCTTCTTGACAGTTTTTCGTTCTATGATCATAAAGCATCTCCATTATTATAATTTTTTATAGCAGGATGGTCCTGAACAAGTCTGATGGATGTCCTCAAAATAGCTGTTACTTTGATCGTTTCAAAATACTTTACTAGGAATTTGAAATATAAACTATTATAGCATTAAGCTATTAAAGATACCTTGATATAGCTTCCAAGTAAGAGAACCGTAAAAAGAAATGAAAATCAGTTTCTTTTGAAAATAAATTTTATTGAAAATTTTAAAAGATACAACTATATAAGATTTATTTTCTTCTTGCCTTTTGAAAAACACTGTGTCTCGGAAGGATGGGAATTTTGATACAAATTTGAGATCCCAAGGATTCTAAAGGATTTTTTGACGAACTTGGATATTGGATATTTGGAATTACAAGAGAAGGATTTTCTAGAGAGGCTTTCAAAAAGCTTGAATGATTGGATTTTTTCGTTCTGCCTCCTTCTTGGTTCTTGGCTTCTTCTTATAGAGATGTTGGCTTCACAGAAGTTGAGAGTTATTTGAAATTTGAAATCAGATTGAAAATCAACTAGAGTTCGCTAAGATTCCAATACCTTGATCAAAGTGCTTGTCAGGCAGGTATTGTCCTTATTTGCTTTATGGTACAGCATCTTTGTAGAAGGGTACTACCTGGTACTATCTTGTTGATTGATTTGACCACAGTTGTCTGCTTTATAGTACAATATCTTTGCAGAATGGTACTGTCTCGTACTATCCTGTTGATTGATTTGACTAGAGTTGTCAACATTCACTACTAGAAAAGGGTGATTTATCGAAGGATTTTATCGAGGTAAAAAATCCCTCACAATTCCGAGGGATCTTTCGATAAAAAAAAAATTAATTGTAAATTTTTTTGAGGAAAACAGATTTTTTGGAAATCTCTCGCAAACTATTTTTGCGAGAGATTTTTTGATGGCTCTTTTCATCATAATTTGGTTCTTATTAAAAAAAATTCAATAAAAAAATTTCTCGTAAAATCTCTCAGAAATTATTTTTGCAAGAGATTTTCGAGGGATCTTTTCATGATAATTTGGTTCTTAAGAAAAAAAAATTCAAATTAAAAAATTAATTTATGAGGAGTTTTTCGAGGGATTTATTCCTTATAAATGAGCTCTTAGTAGAAATTTTCGAGAAAAAATTTTTCTTGGAAAATCTCTCGCACATTATTTTTGTGAAAGATTTTCCAAGAATCTTTTCATCATAATTTGGTTCTCAGTAAAAAAATTTCAAATAAAAAAATTCCTCGCAAAATCCCTTGCAAATTTTTTTTTGGAAGGATTTTCTAAGGAATTTATTCCTTATAAATGAGCTCTTAGTAAAATTTTTCGAGAAAAAAAGTTTTCTCAGAAAATCCTTAATAAATTATTTTTATGAGAAATGTTCTAAGGATCTTTTTATCATAATTTGGTTCTTAGTAAAAAAATTTCTAAGAAAAATTTCCTCACAAAATCCCTCGAAAATTATTTTTGTGAGAGATTTTCTGAGGAATATTTTCATGATAATTTGGTTCTTGGTAAAAAAAATTCAATAAAAATATTTCTCGTAAAATCCCTCAGAAATTAATTTTGTGAGAGATTTTACGATGGATTTATTCTTTATAAATGAGCTCTTAGTAGAAATTTTTTGAGAAAAAAGTTTTTTCGAAAAATCTCTTGCACATTATTTTTGTGAGAGATTTTATGAGGAATCTTTTCATCATAATTTGATTCTTAGTAAAAAAATCTCAAATTAAAAAATTCCTTGCAAAATCCCTCAGATTTTTTTTTTTGTGAGGGATTTTTCGAGGGATTTATTCCTTATAAATGAGCTTTTAGTAAAAACTTTTTTTCTCGGAAAATCCCTCGCACATTATTTTTGCTAGAAATTTTTCGAGGAATCTTTTCATCATAATTACGTTCTTAGTAAAAAAATTAATAAAAAAATTCCTCTCAAAATCTCTCAAAAAAAATTTTTGTGTGAGGAATTTTTCGAGGGATTTGTTCCTTATTAACGAGCTCTTAGTAAAAATTTTCAAAAAAAAAATTCTTGGAAAAACCCTTGCAAATTACTTTTGCGAGAGATTTTCCGAGGAACCTTTTTATCATGATTGGATTTGTAGTAAAACAAATTTCAATAAAACAATTCATTCCAAAATCCATCGGAATTAATTTTGTGAAAGATTTTTTGAGAGATTGATTCCTTATAAATGAGCTCTTAATAGAAATTTTCCGAGAAAAAAAGCTTTCTCGAAAAATTCCTCGCAAATTACTTTTACGAGAGATTTTTCAATGGATCTTTCCATCATAATTGGATTCTTAGTAAAAAAATTTTAAATAAAAAAACTCGTCGTAAATTTCCTTGAAAATTATTTTTGCAGGAGATTTTTTGAGAGATTTATTCCTTATAAATGAGTTCTTAGTAGAATTTTCCGAGAATAAAAGTTTTTTCGGAAAATCCCTCATAAATAATTTTTGTGAGAGATTTTTCAAGGGATCCTTTTATCATAATTGGGTTCTTAGTAAAAATTTTAATAAAAAATTCCTCACAAAATTCTATGGAAATTAATTTTGTGAGGGATTTTCTGAGAGATTTATTCCTTATAAATGAGCTCTTAGTAGAATTTTCTGAGAAGAAAAGTTTTCTTGGAAAATCTCTCGTAAAAATCATTTTTACAAAAGATTTTCCAAGAGATCTTTTCATCATAATTGGTTCCTAGTAAAAAAATTTTTAATAAAAAAATTTCTTGCAAAATCTCTCAAAAGTTAATATTGTGGAAGATTTTTTGAAGGATTTTTTTTTATAAATGAGCTCTTAGTAGAAATTTTTTAATAAAAGATTATCTCAAAAATCCCTCATAAATTATTTTTGTGAAAGATTTTTCAAGGAATCTTTTCATCATAATTGGGTTCTTAGTAAAAAATTTAATAAAAAATTTCTCAAAAAAATCTTGAAAATTAATTTTATGGAGGATTTTTTGAGGAATTTATTCCTTATAAATGAGCTTGTAGTGAAAATTTTTAAATTTTTTTTTAGAAAATCTCTAGTAAATTACTTTTGTGAGAGATTTTTTAAGGAATCTTTTCATCATAATTTGGTTCTTAGTAAAAAAATTCCAAGGAAAATTCCTCAGAAATTAATTTTATGGGAATTTTTTTGAAAGATATTTATTCCTTATAAATGAGCTCTCAGTAGAAATTTTTTAATAAAAAAATTCTCTCCAAAAATCTCTTATAAATTATTTTTGCGAGAAATTTTTTGAAATATCTTTTCATCATAATTGGGTTCTTAGTAAAAAAACTTTCAATAAAAAATTTCTTAAAAAATCTCCATGTTATGAAAGTGAATTGGGAGATCTTGTTAAAAACTAAAAATGGAGTGCAGCTTGTCAAAAAGAAATATAGGATGCTATAAAGGCAAGAGTTGATATTTCTAGATAGTTATTCGTTATAAATTAGTGGGTTTTAGTTACTGGTTAGGAATTGTTGTATTTCAATTCAACTGGGCATATTTATTTTTCTGTATGATATTAAGGTTTTTTTCTTACAAGTAGAAATAGCTATCATCCATAATTTTGGTTTAACAGCATAATCATTACTTAGTTTAGAACATTGAAGCTATTTTTGCAGTATGATCAGTATATTACCTCCTTTGCTCTTAGCACATGTATCAACAAGTCTAGCTGTAGGCTCAAAGCCAATACATGTGTTCTCTTGATTAGATTCAATATATTATAAGCGGTCTGCATGGGTCCCAGTAGAAGCTTATGTAAGTTTCATTATTATTTAACAATTGGTTTTATGCATTGGATATATTTGTTAAAATCATTTTTTCAAGTATTTAGAGTCTCAGATGTTGTATCTATTGGCCAAGAGCTATCAGTTATGTGCATTGGGTAGGATGTGAAGGTAATATTAAACTGTCTCTGAAGGCCACACTTCCTCGGGCTGGATCTGACAAATGTAACAGGAGGGGTCTGCCACATATTGGTAACTTCTACTTTTTTGAAAGTATCTCATTATCATCAATTGTTCAACATGATACTTAATATTTGAAAGAGAGATAATCATTTGTTTATTGCCCCCAAGTTGATATTCATAAAATAATCCAGACTGACTATTATTTATGAAGATATCATTGGAAGTGCTGGAAGGTTTAAAAGCACCTTATCCACAAATTGATATAATTTTCATTAAATTAATGTAACCATGCAATGATTTATCTGCCATGCTGTTCAAAAATTAATGTAACCATGCAATGATTTATCTGCCATGCTGCATCTTTGAGCTTAGCACACAATTGTATCCAAGAAAATACTAAACATAGAAAAACTAGAAAGAAAGGCCCAAGAAAAATATTAAAAAATTATTAAGAAAAAAATAAAAAATATTGTTCTAATATTTTTTATAAAATAACTTTATAATAGTAAATAACAAGAATTGAATCTAGAACCTTTGAAACCTACCAACTATCATAATCTTTGAAAAGCCTACCTTTCTTATAAATTAATAAATCTAAAACCCTTTAAACTCCCACACACCGTCCATCTCTGTTTGATCATGGAGCTTCGCTCTTCCTCCTCGACTACCTCCTCTCTACCTCTTCCTCTTAGAGACGGCGGACGGGTTATACAATGCAACGGCACGCGGAACTAGGCGTACGGCAACTCCACGGCTCCACCATTTTCTTCCTCTCATTTCTTCTTCATGTCTTCGTTTCGTAGTCATTATTTGTCGATCTTATTCGATTCTTTTTTGTTTCTACCGATCCAGGCTCAGGCTCGGCCCTCCACCCATCCCCTCTCGGCCTCCCCCACTCCCTCACAGCCTCCCTCTCACCCCCCTTCTAGACTTCCCCCATCTCCGATCAAAATACCAAAAAAAAGAGTTTCGATCAAACCATAGTGCCACTGCCACCCCACCGACTCTGTCACAGTTACAAATCGTCTCACATCAATGGTCTGTGCATCCGCGGGCTCCATCCATGCTTCCGCAGCCCGCTGAGCATCTCCTCCCTCATCCTTCCCTCCATACCGATCCCCACACCCGTCCATTTCCATCATCTCCATTTCGCTAATTCCAAATCAAGCTTAGTCCGGTCTCCAAGGTATTTGTTTTTTGCCTCTCTCTCTTTTATTTTTTTTCCCTACATAGGTCTATTTATTTGTTAAATTTTTTTTATTTATTAGATTCTCTAGATATCCGGCTTTTGACTACTTTCTATAATAACACAGCCCATGCTAACTAATTCTTGAAGTATATCATTGGCAATTTCTCCACTATTTTTTTTATTATTATATTTTTTCTTCTCATAAAATGGTTTCAAAATTTGATTATTTGATTAGATTTATCAAAGTCTATTTATATGCTCGCATGCACTTGGTTTTCCCGTTTCACAACGAAGTTTTCCTTCTCTCTCTAAGATATCTTAGCTTCTCTCTCTTAAATCATACAAAACTCGCTGCAGGTGCATGCCTGCCAGTGTCGATTATATTTTATTAATAAATTAAATAATACTATTTTTTTTTGGTGCGATCTTGCTCCATTTCTACATAAACCTCATTGTGTTATTTTTCTTCCTCCAGGCAAATACTTTATGACGAAAATTTCAATAGATAATTTTTTTTTAATAAATAGAATATATTAGCTATGTTAGTAAGTTTCCGTTGAAGATTAATACAGAGGGTACAAAGAATTTATGAGTTCTTTATGCCCTTCAAAACTGAGCCATGTAACAGAGGTACAAACCTCTTTGAGTTTCTAATGGAGTTAATGTTGTGCATCTTGTTTTGAGTATATTGGATACAATAATATTCAGTAGTAAATGTGAAATAGATGCAACCTACCACTTTGTTGCTTTTGGACCAGAGATATTATCTTAGATTTATGAGGAAGAAACACCAATTTCAAAACATGAGACTTCATGTATATTACATTTCATGTAGATATTGTTAGTATTTTGGAGGAAAAACTCAAAATTTTTTAATACCAAATTCTCTCCATCTAATACCCTCTAAATTCTCTCCATCCTTGTTTAGTCATATATTAGATAGGAGTAAAATTGAGAATTGGTTTATAATGAAAACTTCTTTCTTGGATTTTGTTATGTTTTGGACCATTTTCCATACACATGCCGTCAGGCCCATCTCCTTTTCTTCCTATTCCACCACATCTACCTACAATGACATCTTATTTTCCTCCTATTCCACCACATCTACCTGCAATGCCATTTCCTTTTCCTCCTATTCCACCACATCTCCCTACTATGACCTTAGGGACTTTTACAACTCAACCCCCATATAATGGTTCCATTCCACTTTCCATTCCCACCACTTTCACTAACCCACCCTCTTCCTCTACTATGCCACCATCATTTCCTACATATCCATCACTTAATTTTTCATATCCAAATACTATGCCACACACACCTAGCCTTACTTACAGTCCTTCCTCTTTCCACACTATGGTCCCACCTGAGCGGTCATCACTTATCCAACCTTTGCATACTTCTACCACTACAACTTTTAGCCAAGAGGGCGTGCACATAGATATCAGAGAGGACACCGTTAATTCCAAGTGGTTATGGGTTTAAGGTTAAAACCCATAAAATGATATACATGATTGTTTGACCATTGTTAATATTTATAGTTTCAATAACGACCACATGATGACCCGCGTTTTGGTTGAAATACTTAAGAGCAGTATGACGATCCTTACTTTTCATGGAAGAAGATTCCAAAGAGGACACAGACATGTGATTTTGTGAGTTTGAGGCAAGAATATTTTTAAGTTTATCAAGTATTTTTATTTATTTACTTGATTTAAAGAAAGTACCTATATTTTTTGTTGATATTGATTTTTTTTTCTAGAAAAAACTTCAATGGGATCTAGAAGATGAGCACCGTATTCGAAGGAATTGGGAGCGTTGTGGTCCAAGTCGTCTTACAGATATTTTTAATGAGGCTCATGAAAATCATGACCACAAGCCAGATTGGATCGGGGAGGGTGTATGGCAAGTGCTGTGAAAATATTGGGATCGTGATGAGTTCAAAGCCAAAAATCCAAAAATAAGAAGAATCATGCACCCGATTACGATGGATTGGACTTTCCACTTCACACTAGTGGTTATATCAGCATTAATGACCATGCGACAAGATTGATATTAATTAATTATTTATTTATTATTAATGTATATATTTTTCATCAACTTCACATTTATTGTATATAACTAAAATAGTCATCTGGATTTAATTTGCATTTAATACCTTATGCTTTCTTCCTCCTTAGTAAGCAGTAGAATTAGTAGAATGAAATGAACATCTGGTAGTGTGATTCATCCAAAATATATTTTAGATCTGAACATCCAAGATTTTATTTTAGAATACGTGCCAAATATCCTTTTCTTTACATATATCCCATCTTATTTTATATAACTTTTTTTTTAAAGTTACTAATATTGTTTGTGTTATGAAATTCAGACGCAGAAATTGAACCGAGCACCTACGTTAGATGAGCTCTTCATACACACCCATCAAAAGAAAAGGATGGCAATCAATGGGTGAATAAGAGGCAGAGACATCATATGTAAGTATTCAAAAAACTCTACTTTAATTCACATATTTATACTATTTGTATGTTTAACTGATTGTATCTAATATCTTTTATAGACTATTTTACACAGAAGTGGCAAGAGGTGCAATCAAGTAAGAGCTCAACTAGGGAGGATGGTATAGAATCATCACAACAGCAGCCTCAACCATCCATGATACATGTATGGAAAGAGACAGTTGGAGTGAATAAGGGGTGGATTTATCGACTGGATCACAAGCTAGCTTATTGATAGGCTCCTCATCTTCTAGCCGCATATCCTCACTAGTCCATGAGGAGTGGATTCAGGAGTAGGAGAAGATTTATAGTATATTTAAGACTGTTTCTGCTCGAAATGAGGAGTTAGCTAATCAGAACAGTCAATTAGTAGCTTAGTGTTATACCCTATCGGCTCACTGTCAAACTGGACCGGCCCTTCTTTGCGGTCCGACCGGTCGCTCCTCTAAAGCTCCGATAGCCACACCTACAGAAGTCTGACCCACCAGAGCAGAGGTCCGAACGACCCACTCCTGCTAGGATCTGGTCCATTGCTCTCCTTCAGAAGTCCGACCCACCGGAGAAGGGGTCCGAACGACCCACTCCTACTGGGATCCAGCCCATGCTCTCCTTCAGAAGTCCGACCCACCGAAGTAGAGGTCCGAACGACCCACTCCTGCTGGGATTCGGCCCATTGCTCTCCTTCGGAAGTCCAACTCTCTGTCCGACTGACTGGCCTCCTCGCTCGACATCCGACAGACATGCTACAGGATCCAGAGGGTTCCATAAATCCTCTTTCTATTTCAACGGAATCCTGCTACACTAGCAGTCCTGCTCCACTACTCCCACGATGCCACCCTGTCCGGGCGCCACGTGGCCACTCTTCAGATCCTCATGGGGGCAAATCAGTCATTTTTGGACTCATTCCTAACGGATTTTGGACTGTTCTGTGCCTATATAAGGTGCCCGGGGGACCCCATTTGAGCTAAGGCTTATCTTCCCTCTTCATACGCTATCTGCTTGATTCTCTATTCTGTTGCCCTCAAGCTCCTGCTAACTTAGGCATCGGAGGGTCCCTCACCGGAACACCACTGGCACCCTGGGGACTTTGTTGCAGGTCGACCGGGAAAGGACCGCCCCAGCACAGCCGATCGAGCCCGGTCCAGGAGAAGTCGCCACAACAAATGGTGCTAAAGGAAGGGGCCTGCTAAACCCTTCTCTAAAAGGAGGAATCCATTTATTCAGCCAAATAATGGCTAAAGGAAGAGCTCAAAATACCTCTGTCAGAAGAGGTCATTCCCCATCTAGGTCCGAGGGACCTCCTAGGGAAATGACGCCGTCGCCACCGCCGCTGTCGCTAAGCCTACCATTACTCTGGGACTGCAGCAGTTTCAGATGTTGATAAACCACATTGAAACACTAACCACCTTGGTTCAGCATTTCCAAGAGACGGTTGACAACCGACAGCAACTGCTAGCTGCTTCCTGCGCTAACCCTCCAGCTGTCGCTAAGGGATGCCAACAGTCGGAAGCCCCTCAACATTGTCCTCCTGCCATTACGGAGCCCCGAAGGTCCTTGGGCGCTCGCGCCGACAGTAAGAGGGCAAGATCTGCTTCACCCTCCTATGCTGAATCCATCCCTACTGGCATTCGGCCTACCGCCGAACTTCCGAGAGACTACACCAGCAAGATTTTGCGCATGGAGGAGCACATTACTCAAATTATCCACCGGCAGAGGGTCGAGGAGGGGCAGGTATACGACTCTCGTCCCCCATTCTCTGATGAGATTCTAGTGGAGACGATTCCCCGTCACTTCAAAATCCCTCAGGTGGACCCCTACGACGGCACCACCGACCTGCTAGATCATTTGGGCACTTATAAGGCCCACATGATGGTGCAAGGCACCTCCGACGCCCTCCACTGCATCGCCTTTCCAGCCACTCTTAAGAAGGCCGCCCGGATGTGGTTCTCTGCCATCCGGCCAGGTACGATCCACTCTTTCCTCAACTTGAAAATCCTTTTCTTTTCCATTTCAGGACCTGCAGTTGGACCCCAAGGAACATCGACTGCCTCTTCCTCATATTGCAAAAGGAGGAGAGACTCTTCGGGACTACATGGTCTATTTTAACTCAGCGGCCATGGAGATCCCGGACCTAAATGAAGATGTAGCTATGTCAGCCTTCAAGCGAGGGCTCCGCTCGTCCAGGCTTACTTTCTTCCTGGACAAGAGGTTTCCAACAAGCTGCAGTGAACTCCTGGCCAGGGCGCAGAGTACGTCCTGGTGGAAGAACAAGCGGCCAGTCGACGCCATGCAGAGGGAGGCTGACCCCCAAGAAGCGGAGCGACAAGGCTCCTGAAGTCCGACCTCCTAATGACAGCCACCGGTCAGCCCAGCACCGAAGTCTGAAGCCGAAGGACTTCCCCAGGAGGTTCGAGACCTATGTGCCCCTCTCTTTTCCAAGGGAGAAGATCCTCCTGAAGATCGAGAACGTGACCTTCCTTCAGAGGCCTCAACCGATGAGGGGCCCTCTTGCATCCAGAAATAGAGATAAATTCTGTCGGTTCCATAGGGACCATGGGCACAGCACCGAAGAATGCCTATTGCTGAAGGATGCCATTGAAGACCTCATCTAGAGGGGATACCTGCGTAAATATGTCCGACCCATCAGGATCGGGCCAAAGCCTCAAATGCCAGAAACCCTTCGAAGGAGGAGGAGCTTCCCAACCAACGGTCGACCGGCGGAGATGTCGGCATGCTGCATCGGCGGTCCAAGTGGAGCTACGAAGATGGCCCAGACATTGTCAAGTCGAGGGGCTCCAATGCCATCACCTTCTCTGATGAGGACCTCCTGGAGTTCCATATTTTGAAAATGATCCTGTAGTCATGTTGGCAGTGATTGCCAACTATGATGTAAGAAGAATACTTATAGATAATGGAAGCTCCACGGAGGTATTACTGTATGATGCTTTCGTAAGAATGAACCTGTTTAGGTCAATGCTACAAGAATCCCCCATACCATTGACAGGTTTCGGGAAAATTCCATCGGAGTTGAGGGGGAGATAGTTCTCCCCGTAACGATCGGGACGGAGCCTTTCCAGAAAACTCTCCCCATCAACTTTATGTCGTCCGGACGACCTCGGCTTATAATGCCATTTGGGCTGACTAGCTCTCAGTAAATTCCGAGCCATCGTGTCTACTTATCAACTGTTGGCAAAGTTTCCAACCAGGAGCGGGGTCGGAGTTATGAGGGGAGACCGTTGGATGGCCAGACAGTGTTTAACTATTCTGAACCAACAGTCAGAAGGCCGTCCTACTCTAGAGCAGCTCGACTCGAGGGCTAAGGTCGATGGCCGTGGTCAGCCAGATGAAAAAATCTTGTTGTCCCCCTTCGGGAGGATGACCCCACCAAAGTCCTCCAGATCGGAAGCTCCCTCAGCCAAGACATCAAGTCAGAGTTGATCGGCTTCCTTAGAAGTAACGCCGATGTCTTCGCTTGGTCGACGTCGGACATGCCGGGCATACGATTGTATGTTATCACTCACCAGCTCAAGGTGGATCCGACCTACAGGCCCGTCCGGCAGAAGAAGAGGAGCTTCGCTGCTGAAAGGCAGAGAGCTATCGACGAAGAAGTAAAGAAGCTCTCTGACGCTGGCTTCATCAGGGAAGCTCACTACCCTGAATGGCTAGCGAATGTTGTTATGGTGAAAAAGGCTAATGGGAAGTGGAGGATCTGTGTGGACTACACTGACCTCAACAAGGCTTGTCCGAAGGACAGCTTCTCCCTACCAAAGATTGATCAACTGGTGGATGCTACGACCGGCCACCAGCTCCTCAGCTTTATGGATGCCTTCTCCAGCTATAACTAGGTCAAGATGCATCCGGAGGACGAGGAGAAGACTGCCTTCATCACCGATAAAGGCATGTACTGTTACAGATGATGTCCTTCGGCTTGAATAATGCTGGTGCCACCTTCCAAAGACTGATCAACCGAGTGTTCGAAGGGCAACTAGGCAGAAATATGGAGGCTTATGTGGATGATATGATAGTAAAGAATCTCCATAAGGCCGACCACATCAAGGACTTGCAGGAATCCTTTGACGTACTCAGACATCATCGGATGAAGCTGAATCCTGCGAAGTACACTTTTAGGATAACTTCTAGAAAGTTCCTCGGCTTCTTGGTTACGCAAAGAGAAATTGAAGTAAACCCCAACAAGATAAGAACTATCATTGAGATGGCACATCCGACCAATAAGAAGCAGGTGCAAGAGCTCACAGGCTGAATTGCCTCTCTCAATCATTTCATCTCCCGTTCGACTAAAAGGTCCTATCATTCTTCAAGACCCTACACCGATCGAAAAGTTTCATTTGGACTGACGAATGTCGGTCAACTTTCGAAGCCCTGAAAGAATATTTGAAGAATCCCCCGTTACTGGCCAAGCCGACGGTGGGGCAGCCTTATATCTCTACCTGTCGGCATTGGACGAGGCGATCGGCGCCGTCCTCGTGCGAGTCGGAGAGGACGATCAACAGCAGCCTGTCTATTATTTCAGTAAAGTCCTCCATGATGCTGAAACAAGATACCCTAAGATGCAGAAGCTGGTTTATTCTTTGGTCATATCTGCCAAGTGGCTCCGATCATACTTCCAGGCACATCCGATTATGGTGATGACCGACCAACCTCTTATGGCGATCCTCCGGAGTTCGGACACATCCGACGGCTCGCCAAGTGGGCTGTCAAATTTGGCGAGTTTGACGTATCCTTCCTATCTCGATCTGCCTTGAAGGCCCAGGTAATCTCTGACTTCATTGCAGAGTGCACCTGGAAGCAGGAGGCGTCCCCTCAATGGCCAAAGCACCTGAAGCTGATGCCGTCTACGAAGCTGAACCAGCCTGGACCCTCCATGTGGATGGAGCGTCCAACCTTGCAGGCTGCAGGGTCGGCCTGATCTTAGCTGACCCAGATGGAGAAAGCCTGAAGTATGCATTGCATTTTTCATTTCATGTGTCAAACAATCAGACGGAGTATGAAGCCCTCCTCGCAGGATTGCGAATCGCCAACAAGATAGGCATCAGCCGGTGAGAGCCTTCTCCGACTCCCAGCTGGTGGTGAACCAGATAAAAGGTGAATTCAAATCAAGGGAGCTTACCCTGACCAAATACTTGGATAAGGTAAAGAGTCTCATATCTCGATTCAAATTCTTCGAGATTCTCCATATACCCCGCCTGCAGAACTCCCGGGCGGATGCATTGTCAAAGCTGGCCATGGCCGCCACCACTATCTTCGACCGAACCTTTGTGGAGCACTTGCGGCATCCAAGTATCACGGAGGAGCCGACCGAGGTCCATCAAGTGGAGTAGGAAACCTCTTGGATGGATCCAATTCTTGCTTTCCTGGTCAAAGGGACTCTTCCGAAAGACCCAACTGAGGCCAAGCGAGTGCGCTGGATGGCCTCTAAGTACGTTATCCTTGACAACATCCTGTACAAGCGATCATTCTCATAGCCGCTGATGAAGTGTTTGGGACCGACGATGCGGACTATGCACTCAGAGAAGTCCATGAAGGCATCTATGGCGACCACCTTGGAGGAAGGTCCCTGGCGTACAAGATAATCCGACAGGGCTATTATTGGCCTACCATTCAGAAAGACACGTCGGACTTCGTCCGAAGGTGCGACGCGTGTCAAAGATACTCCATCATCCAAAGGAGGCCTGCCAGCCAGCTAACTCCGATCACTGCACCGTGGCTGTTCGCACAGTGGGGGATGGATATCTTGGGACCCTTTCCCCTGGCGTCCGGACAACGAAAGTTTCTACTTGTGGCCATTGACTACTTCACTAAATGGGTGGAGGCTGAATCGCTGGCATAAATAACAGAGGCCAAGGTGGAGAACTTCATCCAGAATGGCATTATCTTCCGGTTTGGCATTCCACAGATCATCATTACTGATAATGGAAGACAGTTTGACAACTCTAAGTTCCGGAACTTCTGTTAGCAATATCACATCTCCCATCGGCTTACGTCGGTTGGTCACCCTCGGTCCAATGGAGAAGCTGAGGTCACCAACCGGACGATCCTGCACGGACTGAAGATCCGATTAAACGAAGTCAAAGGGCTTTGGGCAGAAGAACTTCACTCAGTGCTATGCGCATATCAGACAATTGCCTGAACGGCGACCGGGGAGACCCATTCAACCTTACTTATGGAAGTGAAGCCGTCATCCCCGTTGAGGTCTCTTTGCAATCCCTACGGATTGACCACTACGCCGAACTGGCTAACTCTGAGCAGCGAAGGGCTGACCTGGACCTACTTGAAGAAACTAGACTCCGAACAAGCTTGAAGATGGCGACCTACCGTCAGAAGATGGTAAAGTATTACAACTCACAAGTCAAGGTGCGAACTTTTCGAGTTGGAGATCTAGTCTAGTGGAGGACTGAGATTTCAAGACCGACCGAGCAAGAAAAACTTTTTCCAAATTGGGAAGGACCTTATCGAGTCATTGAAGTAATCCGGGTCGGAACCTACCGACTCGAGCATTTGGACGGATGGTAGATAGCATGCCCGTGGAATGTAGACAACCTTCACAAGTATTATCAATAAAGTCCACAACTCTTTTTATGAAGCACTTCCACGAAAGTCCAACTCCGGTCAGCAAAGGCTCTAGGGCAATCCACTTCTGAAAGTCCGACTCCGGTCGGCAAAGACTCTAGGATAGCCCACTTTCGATAGTTCGACTACGGTCGGCAAAGGCTCTAGGGCAGCCCACTTCTGAAAGTCTGACTCCGGTTGGCAAAGGCTCTAGGGCAGCCCATTTTCGAAAGTCTGACTCCCGTCGGTAAAGGCTCTAGGACAGCCCACTTTCGAAAGTCCACTCCCATTGGCAAAGGCTCTAGGGTTGCCCACTTCCGAAAGTCCGAATCCGGTCGGCAAAGGCTCTAGGGCAGCCCATTTTCGAAAGTCCGACTCCAGTCGGCAAAGGCTCTAGGGCAGTCCACTTTCGAAAATCTAACTCCGTCGGCAAAGGCTCTAGGGTAGCCCACTTTCGAAAGTCTGACTCCGATCGGCACTATCTTTGGGTTCAGACCAGCCGATGGACCAACACTTTGAAAAATTTTAAGTAAATTGGTTTGGCCTGAGCTACAGTCCTTCACTCACCTACACTATCTTCGAGTTCAGACAAGCCGATGGATCAATCTTAAGAAGAAAATCCTAAGTAAATTGATCCGGTCAGTGCTACAGTCCAATGGCAACCTCAGCCACTCTCGACTTCGGTGAGTCGACGGATCAACACTTAGGATGAAAGTTCTAAAGTAGCTCGGTTCGCCCTGAGCTACTATCCAATGTCTGCTCCGATGGTCCGACCGTCCACTCTGACAAGCCAACGAGCCCATACTTAGAAAAATTCCAAAAGCAATGACTTCAGTCAATCTCAC
Source organism: Areca catechu (assembly GCA_021397845.1). Classification (NCBI taxonomy): domain Eukaryota; kingdom Viridiplantae; phylum Streptophyta; class Magnoliopsida; order Arecales; family Arecaceae; genus Areca; species Areca catechu. The sequence goes on from JAHSVC010000020.1 coordinate 1,293,161, forward strand.
CAACTGATGATGCAAGCATACACAAGAGATACTATAAAAAGTTCTATTGAATTAAAGAGTTCTTTACAAAATGGAAGGTCAAACCTTCACAAACATCTAGGTCTGACCCTCGGGAAGTACAGATAAAGTGTCGACTTCGGCTTCCTCGACTCCTCCTGAAGCTCTGACAAGAATGGCTGCCGCTCCCACATTGGCTTCGGCTTGGGCATCCAATCCGGCCGCCACTATGACAGCTTCGGTGGGGGTCTCAGTCGCACTAGTGGTCAGATCCGCCACCTCTGCGATCTCCTCTTCCACCGGCTTCGATAGCTGAAGGGAGGAGAGATCGAGTTCCGGAAAGGCGGCGCCAGCCTTCTCCGGACACTCTTCGTATCCATAGCCGAAGCTAACTGTGCCAGCCTCGTTCATTTCCTTCATGAAGTTTTCAAAGGCTTTTTACTCAGTTACGGCCTTTTCACTTGCCATCTTCAGCAGTTCCTGGGTCGTCTTCAGTAGACCCTTGTACCGCTCTGCCACCATCAGGTGACCCTTTGCACACCTCTCGGATTCGGCCAGGTGCTCCCCCTCCTCCGCCAGCCAGCAGGTCAGAGCTTTGACCTTCTGCTTCTTATTTTCTAGCCTTGCCTCTTGGTCAGCCTCTCGGGCCAGCAAGTCTTCGAGTTGCTTCCTTTGGGCCTCCGACTCGGCCTGCAAGGCAGACATTTCTCCTTCGACCGCCCGAAGATAGGTCAACTCGCCCTGGTAACTGTCAGCGCCACCCATGCGGTGTCCCTCGCCGTCTCTGCTGCCTCCGCTCTCTTGGTCATGCGCCTTCAGATGGAACAACTCGCCCAAGCTATCGTCTACCAGCAACGAGTCCCGGGTGAGCTGCCGATAGATATATAGTTAGAAAATTATAAACAATGAAGTAAGGGATGAAGGCTCGAACGTGAAACTCATCCCCAACAAGTGATGGAGAGTACTCCTGATGGCCTCGTTCACTGACCGTCCGTTGGCACCGATAACAGCCCTTTAGAGCTCCTCTTTGACCTGTTCAGTTTCATGGATAGCTTGCCACCTCTGGTGGTCCCCATCATCGTCGACGTCGTCGATCCTCCCTTGATGGCCGACGGCCCTTCAGCTACCTGTTTTCCCCGGACCCCCGGGAAGTCTCCTCCATTAGCTCTAGTGGCGAAGAAGATGGAGTCACCTCCACCTCGATCGGCGCCGGGAGTCCCTCCCCCGCCTGGGCGGCTGACTGACCGACCGATGAGAATGCTCCGGTGCCATCGCCCTTTGGCGATTCGCCAGCGGTACGTCATCTTCCGACTCCACTGAAACTATTATTGGGGATGGCTCTTCCGTCCGTTGCTTCTTCGGTCTCTCGGGCGCCGGCTTTGATGCCCGTTGTCTCTTCGGCTCCCGAGGGTCGGCTCCGAAATGCGTACAGCCCTCCTCTGTGCCGACCGTGTTGAAAGGATCGCCCGATCTGGCTTCATTTTGCCACCTGCCAGCAAACAAGACTAGAGTCAGTAACAACATCAAAACCAACAAAAGAAATGGTAGCTTCCTCTCAATGGCCTCCGTCCTGCCCAGCATCCGATGTTGGCTGATTCCAGCCCGATGGAGTCTCCCCTCTTGGAGCAGGAAGCCGACAAACTTCGGGTCTTCATCGTTCAGCTTATGGAAGTCAGCCTCATTGGCCCTCGATACCTTCCTTCCATTTATGGCATTCGGCCTCGGCTCTCTCCATACCGATTCAAAGCCCCACGGCTCTAGGTTGTCTATGAAAAGTAGCGGGACTTCCATCCATGAATGGCCGATGAAAGTCCCCCTAATATCTTTCGGCCAGGACGGGGGCTGAACATCCACCACTCTTGACTCTGGAAGTCCTGTTTCAAGAGAAAAAGTTCAAAACAACGATGGCCTTGGCTCGATGTCGGCCTCTCGACAAAGAACCACAAAATCGTAGAGCACCCGAATACTATTCGGGGTCAGCTGGGAAGGTGTAATCCTATACAGGTTGAAAACCTGGACGAAGAAGTTATGGAGGGAAAATCGGAGGCCGGCTTTCAGATGGTCTTCGTACAAGAGAAGGGCTCCTAAATTTAGGGGCCGTTCACCCTACCCTCACGACTGGGGATGGTCAAGTGCAAGGTGGAGGGGATGCTGTACACAACCCTGAGACTCTCAGCCTCTCCCGGGTCATGGTCGAAGGGATGTCATACGGGCCAGGTTCCCTATATTCCCATGGGCCCAAACTTCAACTCCCGGAGGCCATCCTAATGGATTACTAAAAAAGGAGGAAGACGGTTACGGACTAACCTGGACTCTGGTTTTCTAAAGAGGCTAGAGCAGCGGAGGGAGGAGGCTTTCTCTCCAAACCCAGGCACGGTGGAAAACTCCCTTAAGCATTGGTCCCTCCCTTTTATAGGCACCAGGGGGCAGTTTCCCAATGCCTCCCATGTGCCGCGACCCGACGGCAAGCAACTTGGCTCTCTGGTTTGGCGAAGATCCGATGGGACATGCCGGATGGTATCCGGTCGCAATCTGCATGACCGTCAAAGCAACGATGAACGTATCGTTGCAGGCACCACGCCGACGCTCGGATGAGGCCACGTGGCCCATGTTGCGTCAGGAGCTCAACGGGCATGCATTTCCGGACTGGCTATCATCATGCACCGTACCAGCAATAACTACCTCTCCTACCGTCACCAACCCAATGCTGATACTTGTCCAAGAGCAAAAATCAGAGCAAAAGATGGCCGGTCACAGAATACCGGATCAGATTCGCCATCATCTTGAGGACTGGCGCATTAATTACCGAGTAATGCCCTCGTCCTTCGAGCCTGCGGGCTCGCTTGAAGGCCAAGGGCAAGGGGGCAATCATTATACCTTATCGGCTCACCGTCAAAATGGATTGGCCCCCTTTGCAGTCCGACCGGATCGCTTCTTTAAAGCTCCGACGGCCATACCCTATAGAAGTCTGACCCATCAGAGCAGAGGTCCGAACGACCCACTCTTGTTGGGATCCGCCTATTGCTCTCCTTTAGAAGTCCGACCCACCGGAGTAAGGGTTCGAACGACCCACTCCTGCTGGGATCCAGCCCATTGCTCTCCTTCAGAAGTCCGACCCACCGGAGCAGGGGTCCGAACGACCCACTCCTGCTGGGATCCGGCCTATTGCTCTCCTTCAGAAGTCCGAGCCACCGGAGCAGAGGTCCGAACGACCCACTCCTGCTAGGATCCAGCCCATTGCTCTCCTTCGGAAGTCTGATTCTCTGTCCGACCGACTGGCCTCCTCACTCGGCGTTCGACAGACATGTTTCAGGACCCAGAGGATTCTAGAAAACCCCTTTCTGTTTCAACGGAATCTTGCCACACCAGCAATCCTGCTCCACTACTTCCACGACACCGCCCTGTTCGAGCGCCACATAGCCACTCTCCAGATCCTCCTGGGGGTAAATCAGTTCTTTTCGGACTCCTCCCTAATGGATTTTGGACTGTTCTGCGCCTATATAAGGTGCCCGGGGGATCCCATTTTGAGCTAAGGACTCTCTTCCCTCTTCATATGCTATCTGCTTGATTCCTCTATTCTGTTGCCCTCAAGCTCCTGCTAACTTAGACATCGGAGGGTCCCCCGCCGGAACACCACCGGTGCCCTAGGGACTTTGTTGCAGGTCGACCGGGAAAGGAGCGCCCCAGCACAGCCGATCAAGCCCGGTCCAGGAGGAATTGGGAGCGTTGTGGTTCAAGTTGTCTTACATATATTTTAATGAGGCTCTTGAAAATCGTGACCACAAGCCAGATTGGATTGGGGAGGGTGTATGGCAAGAGCTGTGGAAATATTAGGATAGTGATGAGTTCAAAGCCAAAAATCCAAAAAATAAGAAGAATCATGCATCCGATTGCGATGGATTGGGCTTTCTACTTCACACTAGTGGTTCTATCAGCGTTAATGACCATGCAACAAGATTGGTATTATTTATTTTTTTATTTATTAATGCATATATATTTTTCATCAACTTCACATTTATTATATATAACTAAAATAGTCATCTAGATTTAATGTGCATTTAATACCTTATGCTTTCTTCCTCTTAGTAAGCAGTAGAATTAGTAGAATGAAATGAACATCTGGTAGTGTGATTCATCCAAAATACATTTTAGATCTGAACATCCAGAATTTTATTTTAGAATACGTGCCAAATATCCTTTTCTTTACATATATCCTATTCTTATTTCATATAACTTTTTTTTAAAATTTACTAATGTTGTTTGTGTTATGAAATTCAGACGCAGAAATTGAACCGAGGACCTATGTTAGATGAGCTCTTCATATACACCCATCAAAAGAAAAAGGATGGCTATCAATGGGTGAATAAGAAGGCAGAGACATCATATGTAAGTATTCAAAAAACTCTATTTTAATTCACATATTTATACTATTTGTATGTTTAACTGATTGTATCTAATATCTTTTATAGACTATTTTGTACAAAAGTGGCAAGAGGTGCAATCAAGTCAGAGCTCAATTAGGGAGGATGGTATAGAATCATCACAGCAGCAGCCTCAGCCATCTATGATACATGTATGGAAAGAGACAGTTGGAGTGAATAAGGGATGGATTTATGGACTTGGATCACAGGCTAGCTTATTGATAGGCTCCTCATCTTCTGGCCGCATATCCTCACGAGTCTCTGAGGAGTGGATTCAGGAGCAGGAGAAGATTTATAGTATATTCGAGACTGTTTCTGCTCGAAATGAGGAGTTAGCTAATCAGAACAGTCAATTAGTAGCTTAGAATTGTGAGTTATCTACTCGTGTTTCCCGTACCGAGGAGTTCATGCGCCTTATGATGGAGAAGATGCAGGTGAATCCATCTATCTTACCATAATTTTCATCTACAGTTCCAGCGCCATCTCCAGTTGCTACCTGTGTAAATGATGATGATTCTGATGACGATGATGATGATCACGAGGAGGATGGTCCTATTCCACCAAATTGCTGAAATAGATGTATACCATGGAAAAAGCTTGTCCCTATTCTCTCTGCAGTTTCTTTTTTGTTTTGCTTACCGGAAATTAAGATATTTCTGCAAGTGTTGATGTATTGGTATTTACGTCATTTTCCAGGGTTACTATGATAAACTTATCGAAGCAAAAAAATGTGATGGTCCGAGAATAAAGTACAGCAACAAACATGGAAAAGATATACCGATCTTCTCAGTTGACACGTTGAATATTTGTTTAAATTACCATTATATCTTATAGTGGGTTACCTTTTTCACATGTTGGAAGGAAATCCCTATTGAAATATTTGGATTCGAACTTCCTGAATCCGGCTTCCTTTTGTATTATACTTATCTGACCTTGACCTTTATTGTCAGAAATCTAATATTGATTTGCACAACTTATTATATTCTTCATATCTGTTTGAACCTCTCAGAGGGCAACATCCCTTGGCAATACAATTTGTTTAGATTTTTGTTACATTTTCTACTACAGGTATCTAGGTCTGTTAGACCTCTCTTTTGATCCTCAGAAATGATTTTGGGAATATCCCTTCTTGGAAGCTCTTCTTTTTGTGATGCATATGTCATTTCAACTATTCTTTTGCATCAGTTCTCTATCTGTTTGTCGAGCTTCCTTTCACATGATCATTCCTAACAAATTTGATTTAAGTATGGTAAAAAGTTTCTGTGGATCGAGGTTATAGTTATAAGCTATAGGTAGTTTACATGTCATCTGTGTTTTTTTTCCTTTTTTTTTTTTTTTTTGGGGGGGGGGGGGGGGGGGGGTTGGGGGTTTAAGGAACCTGTTGTCCTTTTCTTCTCTTTATCAATTATATATCAGAGTGATGTCCTTGATTTAATTTGGGATTGCAGGTGTCAATGCGAATTCAGAATTCAAAGAATGGGAACTTATATTGAAGGATCCCTGTGTTACGGGATAATTCGATCATGTGGAGGTGAAATCATAGGTAGGGAGGGGTTGCATGTCCTCTCGAGATCAGTTTGGAAGAATGTAGATACAAATTGCTGACCGGAACAAGTATGTTGTAGTATCATAACTCGCTCATTTTATCCAAAAACAAGTTTTACGACCGGCAAATTCACAAACATTTTCCTTGCAGAGGAAATCATGGTACGTGATGGAACCCCCCAGCTAAAGTAGGATGAGGTCGTGGCCAACACACTCAACACTAGAGCAAGACATCTCGATGCCTTGGCATCATGGGACGAATGAAAGCAAAATGCTCCATTTCCCTCCGTCATTTACGGCGCCCGTTCAGGCATAGCATCATAGGAGAGACCACGCCCACCCAACCCTACCAGCTAGTTGATTTCTTTCATAAAAGGCTGTCAATGTCTTCCACCTGCAACCAACCTCATCAGCTCTCCTCCCCGTCCTTCCTCTAACTTGAGATCAAAATGGCTAGAAAACCGACCGTCCAAACTTCTTCATTGTTCCTCTTATGGCTCACCACCCTCTCAGCCGTCTCCAAAAACTTCTACTTCACACCTTGTCTTGCTAATAACTTGGACATGGATTCCATGGAGTGGACCGAGGAGATAGAAGATGATGAGGTTAACGAGGTCCAGAGCCAGCATAGGCTGTCAAGAGACTGTGACCTGTCCGTCGGAGAGTGGGTGTTCGATGCATCGTACCCCCTCTACAAACCGGATTGCCCTTACATCATTAATCAAGTAAGCTGCCAGAAAAACGGGAGGCCGGACTTGGACTACGAGAAGTGGAGGTGGAAGCCACGACAATGCTCGATTCCGAGGTAAGTGAAAACTTGCTGATGAGTAGAATGAAAAATCGATCAACGAATTCTAATGATGAGGCGATGGTATTGTTTAGGTTCGATGCCCTGGACTTTCTTGGAAGAATAAGAAAGAAGAGAGTCATGCTGGTAGGGGATTCCATAATGAGGAGTCAATGGGAGTCTCTTGTTTGCATCGTGGAAGCCGTGATTCCGAATGAGAGGAAGCTGGTTTCTTCTTATGGTCCGACCATTGCTTTCCATGCCATGGTAAGATCGATATAATTGCCATGCATCGTGTCGAGAAATCGAGATAACGATGAATTAAGTGTGCAGGACTTTCAAGCATCGATCGAATTCTCATGGGCTCCTCTCCTGGTCGAATTAAAGGAAGACGAGAATCACAGAAAAGTTCTCCATTTGGACTCGATCGAAGAGAACGCCAAGTACTGGCGAGGAGTTGATGTCCTCGTGTTTGATTCTGCTCATTGGTGGACTCACACCGGCAAATGGAGCTCGTAAGTTAACGAACCCATATAGGACTCCTTTAATTTCTCTCCTCCATTTTATTTGCTCGCTTGGAGTCATTCCGAATCAATCCAACGGGAGCTTAATTTGGCAGGTGGGATTACTGCAAGGAGGGGGACAGGTTCTTTGCTGGTCTGAACCCAATGGTTGCTTATGAGAAGGGACTCACAACATGGGCTAGGTGGGTGGACTTGAACTTAGATCCTCGTCGAACTCGAGTCATCTTTCGGAGTGTCTCACCTCAGCATAGCAGGTATAGCATATCGTTCTTATGGCAAATGAAGTCGATCATGCATCAATAACATTCTAAATAAAGAGGGCCCTCATGTATGATAATTTGGACAGGGACAATGGATGGCAATGTTACAAACAGAGGGAGCCTCTCTTGGGCCACAGTCGACCGCGTGTTCCCTGGCAATTGGTCGTGCTACGTGAGGTACTGAAGAAGACGAGTTTTCCGGTGTACCTTCTGGATGTAACGAGCATGTCAGCTCTTCGAAGGGATGGGCACCCGTCAATCTATGGAAGGGATGCTGATGCACAGGGGAGGCAGGAAACAATAGGTCGGACTTCGGATTGCAGCCACTGGTGCTTGCCTGGGGTGCTGATGCATGGAATGAGATGCTCTATGCTCTCCTCTAGATCTTAGAAGAGACCGTGTAATTTATTTGGACCAACTATAGAATAATGCCGCTAGCTCTATGTTGGTAATTACTCTTTATGGTGATGCTATATATATTGAAGTGTTCTGCAAATCTCTGCCGAGTTGCTTGACTAATGATCAAGGTTAATTATGATGTAACTTAGCTTGTGCTTCTATTGTTTCTCCTAAAATAAGAGATCGATGTGCTAACCTTTTGTCTTTGGCTACTAAATTAATGATCATGCATACATATCATGATTCAATATGTTAGAACAGCATTTTTTTTTTTTTTTTTTTTATAGAAGAAATCGAGTGCAAGACAAGCTTGATTCGCTCATTCACCTCCCCCAAATTATTATAATCGCATTGTGTAATCACCCAAAGCAATGAAGGCCTCGGTGGAATTCAACGTGGATATTATGATGCGAGTTCGCAATTCGGTGCTTGTTATGGTGAGATGATTCGATTCAAGTGGATGCAAGTTGTCATAATTTAAGTCAAATGGGCAATATTCCAATGCAACAAAAAGCTGGTGGTTTAGCTGGTTTGTATCTATCAAGATATGACATGTTTTTCGTTTAATGGTAAGATATGCCGTGTTCAAAGGGCGGACAACTATCAAAGTAATTGACATAACCCCGTTAAGACATGCACCTAGTAATTGTTATCTAACTGGCCCGTATATTTCAGTGCAAAGATAATAAAAGAAATAGAACCTTAGTTTTAGCATCCGCATCCCTCGACAAATGTAGAGCCTTAATTAGCACTTAATTTAAGCATCCGCATGCCTTGAACATAAGCCTACACATTGGTTGGTTTTTGGAGGGGGGTGGGGTGGGTTGGGTTGTGGAAGGTGAGGCCCAAGAATTAGAGCTGTCAACGGGTCAGGTTCGGGTCGGAATCCAGATATCCAGACCCGGACCCGATTTTAGCTACCGGACCCGGATCCGAATACCTGACGGGTCCAATTTTAAAATACCAGACCCGGACCCGAATGGATCCCAGCATATCCAGACCCGAATACCATGCAGTTATCAGCTAAAAGGCTCACAAAATAAAAGATAAACTCATATGTTTGTAAACAAAAGCAGAGTTTGGATGACAAATGGTAGGATAACAAAAAGGACTCGTGATTTCTGCCCAAATAAAAATTCATTTTTCCTGAAAACTTAACAAAAAGTTTAGAACTTTATCCATCCAGTATTATGATTGAACAAATTTTAACATCCAAAGCATATCAAATGGTCCGTAAAACTTCATGGAAGTTATTCATACAGGTCAAAAAAAGATCAACGTGCAGGTCAGACTTTACCTCGACCTCATTCCTCTGAGCTTCGGGGACCTCGAGCACCTTGACGTCGAAGGAATCGAGCCAGGGGGTGGTCCTAATCAACCTCCGGGTCCCGCTGTCCTCTTTCTCCGACCCGAAGACACTCCGGCGCACCAACTCTTCCTCTTCTTCCTCTTCCATGCTGGAATCTTCCTCATCTTGAGAGACCTACCATGATTCGGATGAATCCATCTTCGCCAACCACCCATTCGCCCTCCTCGAGCTTTCCGCCATGGAGAACTCAACTAGAATTGATCTAATATTGAAACTCTTTACGACATAGACGAAGAACCGAGAAATTTTCGATAAAAAGTGAAGGCGGAGCGCCGATGTTGAGGGCCTCGATTACTTCGATCGTAGGAGCAGCCGATAGCGTAAAGGCTCGATAGTCGATTGCTCGAACAGTCAGCCGTCGGGGGGGGGGGGGGGGGCAGCGCCGGAGGCGGTGTTGGCCGTTGGGGGGGAGGCTTGGCTGTGGGCGTGGAGGCGGAGCGCCGGAGGGGAGGCATCGGCCGTGGGCACTGGCGACCGGAAGGGAGAAGGGCCGAAGGTTATGGCACGATTTTTCTAAAGGATTTAATAGTAAAATCTTGAATAATTTTTAACCGTTCGATTATGATCCAACATCCTATATTATATAATATAATAAATATAAATATATAAATATATATATTTATTTTATTTAATTGGATTCGGGTCTGTCGGATCTGGATATGTAATATCCAGTTCCGGATTCATTTGATTATGACTAATCGGATCCGGATCCGGATAAATGGATCCAGATTGAAATCCAGATCCGGATTCATAAAATCCAGATTCATAGATCTCGGATCCATATCCGACTCGTTGACAGCTCTACCAAGAACTTATCATGAACATATGCCTCCCTGGCGAAAGAGAGAACATATGGTCCCACCGCTACATGCTCTTTTCCTTCCTGACATAGCCCAACTCTCTCTAGCCATCTTCATGTTCCCGCTTTACAGCTCAGAGAAACAAAAGAGAAGGTACCATTAAAAAATCAGTACAAAAACATCAATCACACGCTAAAATTTTGGCCAGCTAGAAAAACCGCGTTGGCCACAAAATCCCTCTCATATATTGCTAAAAATCTTTAATTAGCTCATTGTTATATAATCAAATTTAAATAAAGCAAAAAGAACTATCAGGAGAAAAGCAATTGATCATTCAATGACCCGGAATACCCTCTTCTTGCACCTCTTTGATGACTCTGGTAGCGAGCCCGTCAAAGACAAACTTAACTAATAAAATACATTTACATGTAAGCAAGGCCAAGAAAGCGAGCAGCAGAGGCGAAGGTGCGAGAAACGTAACCACCCCCCCTACCGTTGTCTTCCTTTCCCGTCGAAGCTGGGCGCTCTACCTTTGAGACTCACAATAAGGTATGGCTTCCATTTCAACATGAATCAATGAATTAATTCTAAATCAAAAACATGTTCGGATGTTTAATGTTTTAGGTTTTGAACTTCAAATTTTTATCGCTAGCAATATCAAAAGATCAAATCATGTTAAACAAATCAAATTGCCCTGCCTTGTCATGCATGCTACGATGTTTTCTAGTCCAAGGAGGGAGAGGAGACTATTTCATCTGGCCATAGCTCACCAACCAGGAAGACAAGACGAATATCAGACCACATGTTGGACTCAGGTGTGTTGGTCTCCTCGATCTACACGCTTAGCACGGATCAGGAGGAAAGAAAGAGGAGAGAGAGGAAAAAAATAAACATAAAAAGAAAAAAGAAAGGCACCCCCGCGGTCGGACCAGGATGAGGTTTAATAGATCATACATCTCCGAAGCAACGGTTATGCGCTCAAAATGCAAGACAAACCATCGTTCACAACATTGGATTAGAGTAAATTTCTCAGGCGTCAATGGTGTACAGATTTTGGCAAAGGATGTAACAGGAAGGGTGCCACACAGGCCCCGTAATTACAGAAAATCAGTTCTCTGGAACAATGGAGGGCGACCTGCACCAATCATGGGTCCTGAATTTTACCAGAACAGGGTGTCAATAGCTGCCTTCATCTGTTTCAGGCCTTCTAAGGTAGTAGCGCAAACAGTTTGTCAACACCTGCTTGCACAAAAGATTTCCTCAATAACAGGGCGTGAAAAGCTGACTGTTAAGTCGAAAGAATCAAATGCCTACCATAAAACTGACAAGAAAATATAGAGATGGCGTTACCTGTGATAAGGAGCTGTTCAGTGCTGCACCTCTATAGCTTACATGGAATTTATCCTTCGCAACCAGGCCCTGTATAATAAGATAGAAGTACTTTTACTCGAAAAGCAATGGAAATACTTGATCTAAAAAGAAGAAAACAACATGAAAAAGAACAAGATGATGATGAAGAAGAAAACATACTTCAGTGTCAATCTCTGCTGATTCCACGTCAATATTTATGTCTACTATAATCTTGATTATCTCCAGCAATAGCCCAGGTCGATCAGCAGTCTCAATGTAGAGCAAGCTGTAGCAGTATTAAAAAGTTCAAGGAGGCAAGCTTGCATCATTTCAGGGAATTCCAGACTAAGAAAACAATTACAAATTGAAAGGGGAAAATACAAGAAGAAAGAAAAGCATTTTTCTGCTGTTAAAAAGAAAAAAAAAAAAAAGATCCACGCAGAAGGAAGCAAATGACCTCTCTCCAAAGGATAAGGTGCGGAGCAGAATAATATGAGGACAAACAAAGTCTCGATGTTTGTATACCTCTTTAAGTAGTATTTAAATGTAGATCTAGGTAACAAAATAAAGGTGCATGTTTTATGATGACTTACAGAAAGATAACTAATAAAGACATTAACAAAAAAAAGGGGGGATTGTACTTAGAACTTTACTTGCATTCAAAGACAATTTAATAATATCAAAAACATAAACAAAAAAAATGCCAAATGTGAAGTAGCAAACCTTCTCTTTGGTCCATCATCTTGAACAAATATATGTGTTGCAATGTCAACATCAAGCTGTTGATAACAAAATCAGAGTCAGGATTTCTGTTTCAAAGAGCTTCCAGGACCATGAAAGCCATCCAAGACAAATAATTTCAAGTCCAAGAATGCACCCAATGGATATTAAAAACCTAATTGAAATCATACCAAAACTTACCTTATATTGAATATAAATTGAAGGTGTTATATCTCCAACTAACGAGATTGCTGTGATGTCATAATACGCATCCAATTATGATCTTACTTTAACAGAGAATTTTATTTTTGTCCCAGAATAAAGCCAACTAGATTAACTCTTAGGTACAGGGTCAATTAAGTGACTGTTTTCACCTGCAAGTGTTTTGAGTTAGCAACAACTACAACTACATGATGAACGACTCTAGAAGAAACAACCACAGAAGTAAAAATTACAGCTACACTTCTAATAAAACCGTTCATCTCTGAGGACACATAATATGGTTTGCAATAAGAGAGTAACACAATTTGCATTAGACAAATTTCAAGTTTTTAATATTTTCACATAATTATAATGTGTTATGTATCTTTTGACTTCCCTTTCAAGGTATGTCACTTACCCTTGTATTCCTCACAAGTGATTGAAAAATTACAAAATACCAATCAGCTCTCAATTACTTTATCCTCAAGTGAAACAGCTCTCGATTATTCTCCCATTCCTTCTTACACCACCAACTCTCAGTTATATTATAGGCATCTTATGTGACTGCAGCCTTCAAATCATCCTACTTCATCATCCTGATACAATGCTACTAAAACTTATACAACCATCTTTCAAATCCTCAAAGAATCTAACCAGCAAAGTTCTTTATGTTGTTTGATATCTGGTTTCCAATTTTGAATTCAGCATGCTTTTTCTTGCTCTTGTACACACACCTCATGCTCTCTGCGTAAAACCTTTAAAACAATTCTATGATTCTATCACCTACCAAATTACCTCATGCAACCCTTTACCACATGCATGGAATTACAGATATATTCACCACAAATCTTTAGGAATTACCTAATCAATATTATCTTAGCCTTGAGCATTCAATGCCTTAGATTAACTCGTGTCTTTTCCATGATCCAACAGTTATTATACATCTCCATTGCACGCCTCACAAATGTAATACCATGATAATTGATAAACCACAGAATCCCCTCTCTTAATACACCTACCATTATCTATATCTCTAGATCTTTCTTCTATCATGTTACATTACTTATATAGATCATAAACCCAAGTAATCATGCCTTAGCGGCTTATATGCATTACATAGCATTTTCATATTGCTTCAAGCCTTCAAGATTTTTTGTTCTAGAGAAATTTTTGCAACAAGGCCTCCATTAGATAATATTAGACAAAATAAAATAATGATAATGTAAGATTGTAAACATAATGTGGCCCATCAAAGAGAATCTGGTGGTGATCCATAACATTCATATATACTATCAAATAAATGTATACTGCATAAACCAAACTACCAAAATATTATGTGGCATGAAATTTCTCCTAAAGATTGAAAACGAGGATAATCACTCGTGCCATTAGTGGCGTCCAAGTGAATGGTGCACTTGTTAAGCTCTTGATGGTTCCTCCTCTTGTGATAAGTGATATCAAACTGATACAGTGCCCTTATTTAGGCTTGTCAAAGCACTTCTGGAGAGCGAAAGAACGAAGTTATCTTTAAGGGCCAAAGTGTATATTGATGGGAATTAATTTCTATAACCTTGTCTCTCAAGCAATAGAGGACAAGCAAATAATAAACTCACAAAAAACATTTTTTTGCTGATACAAGAGAAATAGGCCAGTTGACTGAACAAGTTCCAAATTGAAAGCAAAAGTTGAATAAATTGCAGTTTTCAGTTGGATAACAACTCCAAGATACTCCAACTTATTCAATTACAAACAACCAGTTTCAACAGTTCACAAAGTTTTCATGAGCAGAACTGGTTCAGAAGCTGAATGCATTTTTTTTTTTAATTTTTAATTTTTATGTGTTGAAACAACCAGCTAAGCAAGAAATCCCATTTGAACCGATTCTAATAGACGGGTCCAGAGATGTTGTAGTACAGATAACAGTGTTTATCATTAACAGCTGGAGATTAATTCCTGAAATACTCATATCTCGACAATTTGCAACAAAGAAATCTGAGGAATCTGATTGAGCTTCATGAAGAATTCTAATATTGCATCAACCTTAAGGCATTTATTGGATCAAATAAAAAAGAATATTGTAAATCAAATAACCAAAAAATGCAACAACAGCATCTAAACTACTCAAGGAAACCCCCCCCCCCCCCCCCCCCCCCCCCCCCCAAAAAAAAAAAAAGAAGCTTCATATAGAGTTAATTCTTGATTTATGAAAATTATGAAAGTTTCCTTAATGATGATAAGCTTCTCGAGGAGATGCAGTATCACCTTTTGCTGCTTCTCTTTAATTAACTAACAAATTCAATTCCCTTTCTCCAGGTACGAAAGGAATAAAACTGAATTGAGTGAGAGGACTATTTTACTGCTCATGTACAGTCAGACTTTCCGGGTCTAAACAATTTCTCTATGTTTTTGTCTTGTCATTGGTTGGTCTAGAACTTTAACAGGAACATAAACATATTTTGCCGTTGAATTGATTAATCTACAAAGTCAGCAGGAAAGCTAAAATATTTAGCCATTGAAGGACAACTTAAAATATCTACAGTCAGACAGATACAAAATTCCAGATTGCTGAACCTAGAAATGACGTGAAAAGTAATATGTTTTTTGCATCAACATAGCTTGGGAATGAAGTACAATTCAAGTACCAAAGCTACATTACCTTCTTCTCTGGAGGTTTTACACCAAAAAACTCGCCCATTGCCAGCTTCTCACTAGATTCCTACAGAAACAGAAAATAAATTACGCAGTTAAAGAACAAAAAATATCACAGTACAAGTCAAGTATGAAACTAGGAACATACTGGGTGATACATGAGAAGATTGTTGATTATAGTAAGCCGAATTTTTTCTAACATAGCAGGATCCTCAACCTTCCGTCCCCTAGCACGTTCATGAAGCCAACTATTAGACTCCACCAACTGACATCAACTTTGTGAACAAATAACAATATTAATGGTTAAGAAAAGGCTCCAACCATTCAACATCCATAAGAAATGACAAGAAATGAAAGTGCCCTCATTGGCATTCAGTTTCTAAGGTGCATCCACGGATTACATGTGAATATGGAACTGTTGAACAACTCTTAGAAATGGGTCTTATTACAGCCAAAACAGATAAGCTAAGAAACAGGCATATTGTGCCTGGTACAGAGGCAGAGCAAATTATTTTGCACTGTGTATACTAAGGTTACAAGATCTAGTTGCATTGATTCATTTCAATGTCAGAAATTTGTAAAAACAAGTTTGATATTTACTTTGTCAAAAAAAAAAAAAAAAAAAACACAACACACCACACTAGTAAAGTTGAATATATCTCATGGCCGTTCAGATATATATGCGGTGCATATTCTGGTTGCACTGACTAGATGACTGAGATTATAAAATAATGGTCCATAATACAACAAAATGCCCTTCTTCAAGTGTTAAACTGATGGTTACACTTAAGAGCTTTGCAGATACGATAACAAAGTTTAAGAACAATGTAGGGGATTTATTCAATCAGAAAAATGCAAATATGGAAAAGATTGATAACTCCTTAAAAAAAATATTATAAAACAGATTTACATGATAAGTCACTAAAGAATCTTTAATAACAAATTATCACTCACGATCGTGTAATGAAAAATTTTGTCTGTATAACAGAAGCCTCAGTTGTTACGGTTCCCTTGGCCACATCCAGGCCCAGATCTCTGAGTGCCCTCATCTGCAATTGACAACAACCAATAAGTACTTCTTACCCAGATTTACAAAGAAAATTGTGAATAATCTAATCATCCTGTATGTCACAGTGATAAGTAATAAAAACATCAGAAGCACAGCGGTGCAAACCTGACTACCCCCTAAGGATTTGCATAACGTTGGCACCAACCACAACATACCATAACTTAACTTTTGCCAATGTATTATTTGCTTCAAATGATTCATGATCCATGTCTCACTCACAAAACTAACAACTAAATCAAGATGAATGTTAACGAAAATAGGCAATGGCTGAATAAATATCTAATAACAAATATTGACCAAGGTACTATCACTTTGTAAATCAGTTGACTGACCTTAAAACAATGAAAATAATTTGGAAAAAATATTTTTTCAGGGTGGTCTTTTTTATTTTTTTTATGGGTAGAGTGCATCTCTACTGTACAGATCGCTTTTATGTTATATTCCACAGGTAGCAAGCACATAGTTGATCATTTTACTTGTGATTGTGGATGCATCAACTGAAAAGAAGGATAATTGGAATAACAATTACAAGATAATATTTTTAAAGAATATACTACATCAGCATGACAGAGAGGATTCCAGAACACAAAATTACAGATCACAATGTTCTTTACACTACAGAGTTAACAACCACAACAGAGTTGAAAATTTTCTCAGCATGGATATTCTAGGATGAGGTGCAATTTTTCCTTTTACTGAGGGGGAAAAACACTTGACATCACCGTGTCAAGAAGTGCTCCCAGACGATCCCCAAACTAAGCTGCACAATTGTTGCATCAGATTCTGAATCTTGATCTATCAACACGATTGGCATTGGAACTACATCAGTATCTTGGTCAGACATCTGCCACAAAATAATTTTGTTATAGTAGACATCAAACCAAAATCAACCAAACTGTTGAAAGATTTCATACAATTTTCGAATATAAACAAATTAAAAGGACACATACTACAGATAACCAAGCAAGCTCACTTGCTTTGCCCAAAAGTTCATAAAATTAAACAGAAGATATTACATCTGCACTAGAAATGTAGTTTCCCTGTCCAGGTTTTCATACCATTATAGTTTTAGCTTTCTAAATTACACGATTGTTTTTTGTTTTACCAATTATTCCATTATAATCTTTACCAATTATTTAACTATAGCCACTGATGGAACAATACATAGACTTTCAAAAGGAACTAGTTGAATGGTTTTAGTTAAACAAATATAGATTACACTAAAAGCTTTAAATTATTTATTATAGGCTCCTAGATCTTCTTTAGGCAATTATGAACCCACATGGTCCTTCAGGCCTGGGAAGTATAACCCATCACAGGTTTTGATAGATTCATGACTTCACACTAATAAACTAGATACTTATTTCAGAACTCCCTGACAACATTATGTGAAGAGAATCATTCAAAGTAGAGTTGTTCTTTCCCCAAAAGCATAATTGTACACTAATACAACTGTTCAACCCTTCATAGAGAAGATTGTTGTCAATGAACAGATAATTCACATTACAATGAAGGATGTTACAACATACCGATGAGGAAGATCCCAATGCATCTGCAGAATTGATAGAAGATCGAGAACCACTCCTGCAGAGCAAAGGTCTTAAAATATAATTGATGATGATCTAGAAATGCCTGAATATCGTACATGTAAATCATGCAGCACACAATTCTATCCCCCACCAATGAAATTCAATTGAATATTATAAATATACAGCAACCCCAACAAAGTTCTTGATTTTTTTTTTTTCAATTTAAGATAGACCTATAAATAGGTGAACAATGATAGTGAAGGCAATACAACATGTATCAGCATGTGGTGCAATGTCCTATACTCAACTTTTTGAGTACAAAACTACAATTAACAACATTAGTATTACAGATAGCAAGTTATGACCCGATTGAAACTAACCCCATTTAAGCGAGTTCAATTTTCACATAAATAGTTCCAGGTCATTAACAGGTTGGCCTGACCTTATTTGTTTATTAAACAGTTTAGGTTTAGATTGTCCAGATCCATTTAACCCGGGTTAGCATGACCATCCCAAACCATCTAGTTCAGAACATGCCAAACCGTACTGGCAGTGGACCGGGATGGTTCCAACCTTCAAAATGAGACACCGATGAGAAACTAGGAGAGAGAGAAGGAAAGAGATAGAAGGAGGGAAGAGAGGAAAGGAAGAGAGAGAAACAGCCTTTGGAGGCTGCCAGAGGGCCATTGCTACCGCTGTCGAGGTGGGAGGAGTCATCCCGGTTAGATGTGTTGTTAATCGGAAGAAAGGGAGAGAGAGAACAGCCTCCAAGGGCTGCTAGATGTGTTGTTAAGACGATGGGCTTCAGTTCGATCGAAACAAGGGCTGAAGCCTCTCTTTGTTTTTTCTTTACTAACTTCATCGAAAAATTAAAAAAAAGAAAAATAATAAGAAAGTCGGCAATGAAATTGCTGACTTTGCCCAATAAAATCAAAATAAAAAAAGAAATGAGAATTGAAGCCCCTATTTTGATCAAACGGAGCCCACCGCCTTAGCAACACCTTTGGCCCCTCTACATCCCTCCAGTAGCCTTTGAAGGTCGTTTCTCTCTCTCCCTTTCTTTCCTCCCCCTTCTCTCTCTCTTTCGTCTCTTTCCTTCTCTCCCATTCTCTATTGTGCCGGATCAGGATGAAGCCCAGCACCTCAACAGTAGGTGGTGGCCTCGGTAGCCTCCAACGGCCGTTTCTCCCTCCCTCTCTTTCATTCCCCTTCTCTCTCTCTCCCCTCTCTTTACTTCTCTCGCCCCTCTCTACTATGTCGAATCAGGAGATGCCCATCATCTCGGCAGCAGCAGTAGTGGCCCCGACGGCCCTCAGATGACCTCCAAAGGCTGTTTCTCTATCTCTCTTTCCTTCCCTCCCCTTCCCTCTCTCTCTTTTCCTCTCCTCCCTCTACCTCTCTTAGCTATGTTGGTTCGAGCCCAACATGAAACAATATGGAGGCATACCAACCATACAGTCGGCCCAACCAGTCCAGGATCAATATCGGCATACAAGCCTTGATTTAACCTGCTTTGACCCATTTAATAATTAGGTCGAATCATGTTCCTATCATTTTTTTTAACCTATTTAAACATCTAACCCTCTTATTTTTAACCCCTTTAAAATCTATTTAACTCAAGAAACTCGAAACCGGTACCAGGCCCACAAAATCTTAAAAAAATCTCTTCCCTCCCTATCAAAAAATTGTTTAACCTGAATCGGGCATGAACGAGACTCGAATCGAGCCCGAACCGGGCAGTACGGTACGGTACAATACCATACCATACGGAATATAATTTTTTAATTTTTTTTTAAATCCGAAGTGCCGGACTATTTTTTATGTATGAGCTATACCAGCTCTTGGCCAGTACGGTACGGTATGTCCCGTACTAGATGGTATGGGACGGTACCACAAACCTTGATTTAACTTGTTTAACCTAATTTGGCCTATTTATTAAATGGGTTATGTAGGCTAGGTTGGTAACCTATTTAATAAGGTAAGGTTCAGAATTAGATTTTTGAATAGTTTAATAACCAGGTCAGGTTTAGGTTGATAGATATTTGACTCAAGTCTTGGTTGACTTAACTTGCATTTAAATGACACATATCCAACTAAATGCTACCCTTAATCAATATTATTTTTCTACACTGCTTTAATCATTATTATGGACCATCCACTATTGCATTACTCCAAATCTCTTATACAATGCACCAAATGACTCTTGAGAGTCATGCATCAAATAATTAGAACAATTATTGATTTTCTACGACTTTCATAATTTAAACAAATTTTGCAAACAGCAATAACCCTATTATCCATATCCTTACTTGCAACATAAAGGAGCCACCTTAATGACTGATATCATATTGCTTAGATGCTGATAAATAATTCTAATCAATAAAGAAAGAAAGAAACAAGAAAAAGGAATAATATCACAATGCATGTCCATCCCATAAGTGATTTTGATGATAACAAAACATTGGAGCATGTATTTGTTTTACTAACAACTCTTCAAATGTTTTACAAGTTTTTGAAGGATGAATTCCTTGCTAAATCTCAACTCCTACATTTTTATTTCTTTTGTTGAGTTGTATTGTACTTAAATATTATAAAGAAGAACCCAAAAAAAATACTTAAGTAAAAACAATTCAAATGGGTTACTTCTAGATTATTTAAAGCTTTAAATTACTTTGAGAATGTTGTAAGAAGAGTTTGAAAATATCTTGAAAGCTTGAAGCCTTGCTGGATAAATTCTGGAGAAGAATTGATAATTCACTGAAGAACTCATCCGAGCCGACTCGAAGAAGAGAGCCGACTTTGGCACATGGCATGCATGAGGATTCTGGCACGCAGATATCCGAGCTGACTCGTCCAGAGTACCATTTCCTGAATCAAACAGGCGAGCCGACCCAAGGGAGTCCGAGCCGACTCTATCATATTGTAGACATCCAAGCCGACTCTTCAGTAAATCGAGCCGACTTCTCCAGAGTCCAGAAAAAGAGATCTTAGAACTACAGCCAATCGAGCCGACTCTTCCAGACTACATTTTTAAAGGCCTGAGGATCCGAGTCGACTAGAATCAAGGCGAGCCGACTCTTACAGAGTAAGGAATCAGGACACTGTGCAAGAGAGCCGACTAGATTGAAGAGAGTCGACTCAACCAGGACTACTCTGAGGATTCGAGCCGACTCGAAGATCGATTTCAGATTTATAACGGCTAGTTCCAGAACTTGGAATTTGAATCCAAAAAGTGCTCCAACGGTCAAATGTCACATCCCAACGATCTACGACGACTAAAAATGCTTGAGAAAGGTACAAGATTATATATTTAAGGGATTTGAACTACTTAGAAGAAGCTTTTGAAAAGGAAAAAGAAAAAATACACAAGCTTGTGAGCAAGAGAGCACATGCAAGAGCATTCAAGACAGTCTTCAAGCTTTCACCACTATCACTAAAGCTTGAGCATTTATTAAGATAGTATAGAAGCCATTAAAGTACATTGAAGTGCATTCAAGTGGCTTCTCTCAAGCTGCATCGGCAACTATTCGACAAAATTTGTTTGTCATTCTGTTGCTTTTCTTTACAATTCTTTTATTGAATGTTGGGTTACTGGTGAGCCCGGTTTAAAAATCAAATAGGTTTTTAGTTAGCCTGTATTAAAACCAAGTATAGGGTTCTTGGTGATCCTGATAAAACCAAGTTGGATTTCTTTGGTGAGCCCGTTTAAAAACCAAAGTGTAGAGATTTGGATTGTGAGCCTGTGAAAACAATCCGACTGTATTCTAGTGGGGAATATAATGGAAATCCCAAGTGATAATCTTGGATAGTGGACGTAGGCTGGGTTGCTCCGAACCACTATAATTTGCTTGTGTTTGTTGTGCCTTTGATTACGCTTCTGCATTCAATTATCTATCACAGCACTTAACACTCATAGGGATTTCAAAGAGCACATTATTGCTTAAAATTTTTAAATTCCCAATTTATCCCCCTCTTGAAAAGCCACATGGGCAACAACTGGTATCAGAGCAGTGTCTCTGAATACATTTAGAATAAAGATTGATGGCTCATCCCATGAATACATCCTTGGCCGAAGGCCAATCTACCAATAGACCTCCACTCTTCACTGGCACTAATTATTCTTACTGGAAAGCTAGAATGAAAATCTATATACAAACTGTCGATTTTCAATTGTGGAAGATCATTTTAAAAGTGCCACAAATTTTCAATATTAAATTAATGGCATGGATGTTCCAAAGCCTGAAGAGGACTGGGATGAATATGACAAAGATGGGGATTAATGCCAAAACAATGAATTTATTATACTATGCTTTGGATGTTAACGAGTTTAATCGAATTTTCACTTGCTTTTCAGCAAAGGAAATTTGGGACAAACTCGAAGTGACCCACAAAGGAACTTTCCAAGTGAAGACTTCGAAAATAAATCTTCTTGTACACAGTTACGAATTGTTCAAAATGGAACCTACTGAAACTATCTCTGCCATGTTTACTCGATTTACAGATATTATTAATGGTTTGAAAAGTCTTGACAGAGTTACTCAAATGCTGACTTGGTACAGAAGATCCTCAGATCACTTCCGGACAAGTGGGACCCCAAAGTGACTACCATCCAGAAAGCGAAAGATCTAACCACCTTATCTCTGGATGAATTAATGGGTTCACTCATCACTCACGAATTGGCTATGCAGCACCGAACTGATGATAATCAAAAGAAAAGAAGACTACTATTGCATTTAATGCTGCATCTGATTCTAAAAAAAATGATAAGGATCGGAAGATGACTGCACCTCCTCTGAAGACGATCTATAAGAGAAGACAACATTGCTATATCGTGAAGAGATTAGAAGGTTTATGGAAAGAAAAAAGGAAGATATAATAGAAAATTCTATAACAAGAAGAGCACTTTAAGGACAAGGACAAGGATAAAGAAAAGGAAAAAGAACAAGTGCCCATTTGCTATGAATGTAAGAAATCATGGCACATTCGTCCCGAATGTCTTTGATAAAGAAATTTTTCAAGAAAAAGAAAAAAAGGTGATGGTTGTCACATGGAGTGATAGCGAATATCTACCTCAACTGAAGAGGAAGAGATCACGAAAACTGCTAATCTTTGTCTAATGGGTCTCGAAGACGAGGTAACATCCCCCGATGTTCATTAGAATTTATATTTGATGAATTAAATTCTACTTTTTATGATTTATTATCTGAATTCAAAAAGGCTGGAGTAAATATTAGATCCTTAAAAAATATCAATAATTATTTACTAAAGAAAAAGAAGAATTCCAGAAAAGAACAATATATTGCAAAAGAATTTACACATTTTTTCTGAAAAGTTTAAAGCTTTGGAAGCTGAAAACAATGCATGTCTTGTCATGAACAAAGCTTTAATTGTTGAAAATAATGACTTGAAAAAGAAAGTTGAAAAACTCAAGCCACTTGTTGAAAAACTAACATTATCTTCAACAAGCTTGAGTTGATTTTAAAAGAACAAAAGTTTTCTGGAAATAAAGCTGAAATTGGTTTCAATTCTTTAATTTCAAATAAAATTTCAGCTACCACTTTTGTGACACCAAAAGCTTATGTTCTAAAACTAATATCTCAAAAAGCTTTTGCAACAAATATTTCTGTTTCTATTCCTAAAGTACATTGTATGTTTCTAAAAGCTCAAATAGAAAATTTTTTATATCTGCATCTCATGCATCAACATCTAGAACTACAAAATCTGCTTCTTTTCAGAATTCTAGAGTTGAATGTTATGCATGCCAACGGTTAGGATATAAAGCCTTTTAATGTAATATCTTTAGAAATGTCAAGAATAAAGTAAGAAAGATTTGGGTTTCCAAAGGGACCACCTCCGCTAATCTGCAAGGACCCAAGTTAGCTTGGGTACCTAATAGAACTTCTTGATTGTCTTGCAGAAATGTCTTGCACCCAAAAATTGAAGAAAAGATGGTATCTCAACAGTGACTGTTCAAGGCATATGATGGGTAACAAGGATCAATTTATCATCCTAGAGATGAAAGAAGAAGGTATGATTACTTTTGAAGATAATGGCAAGGAAAAAATAATCGAAATTGGTAAGATCAAGATAACCCCTGTACTTTTATTGAAAATGTATTGCTAGTAGATAAATTGAAGCATAATTTGCTAAGCATTAGTCAATTATGTGATAAAGGCTTCAAGGTTATCTTTGAATCATCTATGTGCATTGTAACAAACTCTCTTGATTCTAACAATAAGTTCATTGGAAACTTGGAAATATTTATGTGATAGACCTTAATGATCTTGCTATGTCAAGTAGTTCCAGTCTAGTTGCAATGAATGCTAAGACCAAGGAGTTTTGCTTACTTTGGCATAGACGATTAGATCATGCTAGCATGCATACTATTCCCAAGTTAATTTCCAAGAATTTAGTAAGAGGCATGCCTAAATTTAAAGTAAACTTTGATCATATTTGTGATGCATGCCAAATGGGTAAACAAATTATGGGGAGCTTTAAACCCAAAAATATGATTTCAACTACTATACCTCTTGAGCTACTTCACATGGATTTATTTGGACCAGCTAAGACCACAAGCCTAAGAGGTATGAAATATACTCTTGTGATAGTAAATGATTTTTCTAGATTTACTTGGATTTTGTTTATTGCTCACAAAGATGAAACCTTTAAGTATTTCGAAAATTTTACAAAAAGATTTTAAATCAGAAAAATCTTTCAATAGTTTCAATTAGAAGTGATTACGGCACCGAATTTGAAAATTAATTTTTCGATGATTATTGCACAGAAAACGGCATTAATAACAACTTCTCCGCTCCTAGGATACCACAACAAAATGGTGTTGTAAAGAAAAAAATCGAACTTTAGAAGAGATGGCCCGAATAATGTTGTAAAGACAATCTTCCAAGATACTTTTGGACAGAAGCGGTTAACACTGCTTGTTATATTTTGAACCGCGTTTTGATCCGTCCTATTTTGAAGAAAACCCCCTATGAGCTTTGAATGAAAAGAAACCCAACATTAATTATTTTCATGTATTTGGGTGTAAATACTTTGTGCTTAACAATGATAAAGATAATATAGGAAAATTTGATGCTAAATCTAATGAAGTAATTTTCCTTGATTATTCATTACATAGCAAAGCATATAGAGTATTTAACAAAAGAACTCTTACTGTAAAAGAATCCATGCATGTTATCTTTGATGAAACTAATCGTTCATCTTCTAAGAAAGAAGAGTGCATAGACAAAGATGCAGGTACAATTCAAAAAGAAATGGAAGGCATGAGCATACAAGAAAGACCAATCGGTAAGGATCATGCTGATCTACCAAGAAAATGGAGGTACGTAATTTCTCATCCAAGAGAATTAATTATTGATGATCCTTCACAAGATATTAGAACTAAGTCATCACATAAAGACATATGATTATTACCTAGCCTTTGTATTACAAATAGAACCTCATACCTTAGAAGAAGTTGAATCTGATTCAAACTGGATGATAACCATGCATGAAGAACTAAACCAATTTGAAAGAAATAAAGTATGGACATTAGTTGATAGACCTTCAGACCATCCAATCATAGAAACCAAATGAGTTTATAGAAACAAATTAGATGAACAAGGAAATGTAATTAGAAACAAAGCTAAATTAGTGGCTAAGGGATATAACCAAGAAGAGGGCATAGATTTTGATGAAACATATGCACCCGTAGCAAGATTGGAAGCCATTATATTACTTCTTGCATTTGCTTGCTGCATGAATTTCAAGCTTTTTCAAATGGATGTTAAAAATGCATTTTTAAATAGTTTCATTTCTGAACAAGTTTTGTAGAAACAACCACCAGGTTTTGAAGATCATGTTTTTCCAAACCATGTGTTTAAATTGAATAAAGCATTATATGGTTTGAAACAAGCACCTAGATCCTAGTATAATAGACTTAGCACTTTCTTGATCGAAAATAATTTTTCAAGAGGAAATGTTGCTAAAACTCTTTTCATCAAGAAGAAAAATAATGATTTATTAGTTGTAAAAATTTATGTTGATGATATTAAATTTGGCGCAACTAATGAAACTCTTTGTAGATAATTTGCTAAGTTAATGCAGGGAGAATTTGAAATGAACCTAATAGATGAACTTAACTACTTCCTTGGACTTCAAGTGAAACAAACAAAGGAAGGAATCTTCATTAACCAAGCCAAGTACACCAAAAAAATAATCAAAAAGTTTGGTATGGAGTCAAGCAAACATATGAATACACCTATGAACCCATCTTGTAGATTGGATAAAGATGAAGCTGAATCCAACATTGACCAAAAGCTCTATAGAGGTATAATCGGATCCTTGTTATATTTAACTGCAAATAGACCTGATATCTTATATAGCGCATGTGTAAGTGCTAGATTCCAATCTAATCCTAAAGAATCACGTATGCTTGCTGTTAAAAGGATAATTAGATATTTGAAAGGTATAAATAATCTAGGCCTATGATTTTCAAAACATTCTTCATTGAATTTAATTGGATTCTCGGATGCTGATTATGCTGGTTGTAGAATTGATAGAAAAAGTACTAGCGGTACATGTCAATTTCTAGGATTGAATTAATCTTATGGTACTGTAAAAAACAAAACTCGATAGCACTATCCACTGCTGAGACAGAATATGTGCTGTAGGGAGTTGTGTACAAGTATTATGGATTAAACAATAACTAGAAGACTTTGGTGTTACACAATCTAAAATTCCAATCAAATATGATAACACAAGTGCTATAAATCTGACAAAGAATCCAATTCAGCATTCAAGGACTAAACACATAGAAATTAGATACCATTTTATTAGAGATCATGTTTTGAATGATGACATTGAATTAGAATTTATCCTAACCGAGAACCAACTAACTGATATCTTCACCAAGCCACTTAATCAGCATAGATTTAAAAGATTAGAAGAGAATTAGATCTTTGTGATCCTTTCTAGATTTTGCTAACCTAATTCCTTCAAAATTAAGGAAAAGTTATTTAGAAAACCTCCTACATCAATTCAAGTTCTTTGAACAACTTTCCTTGAGATTTTATTGAATTAATTTCAATTTCTGAATCATTTCAACTTTTGTGGAAAGTTCCTGTTCGAGTCGACTCGGACAATTTGGCTCTGGTTGAGCCGATTCGAGTCTCTGTTGATTATGATTTTGCTCTGGTCGAGTCGACTCGGACTATTTAGGGTTATTAGAGCCCACTCGGATGTCGGGCAATCGATTTTTTAATTGAGTTGTGCGATTTTTTCCGAACCTTATTGTTCTCTATTCTCATTCTAAACCCTAACTCTCCACCAAAAATCTCTAGCAAAACCCTAAAATCTTCTTCCTCAAGCTCCGATTTCACATTTCTTCCCGCAAGTGTTGCAATGGCATCAAAATCAACAGTGGGAAAGAGATCCAAAAGAGACACCCTCAGTAGAAGTAGAAAGAAGAATAAAGAGTCGGCAAAAGGAGCCGACTCGAGCAGCTGAGAGGGAAGAAGAACAAATTGAACACTTGGCCTCCACTTATTCTCCAAGATAGGTAATGTCAATGTCTAACCAGCCTGTTACTAGTCGTAGAAGAATTATTTTCAAGTTTCTTGAAGAAATTGGGCTAAAAATTGGAGATTCCATAAAAGAGCTGGGTTGGAGTTACTTCTGTTCTTTGAATGTATCCACCTATCCTATCCTAGTGAGATCATTTTATGAGAATCTCAGACTTGAACCTCATCACATTGAATCTATTGGTAAAGGTAAACAGGTTATTGTGACAGAGGAGAGACTGAACAGTTTGTTAGAAATGCCTGCTAATAGGTCCAAGCACTTGGTACTGAAAGACAGAGAGAAGACTCAAATCTATGCTAGGGAGAGAAGATGTAAGTGGAGTAGGAACTGTAATGGCTAACCAGAGCACAGTCATGATGACTTTCGCTGTCGTCAAACTCTCGTCATCGTATAATGCTATCCTGGACTGCCTTGGGCTCAACCAGCTTGATGTAGTCATTTCCACCAAAAGATTGTTGGTACAGTTCCCAACCCCTTACGGTGTGGGAGAGATGGGGGGCAGCTCAGCCCGTCCCACATTGCTTGCAAGCTATTCCAAGAGCCTGAAGTGCCGAGCTCGACTCTAACGTCGACGACCTCGACCAAAAGGTGCAAGACCCTAAGGGTGGCCCCGTCGAGCGCCTGTTGACGTACCCTCTTGGCTCAGACACACTAAAGACGGTGCAAATAGGAGCCCAACTACCAGAAGATGAGCGAACTCGCTTGCTGAGCTTCCTTTGTGCGAACGCAGATGTGTTCGCCTGGTTTGCGGCAGATATACCAGGTATCCCCCCAGATGTCATCACCAATCAGTTGAAGATTGATCCAAAATGCCATCCAGTTCGGTAGAAGAAGAAGAGCTTTGCCTCGGAAAGATAGAAGGTGATCAATGACGAAGTGGAGAAGCTACTCACTGCTGGCTTCGTCCGCGAAGTGCAGTACCCCAGCTGGCTGGCGAACGTAGTCATGGTCAAGAAGAACAATGAAAAGTGGAGGATCTGTGTGGACTACACCGACCTCAACCGTGCTTGTCCAAAAGATAGCTTCCCCCTTCCAAAGATCGATCAGCTCGTGGACACCACTTCGGGACACCGCCTCCTCTCCTTCATGGATGCGTTCTCCGGGTGCAATCAGATCCGGATGCATCCGGAGGACAAGGAGCATACTGCCTTCATCACGGACCGCGGGACATACTGCTACAGGATGATGCCTTTCGGCTTGAAGGACGCTAGTGCAACATACCAGTGATTGGTCAACAAGATCTTCAAAGATTAAATTGGCCGCAACATGTAGGTGTACATGGATGACATGCTCATTATGAGCAAGCCAACCTCGGACCATGTCGACGACCTGGCGGAGACCTTCCGCAACCTTCGCCTCCACCAAATGAAGTTGAACCCGACGAAGTGCGCTTTCGGTATGGCAGCAGGAAAATTTCTTGGCTTCATGGTTACCAAGAGAGGGATTGAAACTAACCCAGAGAAGGTCCGGGCGATCCTTGACATGGAGCAGCCCATCTCTAAGAAGCAAGTCCAGCAACTCACCGACCGAATAGCAACCCTGAGCCGGTTCATCTCACGATTTGCCAATCGTTGCCATCCCTTCTTCAAGGTGCTGAGGAAGATGCATGACTTCGCTTGGACGAAGGAGTGCCAGGAGGCATTCGAGGAGCTAAAGAAGACCCTGACATCACCACCACTGCTCTCTAAGCCAAAGGAGGGAGAAGAGCTCCTCCTGCATATGGCGGTCACTACGGAGGCCGTCAGCTCGATCCTGGTCCGAACGGATGACGGAGGGATCCAGAGACCTGTATACTATACAAGCAAGCTTCTCCGCGATGCCGAGCTTAAGTATTCTCGATCCGAGAAGTTAATTTTCGCGCTCATTATGTCTACCTAGCATCTCAGGCCTTACTTCCAAGCACACCCGATCGAGGTCCTGACGGATCAACCGTTGAAGGCCGTACTTAGCCAAGACCCCATACATCCGGACATCTGGCGAAGTGGGCGCTGAAGCTCAGTGAGTTCGACATCGCCTACCGGCCAAGGTTGTCCATTAAGACGCAGGTACTGACTGACTTTTTAGTTGAGTATGCAGGCCTGGACGAGGGGTCGAAAGAGAGCCCCCAGAATCAACAACCAGGACCTAAACTGGAGGAGGACATCTGGATCCTACATGTGGACAGAGCATCCAGCTCCGGTGGAAATGGTGCCGGGCTCATTCTCGCTAATAGCGAGGGAGTCATCGCCAAGTGCGCGCTCCGCTTCCAGTTTGCCGCCACCAATAACCAGGCAGAGTATGAAGCGCTCCCGCGAGACCGAGTCTCCCGCGAACTGGGTGTAACCAGCTTGAGGGTCTTCACCGACTCACAGTTGGTGGCCGGGCAGGTCTCAGGCGAGTTCGAGGCCCGGGATCCTCAAATGTCAAATTACCTGAAGTTGGTACGTGCAAGTATGGCATATTTCAAGCGCTTTAGCATCTCCCACATTCCACGCGAAGAGAACACTTAAGCTCGGCAGGGTTGCCTATGAACCCGATTTAGAAACCAAAATGTAGAGGTTTGAATTGTGAGCCTGTGAAAATAATCTGACTGTATTTCAGTGGGGATATAGTAGAAATTCCAAGTGATAATCTTGGATAGTGGACATAGAAGCTGGATTGTTCTGAACTACTATAATTTGCTTGTATTTGTGTTGTGCCTTTCTCATTTGATTATGCTTCTGCATTCAATTATTCTATCACATCACTTAACACTCGTAAGGAATTTCAAAAAGCATATTATTGCTTAAAATTTTTAAATTTCAAATTCATCCCTTTCTGGGAAAGTCACTGGGCAACAATGCACTTACTGCAGATTCTTTATCAAGAACTCAAAACTCAGTTGAATGGAGGTGGAAAAAAAGCTGTAATAAGGAACACGTATCATCAGAACAAACCATACTATATTACTATTTATGCATATCTTCACGTCAAATCGATAAGGGGAAATGAAAATTTGACCATGGCTTGGATAATCAAGAATCCAAAAGGTCGACTAAATCAAACCAAACCAAACCAGCTGCAATGAAGAAAATCCACAAGCCAAAGGCCAAACCCTATTTTAGTCCCAAAATAGATAAATCAAGAGAAGGAGAGAGAGCATCGACTCTTTCAGGAACTCGAGGATCAATCAAACTAATAAAAGCTGTAAGAAGGAAACCATATCATCATATCAAACGTCGCCGTTAACATGACATCATTGCACATCAAAACAATTGCTAGAAAAGGTATTTTATCATTGAACCACAAAATTTAGTCCTACCTAGATTCTTCATCAAGAAACCAATATTACCCCAACCAAAGCAGCAGCGGAAAAGAAAATTCAAAAGCCACTGGCTAAACCCCAGTCTGCTCCCAAAATAAATAAATAAAGAAGTTCACACAAAACCACAATAAACGAACTCATACCACGTCAAAACGCTAGCAAGAACAGAGAAAACCGCAAGAAAAGGAATCAATCGCAACCACAACCGATCACAAAAATCACAGCAATCCAATCAAAAAACCTAATAAAGAATCACAACAAAATCAAAACAGAAACGAAGAAAAACGCCAAGAAATCACGATCTAAGAAGAGAGAAGCGGCTAAGGGCAGTGCACCCGAGCTCACCCATGGATCTTTCCGAGAAACCCACTGCTGCAGAAGGCGATCGATCCATGGAGGCAGGGGAAGGGCTTGGCGATCTCGACCCGGAGGGGGTGGGAGAGGGCAAGCCCTGCGGCAGAAAACTTGGAGAGGCGGAGAACGAGAGACGAGGAAGAGAGAGAGTGAGAGCAGAGGAAAGCGGCAGCGATAGCCATCGCCCCAGTGTCAGCCGTTACAAAGTGCGGAGATGGGGAGGAACGGCGAACGTGCGCCTTATAGGCAGATTTCTCCACCGTTCTCGTGCTGTAGTCTACTTTTTAAGAATCTGGTCCAAATGGATCCCGACAAATCCTACGGTCAATAACAACACACCACGTGACCCTTGTATTTCACCAATTCCCGATTGCGCGATATCCACCGTGCATTGCGCGGGTCCACTTGGACCTGGTGCATACGATAATTTCTCCCTGCTGTGAGCCTGCCGTGATCAATAATTGGTTGGACCTGGTCCATAGTAGAATATAGATTATTTATTTTTTGAATTTTGCTAGGATTTTTTAAATAATATTTTATTATTTTTAAAAAATAATAATTTTTATTTTGTTATTTTTATTTTTATTTTTTGGTACCTCACCTGCTCCTTGGCCGCTTCCTGGCCGGAAAAATATTTAAATATTCCGGGATGAAAGGCGGTGGGATATGATCGAAAAAATATTTAAATTTCTTATGATGAAAGATAATGAACTAATAAAGTTTGGATTTTTGAAATAATAAAATAATTTTAAATTTTAACAAGGTTATCAGACAAGCCACTCATTTATTTAATCCCGCTTCTCTTAAATGCCCAAATATCTACGGTCCATTTTGGACCAGATCCGACCAGTAATTTCTTCATGCCAATAGCCACTCTGATGTGGCCCACCATGGGACAAGAATAAACCACTAAGACCTGTTTGGATATTCTTGCATCAATCTGATTTGTTGACCCGGACAACCCACATCTTCTAGGAATTTACAAGTTTCGGTCTAAATCCAGGTACTCTGAAGTACGAATAAAGAGCGTGGTTAAATTTTATATGTCTGCAGGAAAAAAAAAAAAAAAAATCTATTTTGGTGTTATTCTTTATATCAACATTATTATAAGTGATGCGGCACATCAGTGATATGGAGCCTTCGCTAATGATCCCGTTGACAAGGAGTCGTTACCGGGCATGATGGCTAAACGAAAATCAAGATGAATCCTCCTGTCGAGATCACTCCTAATTGGAATCGTGCTATAGGACGAGCCTTCCGTCTGAGATCAACTCTTGGTCGGGTTGAATCAAGTTTCTATTTTTTCCGATGCCTAGTAGCAGATCTTGGAGTCCTTGACAGCATTAAGGCTTCTCCATTCGGGAGCTGTTGACGAGCAGACATTGGTCAATGCCAGGCTAAGTTCTGCTTGGTCTCTGGATAGAATTCTCTATTTTGTCAATTCTTCGAGTCATCACTAACGTTTTTTGTGGACTTCGATTTTGTCTCTGCAGATACGATAACCAAAACCACGATGAGGAGGGCGGCCATCGCCAAACGCAAGATGGCAATGAAGAGTAGCTCGCCAACATTCCTCGAGCAGCCACGCGTTGCTTCCCTCCATTATCCGGGTTAACAGGGGTCGAGGCGTAGCTGCAACAGTCCGGGCCTCCAAGGCTAGTTGGGCTCCTTGTGGAAGCCAGGCCAACTCTTGATTCGTTCCTCCTCGGCATCGATGCCTCCCCAATTTCTTTGCATTTTGGCTTCTACGTACCAGTCACCGTAGTCACCTCCATGAAGCTTTGACCCGGATATGGTGGTCAAAAGGCTCAACTTTGGTTACTCGTAGTAAAAGATAGTACATCTTTTGTACATTCCATCCATTATGCACTCTAGTGATGGTTTTGCCCACCAAAATGGACTCTCATGATTCAAGATTCAAACGAACCCATTTGGTTCATTCTACACTGCTTTGTCTGCTCGGGACCCTGCCAAAAGGGATGGGAAGTAGGGCGGCTCCAACCCCGTTCCAATCACAAGATTATTTCTTCTTTAGCCCCAAAATATAGCTCCCCCCTTCTCTCTCTCTCTCTCTCTCTCTCTCTCTCTCGCTCGCTCGTGTGTTTTATTGGGTCTTTATTAAAGACATTCGCCGACCCTTGATATCGGAAGTTTCCGCCCGACGACGGATCGGGGTCCCAAGTCCGACCTTTCCGTCATCGAAGGCCCTTCTGTCCCGGAATTCTGATCCGACCCCGTCCGATAGCGGATGCCTGCAGGCGATCCAATCGTCCGAGGAGCCCTAGAATTCAGGTTGAACTAGGGTTTGACCCCGCCCGCGAATCGCCGGATTCGACGCGCGATTAGGGTTCTCTCGCCCCTCTGTTACTTCTCTCCTCTCTCGCTTGATTGTGGTTGCTTAACCTTCTGATTTCGCTTCGTCGCGGTCGCCGCATGGTTTTCTGGTTCTCTCTTCTCTATCTTTGCGGAGCTGGAGTTGCCGAATTCATATAATTTGGTCAACGACTTTGGGTTCTGCTTCGAATTTTTTGCTCAGATCCCTGGAATTCTTGTCCTCGATGGGGTTTCGGTTCGATTGTTTCGGATTTTCTAGTTACGTGCTGGACATTTGACTTCAAGTTTTTTTTTTTTTTTCCTTTTCTTTTCTTTTTGTCTTTCTCCCGGCGGGGCTCGCTGTTGCTGCTTGTAGTTTTCTTTTGGATCTCGTACTCTGCCTTTGGTCGAATTCTTGAGCTTTCTGGTCGTTACGATTGCTCGAGCATTGTAAATATTGCATTCGCTCTTGTTGTCGCTAGACGCACTTCGTGGTCTCTCTGGTCCTATTAATTGAAGGTTGAAGTTTCTTAGTTCTGTTTCCACTAATATCCTCCCACTTCTTAAGTTCTTCTTTTCTACTCTTTGCTTTGTTTTAGCAGGGTGCTGGAGTTGTAGCTCCTGTGGAAAACGGGAAAAAAACAATCTTTAATCTGTGTGATGCAGATTAAGTATCGACTTTAGCTTCTGGGGTTGTAGAAAAAATTCAAAATCTTATTGTATGTCTGTCTTGTCTTTCCCATGCTTAATGCTGCCTTCTTATTCGTGGGTTTTTATATCGAGTGATGCCATATTTGATGCCAATAAGTGCTAAGGAAATGATGATGTGCATCAGTGGGAGCAAAATGTGGAGATTAATTTGTAATGTGTGGCTAAGAGTGAAATGGCGGGGAGCACAAGAGCAGAGTTGGCTTCAAGTGGTCTGGATGCATCAACTTTGGTGCCCACATATCCAAGCGGGCAGCGGGGAACATACTCTGCCTCCAATTTGGAAAGGTCTGGAAGCTTTCGTGAGAGCCTAGAGACCGCATTATGGTTTCAGGGACAGGCACATCCAGAAACACAGCTCCATCATGGAAATCCCGCCAGTGTCCCAGTATCTAACACTGGATCCCATGTCCATGATGTGAGCAGAAGTATTCTCGCTCAGGAGAGTTAAGAAGGGTTCTTGGTCTTCCCGTTGAGGAGCATTCATTTGGTTCTGTACAGTCTAAGCCACTCCTCCTCTATAGCATCCGAGGAACTAAAACGCTTCAAAACAAGCGTGCTAGAGTCATCAAACAGGCCAGGTACTCTAATTGTTTTCCTTCCTTCTTATTCTCAGACTGGTCCATCATGCATACTGTATCCATTATGTGCCATCGTCCATTTTACCCAATAATTACAGTGCAGTATAATTGTAGACTGTTTGATATATCTCATTGTAGCACAAACCAGAATCCTTTCGACCTACCTGGCTGAAGGATTTAAATGTCTCAGTTCTAGGGCACATAGAACAAGTGCTGAAAATCCTTCAAACCAGAATATTACTTACATATGGTCTCATTAGAAAACCAGTACATATCCAATAGTGGTTGTTTGCTGAGGATATAGCGGCACTTTGACCAGGGATAGAGCAAAGTTCTTGCACGAATCAATACTGAAATGGATAAGTATCGCAACATTCTCTCAAGGAAACGACAAAGAAATGAACTGTCAAGTGAGAAGCCAGGTAGTGCGAATTTGTTAAGATGGATGGCAGGGCGGCTCATCAAATCCCTGCAGAAGTTGCAAGTTCAAGATTGGAGGACAGGACAAAGATGCTGTTCCAAATAAGCGTGTTCGCTCATCGATGGCGGAAGTACGGGTTTGTATTCTTATCAAGATGTATTTGCTTAAGGCTTTTGAACTTTTGTGGATGGATTTTTAATTGTACTGATAGTGCTAGTTTTACAGTCAGGACATAAGCACTTTTCATTTCTTTCGTTTTCCTCGTGGGATATTCTTAATACCATGCATGTCCAGTCTCTTATAAGAAGAAGCATATGAGGCTTATGAGCTACTTTTTTCTGATCAGTGGGCAATTGTTTGATGAAAATAATATCAAATATTGCTGCTATATTTTTATTGTACACACTATAAATAATTTTCCTTTTGCTTCAGCTGGAAGGGCGCAGTGTGGTTCCTATGAGGCAAGGTACAACAACAGACAAGGATAAAAACATTTCAGGTCCTGCAATGGTGGGCCAATGCCCTCAGAAGACAAGATTCGTGGGCTTCCTCCAGGCGGTGAAGGGGGTGGAGAAAAAAATGAAAGAAGACGCTCTGTTGGCACAATGGTTAACAGAGTTACAGAAAGCGATCGAGACATCAAACAGGCAATTCAACAGAGGCCCAATAATGAACCACGTCCACGGTCATGTGATAACCTTGGATTCCGGTAATTTTCAATATGATTTTTTTAAACAATCATAAATTCATATTGTTGTTGTAAATTGCTATTTGCCACAGGAAAGTGGCTTCTCATTGTCTAATTGTTTGCTTCCTTTTTTGGCTGTCAAAATCTGATGCTGGCTAGTGAGTCTTCTTTTACATGTTGGCAAATTGTATAAGGATTTTGACTATTCTTTCATGATTGGTGTCAGGAACATTTTGATTATCTGTCACAAGAAGATATGTTTTCATCAAGAGTTGGGTGTAAAGTTTGATAATTAGCAAAACTTCAAGTTAGAGAACAAAACTTCAAGTTAGAGAAGTTGTTTAGAAATTGGGTTTAATATATAGAGAATGGTGTTAATAAAAACGAAAACTCTAGTGATTTATGTATTTAAAACATGATTAACTAGGGGGTGTCAGTTCTCTTGATCTTTGACAAAGAAATGAAATTCTGCTTGTTGCATTTTAGTAATAAGAGGGAGTCAAGAGAAACAATGTAAGTATGCTACATGTATGGGGAAGGTAGTAGTAGCTGGATTTATTAAGTTTCTTGGTATGAGAAGGTTGGTGCATCCATTGTAGCTATTTCATAATTATCAATTTCTGCGACTTGATTGGATATTGAGGTGTTTTGTTGTTTAATCCATTGTTTATGTAGGTTGCACTAAAAGTGATTGTGCGGACCCTTCTTGTAAGGGTTGGTGAGGATCTGAATGGAAATTCTCTATCAGATAATGTTAAGAAATGCATTTGCCATGATGCACACATTGAGGTAAAATTAGGCAGTCTGTAGCTATTAGGGCCAATGTTTAAGACACCTGCACTGAGCCTCGTACCGTTTTTGTCCCGGGTTGGGATGGTAACAGGATGCTACAGCATGACTCTTGGGATGGTTTGTCAGCCACATACCATACTGGAAGACCAATTTTTCTTTTGTTTGTTCAGTTTCTTTTTAACTTTTTTACCTTAAATGAATATTTGAGTGAATATTTGTTTTGTTTGTACATTTTTAACTGACCCTCTCCCTTCTATCTGTCTCTCATTCTCTCTTCCCTTCTCCTTCTCTTTCTCTGGATGTGGTTGCCCCATGACTAAGCTAAAGAGAAAGAGAGCATGACCCTCCATTGCTGTATTTCACTTTCTCTTTTTCCAAATCAAATGACACGGTTGGGTCATGCCTGATATTGCCTGTACTTGTTTGCCGAACCAGCTGGTACTGACCCCTTTACACCTACTGGCCCTGATTGGTTTCAGCTGGGATAAGCAGGACGTCCCTAAATCCTTGGTTAGAGCAACTAAAGTAGAGGTGATTTGGTGAGGAAGAAAAGAATCTTCATACTTAATAGGTGCTGATTAGAATATGGAGATATATTTTTTTTATTGGGCTTGGTTGTTATTAAATCATTTCAGTGAGATTTTGAAGACCAGAAGACTGTTACATGAACAAAATTATAACAAGCAATGAGAAGGAAGTATAAGATGATTCTAAGGGAGGGAGATGGAGAGGTTGAAACAATTTGGTCATTTCAAGAAGGCCATCTTAGTAATTGCTCATTGATTAATTGAAGAACTTAGTGTGGAGAGGAGGAACCTGTACATAGCTTTTACTGTGAATCAATAATATATGTTATAACACCATGCGAGGTTACTAGTGGATCTTTTGACTATTGGTTTAAATTGTGTATGAGGTATCAATCATCAGGTATGAATTAGTTATAAAGTGACTTTTGATTATTGGCAGGCTGACAGCATGTCTCTTCAAGCCTTACCTTTGTATGTCTGGACACATTGAGTTTCATATAGAAAAAGTAGTTTTTCCTTCATATACATTATTATCTAGGATATAATGTGGACTTATATAACCATAGAAGGGTGAATAGAGTATCAGAAAATGGAAGTTTTATAATATAAGTAGAAAAAGTAGCTAACCGGAATGCCACCATTTCTTTTTGTAAATATGAATGAAGAGTTTGGAAATGGTGGGCATGCTAACTTCCAAGTTTGTTAATAAATGGAAATGTCTCAGATGGGAGTTAATTGCTGGGTGGATGAATAGGAGTTTGTGCGGAGAGTTAATGTGATCATCCACTATGTGACCGTGAGCTATCACTGAGACTTGAACAAAGATTTATATGATTATTAAAACTGAAAATTATGGCAACCTTATGTATTATAATGTTGGATGATGACAGGGGGACTTAGCAGTATTGTTAGTAGGATAAAGTGACGGAGAATTTATTAAGACGACTTGGAAACTCGATTGTAGGCTGTAGTGCAGAACTGCAAATAACCCATTGCCTGTTGGATGAGTGTGGCTAGGAATGAGTAGTGAAATAATTTGCATGCACTTGCCCCATATTGATGTTATAACACTTGTTGCATATCTCTCTGCTTATTTATGCATAATAATCCTTAAACATTTTGTAAGAGGGATATGTCTATATCACATTATCTTCTTGATTTCTGTACATATATGATCTTCCATCTCCTTGGTTTTCCGATAACTTTAAGCACTTCTGGGCTTGTTTAAATATGTTTTTAGATTTTGGAGGATGAAAATCAACTAGTTATATTAAACAAATCTTTGAATCTTAGTACTTCAAACTTTTAATCTCTTAATTGTGGTAACCAACACAATGGAGTGACAGCTTTTATTAAGGAAATTTGTTATTTATGGAAGAGATGAAGAAGAACGGAAGCTTATCCCTCATCTGGTCATTTAGAAAGAAAGCTTTGAAATAGTTTTCATGGATGCCAAGATTAAGTGGTGGTTATTTGCCACCAACATTCCTCTCTGGACTGGGATGACCTTTGTACCAGTTGGGTTTTGGGTTTGGATCTACTACTGTTAGTTTTGGAATACCGCAGCTCTCTCTTCTTCTAACCCCCCCCCCCCTCCCCCCAGCCAAAAAAAAAGAAAAAAGGAGAAAAAAGGAAGCATTATGATTGTTGCTTTTCATTTCACAAGAAAAAAGGAAAAGTTCTACTCATGGTTTTGCTGTTGCTGCTTCCAAGATTATCCTTTTATCATTTCTTTAACCTTGTGTAAGAAAAATGAAAGAAATCAATTTCAGACATTTTTTGCATTTTAGTCTTGCTGTAAGTGCTTTAGATACTTGACATGCATGCCGTTCGGTCATTATCGCGTTAATTATTTGGTTAGTTTATATGGTTATAGAATTGAGAGAAATTCTTCTATTTCTTCTTGAACTTCCCATCTTGCAGACCTGGATCATCCGGTGGAATTGTAGGAAGCAACAAGATTGATGGCGGTTCCCAATTAAGTGGTGTTAGTTCCGTGTCATACCCAGGAATGACTTGGATAATTGCTCTCTTTCAATGAGCGAAGAAGAGCGCTCTGCTGGACTAGATAAGGAGCGGATTATAGCTAAAGGAAACAATAAGTATGTATACTTTTGTGAGGTCTCCCCATGCATCTCCAAATTTGACATCTTCATTATACTGCTTTGATAGCTAGGAGCTATTCTATTATGACACAAATTTCCGATTTGTTGATTTGACAAATCACTTATACTGGTACTGTTTTTCTTTCCAAATGTTTTTCCTCAACACCTGCACAATTGACTCTCGTGGCTCCACTCTCATACACTATTTTCACCCATTCATCTCCACTGCCTCCTAACTGATTGCAACTGTTTAATGGCCTATGCTGTGTGTCATGTGCATTGCATGTCTGACATGCTAGTTTATAGAATCACAACTTTATTTAACAACACAATGCTTGTTGCTTATGATTAGGCTTTTATGGTCTCAAAGGGACCTTTTTTCCTCTGTATAGAATTTTCTCCATTATTTTCTGTCATTTATCATCCTTCCATTTATTAAAGTGACTTTAAGTCATCCTGATATCCAGGCTAAATGCCCGTGAGGATGCTCAACCAGGTAGTCAAAGTCCTTTGACAAAGGAAAAGCATCTAGGGCACCGAGGACAGGTTCAGCTGCTGTGATGAATGCTTCTTCTAATTTTCCTCGCACATCTGGAGGTACTGATGGATGGGAGCAAGGCCCTTCCCTAAGCAAAGTCCAGCCTTCAACTGGGGTGACCAATCGTAAGCGTCCCATGCCTGCAG
Source organism: Areca catechu (assembly GCA_021397845.1). Lineage (NCBI taxonomy): Eukaryota > Viridiplantae > Streptophyta > Magnoliopsida > Arecales > Arecaceae > Areca > Areca catechu. The sequence goes on from JAHSVC010000020.1 coordinate 1,332,816, forward strand.
GATCATCATCACCCCCTGTAACTCAATGGGGGGTCAACGCCCCAAAAAATCTCCCCGACAGAAGGGCAAATCTGGGTTTCTCAGTCTCGAATTTTGATGAACCTCAGATATCACCAGAAGGATTTGCAGCTCCTGATGTTGGGTCAAGATTAACTATGGAGTCCAGTGGGCCTGTACCTTCCAGGGGCATATCTAATAACACTCTGCAATCAAATTTGAAACCTGATAATCAGCCATCTCCAGCTGGATTATCAGAAAGTGAGGAATCAGAGCTATTGGAAGCAAGCTTATAAAAAGGAATTGATAATGGTGATTTAGAGGATGGGCCCTGGATACAGTCCATAAAACAATGGCTTTTGTTTTGCCTTCAAAGAAGAATAAGGTTCCTTCAAAAGAAGAAATTGGAGATGGAGTTCGGAGGCAAGGAAGGAGTGGAAGAGGTTCAATGCAGTCAAAAGCATGCTTAACCTTAATGAAAGAAAAATCAGAACATATTGACACTGCAAAGCCGCTAAAAAGTGCAAGGCCTGGTTCTGATAAGAATGAAAGGTGCTGCCATTTGATTTTCTAAGAGAACAAAATCTTTCTTTGTTTTTTTTTTACTTTCTGGTTACTAATTCTATCATGCTTCATTTAATTAATGTTTCTTTTGTGCAGTAGGGTAGGTCGTCCTCCTTCCAAAAAGGTGTCTGATCGCAGGGCTTATCCTCGTCCTGGACAAATTATAAACAATGGGTCCGCAGACTTGACAGGTTGTATATTTAGTAGGTTTTCTTTTTAAATATAAATAATTAGATTTTGCAATAGATTTTGGTATTCTTTTTTTATGTATGTTTAAAATATGCAGGCATCTTATATATTATAATTTGTAGGTGAATCAGAAGATGATCATGAAGAGACTTATCAGCTGCAAATGCTGCTCGCAATGCTAGCTGTGTGCATCTACTCTGCTAGCTATTTTGGTTTTAAACAGCAAAGATCTTACTTTTTTGATTATCTTTTTCTTTTTTTTCTTTTTTTTTAAAATTTCAGCTTTCTTTCTTTTGCAGATAATGCATGTTCTAGTCCTTTCTGGAAGAAAATGGAACCAATTTTGCTTTTGGTTACTTTGGAAGATACAACCTATGTGAAGAATCAGGCTAGTTTCTATGCTGCTGCAATTTGTATTTAGTTGAATTTATATTTTTAATATTGTTCTCATTTTTTTTTGTGTTGAATCAACCTCTGCATCAGATAAATTTCGTGGAGGAGCTTGATGAAAGTTTGTGTAAGATGATCGGCGTTGATCATGACAGAACGGTATCAACTCTTTCCAATTCTCTCTTTACAACATCTGCTTCTTTTTATTCTGAAAAAAAACAAAGCCTCGCTTCTTGATCTATCTCGTTTTTCCTTTTGTTTTCCTTATTGACCCTTCGGAGACATTGGGGCTTCCTCCATTGTCAGCTCAGTTTCTTTCAGTTCTTATTGATCTTTTCATTTCCATGGCGCACAGGCTGGTATTGCAATACCAGTTTATCTCAGACAACTTTGGAACAGTGACATATCTTTACTGCTTGGTGGCCTTCTTTATGGATATTTGATATATATATATATGTTTTCTTTCAGGGTGAGCTTGCATGCCAAACAGTACTATCACCTCACTCTTCTTTCTCTATGAACAATGTCAAACAAATGTCATTGGACAGAATAGATCTGTTGGGAATCTGTCTTCAGTTGATGAGCCAAAGCATGCCAACCACAGCATGTGAAAAGTAGAAACAGAGAAGTGGCTTCAGAAAATGGTTCCACTTTCACAGAGGCTTCTCTCAGCCTTCATTTCAGAAGAAGGAACTGAGCAGTTTGACTGCGACATTGAACAAGGCGATACACTTTTGCAGTTTTCAAGTGATTATGCTTCTTATGGCACTTATAGCAATGTTCAAAATGAACATGAGACAGATTTTAGGAAATCTGGCTTTGAAATGGACCTTGATTTCAAGAATCAGAAAATCCCCTCAGGAGATAATATTCCTTGCAATGGATTTGTGATGTCCAGCAACTTCAGGAGTTCAAATATTCAGAATTTTATATCTGGTGATGAGTTATGGCAGAAAACAATATCATGAAACATTCAGATAATGGGTCTCTTTCAGAGTTCGGGCAAACTAATTTGAATCATCTACAGACCATTGGTACAAGTTTTTCTGGTACTTCCACATATGAGTGTCAGTTCGAGCATATGTCTTTGGATGATAGGGTCTTGATGGAGCTGAACAGTATAGGCCTATATCCTGAGTCAGTGGTATGCACTCTTTTCTACGCTCGCATCTTTAATTTGATTTATTTCCTCATTGCTGGGCAAGCACCGAATTGCTTATATTTCACTATGCCTGTCTTGTTATTGGCTGTTGAAGGTTCATGTTATACAATATATAAAGACAGCAAGCAGCAATTCAAAATAACAGGAAATGAAGGAAAATCTCTAATATAAGACATCAAAGCAAATAAGTCATTTTTGTGGTTGGATTTCTAAGCCTTTCATCTTCCTGTGGCTGTTTCTTGCCATTGCTTCATGCTTTATTTTCACTTGTTTCTGTCTTTATATATATAATATATATATATATATGATATATATATTATCCTTGTCTCTTTCTCTTTTCAGTAAGAATAGAGTGTGTACCAGGCCTAAGTTAATTGATCATGATAGTTTTCCATAAATAATAGCTTTCTTGTAAGGATTGTCATATCTAGAGGTTGATCTATGATGCTTTTCACCTTTTGTATATGCTTCAACTTAGCCTACAACTTCCATAATCTTCAATTGTTCAAGTACATCTAAACCTTGTAATGATGGAAATATTAGTCCTTTTAATCATCGTGTTTATGAGAGTTAAATGTGCATGCCACCCTCCGGCACCTTTGGCATCTAGGCTTTCCACTGAGCTACCAGTAAAGTTAAGCTTAACAACCTTTAAGTGGGGCCTCTGGTCCATAATTGATTTTCTCTCAACTATGCCCCCTCAGGCGCCCACCCAAGAGACGGAAAACCATTTGGTTATATTGGTATCCATTTAGCTTATTACACAGTCATCCTTGTCTGTGGAATCCTCATTGCTCAGTTCCCTTTCTTATTGATATCATTGAATTGCATCATCTACCTATTTTGACACTGTCTGGCTAACATTATTTTTCTTTGACATACAAAGGACCAGATTAGCTGATTTTTTTTATGGAGAAGGGCCTCATGTTTTTCTTGCATAGTCCAGTACCGTGCCCTTCTGGTTAATGACAATGTCGTAATTTATATGAAATGGGAAAGGGAAAAAAAGAATATTCAAGCTCTATCTCACACAATCTCTCCTTCTGCCTCTTTATCTTTGTGCTTTAGCACTCAGCCGGGCAACTTGATTGCCCTTTTTTAATCAAATACTGGAGCATGGTTGAAAATAGTTGCGGGTGTGGTTATCTTGTAAGCTAGAGATCAAACAGAGGTCAATGCCAATGATATATATATATATATGTTCTTCATGCAGCATCTCTAGTATACCTATGGATTTTCTGATTTGCTTGCACCAACCCACCAGTTGCCTCCATACATGTCTTACGCAACTTTTATTTTGGTTCTCATGTAAGTGGTCTAATATGTTCCTTTGTGCTGTATCACCCATTGTTGGTCACTGTTTTTTTGTTATTATATATTTTCGTAACGTAATATGTGCTTGATAATATATCTTCAGCACAATTATTTCACTAAAATTTTGCTTATCTATAACATTAGCTGAAAGTACCACCCATGTTCACTTGCTTCAAGTAGCATAAGTGTTGCAAATTACAATTGCCTCAACTTAAATTTTTTAAACAATCTAAGGATATGCCCCAGTTTGCTTTCCAAGCAGAAAGGTAAAGACCTACAGGCCCGTCTTCTCTATTTGAGCCTTTTATCAATGTTCTTATTTTATATGCTTTATGCTTTATATTTTTAACAGCTCGTCACCTGCTGCAAAAGTTTGAACATGTTAATCTTCTCTTTATGCTTGATGATGGATTCTCTCACATGAAATCTCCCCCCTCTTTTTACTGAATTTCTTTATTACAGCCTGATCTAGCTGAGGGTGAGGACTGTGAGATCGACAAAGCCATTTCAGAGCTTAAGATTGGGCTGTACAGCAGGTTGTATTTTCACAATATATCTCCTTTTCTTATATGTTAATCTTTTCTGTTTACCATAAGTGAATCTGCCTTATTCAATCTTTTTCTGTTTTCTTATAAGTTAATCTGCCTTATTCAATCTTTTCTGTTTACTTATAAGTTAATCTGCCTTATTCAATCTTTTCCATTTTCCTATAAGTTAACCTGCCCTTTTAAATAATTAAATCATTCTAAAACAACTTACTTTATTATTTAGGCTTTTGCAATGCCATCCTGTTATGTATTCTTTTAGCCCTCATGGAGCCAGCAGTATTTTGTGTTTCCCCAACACTGGCTGTTATCTTTCAATTTTTTTGATGATATGCAAGGAAATAGAAGAACAAGCATTCCATTTTTCCGTGTACCTTTTGTCTTGAAATGTAATACAGAACTTGCATTTTGTAACTATTTTATGAAAAAGTGCATGCTATATGGTCAGAGGTTGCAAATCAAGCTCGGTACAGTTTTGCAACATCTCTCCCACCATAACCTGTTTTGTTGTTGCATTATTTTATTCTAAAAGAAACATGAAAGCATCTTATTCCTTTGGATCTTCTTCGGTTGCTTATATAATGCATTTACTTATTTCATAGGTGGTGAAAAGGAAAAATCAGTTGCATAATTGGAAAAAACTATTCAAGATGTGAAAGAGCATGAGGAGAGGTATGTATTTACATATTCTGGACTGTCTTGCAAGTTATAACCTGTAGCTCATCCCTTGTGACCAAACATCTTCAATTGCTAACTTGCAGGAACCTTGAGCACCTTGCAATGAACAAACTTGTTGAGATGGCATACAAAAGGCTAATGGTAATTGTTCTTAATTTCCCCTTCTACATGGTGATGACATTATGTTTAAGTTCAATGTTAGAGGAAACATTCAACTTAATTCTTCATCTATCAAAGTTTCATGTGTGAAGTGGTAAAAATCTTTTCATGAACGGACTAAGAGATGCATTATCCTATAAACTCATGCATCAAGCTGCCAGCTGGAACTGGTTGCATTTAACTAATCGAATTTGTTTCTTAAAATATTGACCATACTTGCCTCGTACCTGATTGACATATGTTCCTTTTTTAAGTCAAATTACTCTGTTAATTTTGTCCTTTACCCATAGACATCTTTCTCCGTGGAGCTGTTTTTTTCCTCAAATTGTAGATTGTTCATGTTGCAATTATTGTACAGGGTATATCATTGCTGCTGTCAGGGCTAGAATTTCTGCCTCATCTCTTGATTTCTCTGTTTTGAGTCTGGCAATAGAAGCCATATTTGTTATGGACAAGAGACATCAGGGAAGCCTGCATGGTCTTAAAGCAGCCCAAGCCTATGCTTGTGCCTGCTATTACTAAGTAATTATCCTTAGTCATTCTGGACTTTGATCTATTAACCTTTTTCTTCCTAGCATGGAACCTGTCTTGGCTTTTTTCCCACCAGTTGATCAAGCAAGCACATAAATGTTTTGCAGCTAACATATATAGGCAGCTTTTGGATTTTTTATTTTATAAACATAAAACAAGAGAGGAAATTCCTAAAACCATCTCATCTTCATTTAGATAGACTTTTTAGGTTGTGAAATTTGTTTACTCTTATCAATTTTGTAATCTTGTATTTTGCAATTAATTACAATTGCATATTTAGTCTTGTTCTTGGATAGTTATGTCTTGTACCAGCAATTGTGTTTAGCATTGGATATGTTTTTTATTTTTCTTGCCATTATGTATGTGTGCATGTTTGTTGGTATCTATTTATTTATGTTCATGTATGTACCTTTCGATCAGAAACTAGCAAAAATGTATGATAAAGAAAATTGATTTGTTAGATGGTGATATGTAAAAAAAGTGCCCATTTTGAATATGCTGAAAGCTTTTGGTACATTTTTCTTGACAGTCATTTTGGGGTTACAAAGGTTCGAAGTTCATATCATATCTTCTTCTTCTTCCTCTTTTTATTATTTTCTATTTTGGATTCTTTCATTTTTACTTTCACCTTGTTAATCCACCTCTTTGAGTGTTGGCATGCTTTGGAGTCATTAAAACTCTAGATGATTTTCGTTTGGTCATCCAGTAGAAAGGTAAATTATTTTTGTTTTCTTGCTTCTGTCTGCATTATTTTGTTCACACGTGGGCCAGAGTCTTTGTTAACATGGTCGATGTGGGATCTGCTATTTTGAGTAAACTAGCAGGCAAATTATTATTAGCTTTTATTTCAATAAGTAAATCAGTTTTTGTCCTAATATTTCCATTTTTTTGTGGTGGCATGTTGTGGTAAAACTTTCCAGTGTACAGCGCCAGATTTCTTTTCTGAGTCTTATGCAAATTATCTATTGTAAAACCTTTGAATTTTTACGTGCTCTTTCGATGCCAGAATTAGCTCATGATTCGAATGTTTATAAATCAACACTGGAGAGCTCCTCAACTAAACTATTGTATCATATCGTTTGCATGTTCGTTTTCCTCGTTAAGATTCGTGAATTAAGTTCTCGTCCCTCAAGGATACTTGTCAGACAGAGACTACCCACTGATCTGTGTACTCTACTTACCCTGACTGCAAGGTCAAACCAATTTGTAGAATATCCACTTGTATTAACCATTGTATTAGGTAAGAATCTTTGATTTTGTGGCAAATGTGAAATGTTGCATGCAATTAATTGGGAAATGCCTTTAAGACCTGTTATTTTGATAGGGTGGTCGTGGAAGTCATGGTTCAAGTCATAAGAGTGGTGTCAGCAAGATTTCAAAACAACTTGCCCAGGCCTTTGCCAAGCGAACTCTTGCCAGATATCAGAAATTTAAGGAAACAGGTCGAAGCAGCTTTAGCGAACCTGCTTTTCGGAATATAATCCTCTCTGCACCTCTTCACAGCAGTGATGGAAAATATGCTGATGGTATTACATCTGGAACTGCTACAAATATATATGGGGAATCACGTAGTTGCCAGCTTGGATCTCGAATTTCAGGTACAATATTTAGGTGGTCTGATCTGAATAATGCATGTTTGCTCATATAATGTGCGTATCTATGCATATTGCATGTCCATGCATACCAATTCTTTTAGAACTGCTTCATTAATTTGCTAAAAGCTTTTTCACGGACAATTTTCGTTCTCCAGCTATATATTATGGGTTATATGTCCTCTTCGTAACCAGTCTAAATATTATAAGGTATTTCCGGTGTGAATTTTTCCAGCCTCTGGTACTTTGGCTTCTGGTGTAACATCGAGTATGACCGAGAGACATGGGCTTGGTCATAAGATTGATAGAGGTCCATTGGATTCATATCAAGTCTTTCTCATATGTCCGAGCAAGCTTTTGTTAAAATGACCAGGCTTCGAACAGGGGGAAGAAGCGGGAGGTGCTACTTGATGATGTGGTCACAAGTGCCGCCTCAAGAGCCACATCAACCCTCAGCAACACTCTTCCAGGCGGTCCAAAATGGAAAAGGACCGATAGGGAGAGGGATCCGAACAAAGATGCATTGACAAGGAACTCTACTGCTAAAGCTGGCCGTCCATCATTAAGCAGCGGCAGGGGTGAGCGTAAAACAAAAACAAAGCCAAAACAAAAGATAGCACAGTTATCAACTTCAGGAAATGGTCTTGGCAGAGTAACAGAGACAACCAGCTTTATGTCTCCTTCGGGTGAAACCATGAACACTGCTGGCACTGAAGTTGACCAAGAAATTGAATTGCAGAGTTCCGGTAATGCTGCTCAGAATTCGTCAAGGGAGGTGGATGATAATATATTCCCGAACTTGCCGCTGCATGGAATAGACTCGATTGATGAATTAGATGTAGCTGAAGGGCTGGGGTGGACAAGGCCAGGATATTGGTTCTTGGTTGAGCGTCGATGAAGATGCATTACAAGACCATGATTTGGTGGGCCTAGAAATCCCAATGGATGACCTCTCAGAGTTGAAATTAAACTTCTAAAGAGTGCCAATCATACCTCCTGTGCATATTCGAGAGTTTCCCTAGTTCAGAATGCTACTAGTGCTTCTATTATGATACAACAACTAACTAATCAACATGTCAAAATCGAGCAGGTTAGAGTTCGTAACTAGGCCAGTGTCCATTTTTTGTATACCTTTTTAAACTTGTGGCAGATCCCAATTGTCCTGTCGTCTGAGATCCCTCCTTGTAACAAATTACAATCTCTCGATCGAGCATTGATCCAATTTGTATTATTTCGAGCTAGTATTTCTTCACTTTTGTAACTTTTCCGGTGGTCACATTCTCATCCATCTTCCTCGACCCACCACCGAACATCAAAACTATGCATCCACCCGTTTCCTGTCAAGCCCTTCATTCTGATGCATTTGATCAACGATTTATTTATATATCGTGACCAGGCGGGGACCCAATTGTTCTATCAATCCTGTTGTTTGGCAGACCACGGGATCTCAAGGTGACCTGTCGTTTGAGAGCATGAATTTTGAAATTGCTTTCAAGTTCTGATGGGCTAAACTGTGCTTTCCTTCTGATGGTCAAGACGCAGGTTTTCATTTGTCTGATTGTCGATACTTGCAATGCAAGTTTTAATTTGGGAGTCATGCTTGTTTTTCTTTTGGAACTGGGTTGTTTTATTTCACCCTGATGATGCTTTCAAAGCTGGGTGGCAGCAGCTTTTATTATCTTGTTACGAGATTCTTCGTACTTGGAAGTTGCATAGGAGGGAGATCTGGTATGTGACGGTTTTTGCGCCAGCAGGCAAAAGAAGAAGATGCGGACAAGCGAAAGACCAGTGCGATGGACGGGGAGTGAATTATGATGTAATAAATTTTTTTTTTCTAAAAAAGGAAAGAAGGATATTTTTTTATAAATATCAATTATAGGGGAGGGGAAATCGATCTAACTCGACCCTCTCTGTTAATAATTTAAAAGCTGAGATGAGAGTCTGGAAGTTTCATGTCAGTCCGATAGTACTTCTAAATTCTAATCGAGAAGGTTTCTTGTTCCCATTGTAAACGACAATTCTCGATAAATAGAGTTGTTAAAAGCTATTATATTGGAAAATGGGATTTTATGCCGGGTCCTGCTCGTGCATGCTCTATTTTTTACGATTTTGCTCTATTTTTTACGATTTTGCTTTTTGGATTGCGGTACTCAGAGTTCTACTTTGAAGAATACTTTCCCGATCCCAATATTTTAAACGTCAAGCCTGATCTGCTCCCCGATGCCCGATTTCGAATGAAATATACCGCGTTTGTAAAGGGTCGGTGCAAACTCTTACCGATTGCTATCTCCTCTTCGACGGGATGTGAAGGAGAGAGTGCTACAAGATTAATTATCGAGCGTTCGACATACCTTCTTCGAGGCCAGTTACGCAGAATGTTCGGAGCAAGTCCAAGAAGGGCGAGCAGGTTGATGGTCTTGGGTATTTTTGGGGTTTTGAGACATCACGAGAACGCCGATTAGTGTAGAATCTATCGATCTCTTTATGTGGAATTCAGGGTTGTACTCATTTTGGCAAAGAAATTGGAGTTGGGGCGAATGCTATTCCCTGGCGAAGGGAAGGGAGAATGTCTAGAGGAGTTGAAGAATTTTTCCCCGCTTTTTGATTCAGGGTAATTAGGTTTGCACGAAGTGGGAGTGGAGTATCGACAGGCAGAGAGTAGATGGGGAAGGAACAGGGGAAGAGGCAAAGAAGGATCCATCTAATGCTTCTTCTCAAATGGCGATCGTCCGGAAGTTTGAGTGCAGACCGGGGCTTCTCTTCTTTCCCCTCTTTTGAAGGTAAAATCTTTGCCTTTCTTCTCTCCTATCGGATGATCTTTATATTCCACCGATTTACAATGCAGTGGCCGATTCGAATTCGTGACAGTTTGATTTTGTCTTTTATGTGCAACCGTTTGCTTCGATCTATCCTATTAAAATGACTGTGAGAGTATTCATATAAATTGAAAAGATTTTTAGGTACCAGGCGTTCGAGGAATATTTTCTTCGGAAGTCCTTTTCCAGCCATCAGTCTATATATAATTGTTAAAAACCAAGTCTTGGACAAGAAACATTGAATGCAGAATCTGGGAGAGAACATGGAAATGGAAAACAATAATTCCCGTCAATCATCGTCTGCCTTCTGGATTTTTTTTTCTTTCTTTTGGGATTTTCTGAAGGAAAACATTTGATTCTCGATATGGACCCCTGGTGACCATGCTTTTTTTTTTTTTTTTTGATTGTAAAACCGTTTTTACCTTCCCATCTCTTGTATTCAGGTAAAAAGTAGAGATAAATGCCATGGGAATATCTGAAGTGATTGGATGAACCGCCACAATGTTGTTCTTGGCCTGTCAAGAAATCTGGCATGACATTGATTATGATACTTTTCTAGTTGGCTTTTTTATTTGCATATTTGGTCACTATTGCTTCTCATCTAGCTGTAAATTTTCCCTTGATCCTGGGAAAGGGCTCCATATAAGGGTGGCAATGCTTACCGTTTAGTCCGTTTAACTTGCTTCAACTTATTATAAATTTGATTGGATTTTATCAGTTTGATAAAAAAAAGGTCAGGTCAGGGAGTAGACTTTTGATCTATTTAATTAATAGATCGGATTCGAGTTGACAGATTTTTGACCCATCATGTATCTGATTCTATCCGTTATCCAGTTTGACCCGGCTCGATTGCCGCCCCTAACTTTAATGGGAGCTTTCCACCTTGGTCGAAATTTTTGTTTTGCCCACTTCTAATGTCCGTGCAGGCATATGTTCTCTTTAGAAAATTGAAGAGCATTGGACGATGAGATATCTGATGGTTTATATGCTGGCAGGTGGCCGTCTTCCTCAAATCATTTGCCTCCTGGTGAACCTGGAATAATTGATTGCACGAGTGAGCCACCTAGGAGCTCTTTTGTTTCAAAGGATGCAATAATGCTTATTTTAACAATGCCACGAGGGATCCAAGGTCTCCTCTACCTTTGCAAGTTGAATCTGTGGTTAGTCGGGCATGCAAAAAGAGGGCTCAGAAGAAGCCTGCATACATCCACTGTGCATTTGTGGGTACCTTCTCTTCATTCTATACTTGGTTTATTGTTAATCTTAAACATTCCCTGGCTCATGTCCTTTTTGAAAGTTGTTTTTTGTGTTAATGAGGTAGTAGCTTGCGGCTGCATGTTCAGATTTTGCATGCCTAACCCTCCTGATGCATGATTCTTATTCTTTGACTTGACACTTTCATCGAGGAGGAAAAAGAGCATTTAGCTGCTCAATAACAAAGGGATGCATGAGATTATGATGTATTAAGAGGGGCGTGTTTGCAATTATTGACAGCAGGTGTCAAGACTGTTGTTCCAAAACTGCTCTCCTTGTTAATCACATGTATAAGGCATACCTCTAGACATGTTTCTTGTTTAGAAATACAAATTACGTATTCCCTAGTCTGATGCTGTTCCAGCACATATGTGCTTCACAACCAACTGTACAATTTCGTGTTCTGTAGGCTGAAATCAGTTTAAACCATTTGTAAGAGACACCATAAACTCCTTGCTTGAGATGCAACAAAAGCATGCAACTTTTGCATGGATAGAGAGGAATACCATATTTGATATTATAATGTAAATCATCACATGCCTCTTTAGATGCATGTCTTGTTTGTGTCCAAGTGCATATCTGTTTATATTGTTTTTGCTTGATAAAAGTTAAGCAATATATTCAAACTTTACAACTAGCTTGACATGTACCGCTACTTAGGCTTTTAGAAACAATCAATCTAAAAATTTAAGCAAAATCTTAAGTTATTTTCTTTGGATATTGTGAGACGAGTTGAGGATAAAACAAAAATGGGAAAGCTAAAGTTTTGAATATTTTTCTTTTTCTAGAAAAATGTGAACCTTGTATTAAGATATTCTGATGAAAAAGAACTACTCATTAAAGCTTTGAATCAGTCATCTGCAATATCACAGTTCACTGGTTTGATGATATATATTTGTGTACCTATATCAGTCATTTGGATAAGAATGACATATCCATGATGCTATTAGTTATATCCTTATTCCTGAGTTTGTCTTTCTAAGGGAAACCTATGGTAAACATCTAGTCTGAGCATCAGATTATACATTAACGCACACACACACACAAACACATTTTAATTCTATGCACTAAATCTATCGTATAGACTATCATTACTTTCACACAGGATAGTTCTAAATTGTGTAATTGGCTGTATTAATTCCTTCAATCTTGCATTATATTGGTATTAATATTAATACATGGTCATTGCAAATTGTAGTTGGTTAAAGTTCCTAGGATATTGTTATAGCCTAGGATATTGTAAGGTTTAGCCTCCCACGTATATCTATATTTGATTACTAAGAGGTACTCTTTTTATGCTTTAATAATATCATCACAATGCATTTAGCCAATATGACAAATTAACAACCAAAGTATTTAAATGATAGTAGTCATCACCGAGCTACTTTTTGTCTTCTCTTAACATGTTACTGGTTTTAACATTTGATCAACTATGGAGAACTTCATATCTTAAGAAACTGTACTGGCCCTAATGATCTTTATCAGAGAGGATTTGACACTAAATATGGATCATTAATTGCAATGATTATAAAAACAAATTATATGATATATATGGTAAATTGTTATGTTATTATAATATTTTATTAGGTGCAGTTAGAGCTGAAACTTGATTGGATACGGATTGGATACTAGTATATCCATATCTATATTTGTTTTCCGACGAATACAAATGCATATATGGATATGGTTGGATGCAGAAAAAAAAATTCATATTTATTTTAAATGAATACCAATATAAATTGGATATGGAACAAATGAATATAAATATGGATATAAGTCGAATAATTAAACTCTATGACTATAGAATCAAAGAAATTACTAAATGGATGATAAATTAAGTTAATAACATGTTAATATGATTGTATATTTTCTTAAAAGTTAATAAATGCTATATAAGATTAAATAAGATTATAGATAGAATCGGATATTTGGATATGGATCAGATAGTTGTCTATCCAATCCATATCCATTTTTCTTTGACCATTATAGGTACGGATATGGATATGAGTCGGATGCTCAAATTTCTATCCATATCTAGATAGATTTGGATATAAAAATAGATCTGGATGGATATATCTAGTCCACCTGCAACCCTAAAATGATTATAAAAACAAATTATATGGTGGATGCGTTAAATTGTTTATGTTATTATAAAATTTTCATTGGATGCAGTTAGGGCTTATATTGGATCGGATATGGATTGGATACTAGTGTATCCATATCCATATTTGTTTTTTCTAACAAATACAAATACATATATGGATATTAGTTGGATACAAAAAAATTATATCTATATTTGTTTTAAATGAATACAGATATAAATTATATACATAACATATGAATATAAATACTGATATAAGTTGGATAATCAAAATTATGACTACATAATCAAAAAAAATTACTAAATGGATGATAAATTAAGTTAATAACATGCTAATATGATTGTATATTTTTCTTAAAAGTTAATGAGTGCTATATAAGATTAAATAGGATTATAGATTGAATCGGATATTCAGATATTGATCAGATAGTTGTCTATTCATATCCATATCCATTTTTCTTTGATAGATATAAGTACAGATACGATTATTAGTTTGATGCTTAAATTTCTATCCATAGTTGCATAGATTTGAATACGAAAATGGATACGGATGGATATTATCTAATCCACTTTTACTCCTAGGTGCAGTATGGCAGAAGCTTAATTTAGCAAATACCTCACCCTCTCACATTGTATTTTATACCTTAAATATTGGTACATATAAATGCATCGTGAAAGGTTTTAGTCTTTCATACAGGTGATTGGAGTTTTTCGAAATGAAGGCAAGAATGGCAGGCATACTTAACAATAACACTAGAAAGAGGGACTTGCAAATGCTCTAGTTGACAAAGTTAAAGGGCATGTTCCAATCTTTTGACTAGATCATGGGATTTGCATAAAATAACAAGAAGATGATACAACCATATTAGAGTTAAAGCACGATTTGGTGTAATGAAGTCACAAAATGTTGGTTTGTGCTACCTTGAAAAATTTCCTTCAAGGAAAAAGAAAAGCTGACTAGCTTGTGGTTCTGAAATGGTGAATATATGGGGTAAAAAATAGTAATAAGAAAACCTTAAAGTATAGCTTTCTGATGTCAGAAGAGCACCATATGCGGGAACATACTGCGGTATCAAAAAGGATGCAAAAGACCTGGCATAAATAATACCACTAAGAGATGTTGCAAAAAGGACATTTTTGCATATGAAGTTGCAAGGCAATTCATGAGAGCATTTGGCTGGTATTTTATTGGTGAATGGTTTAAAGTTTCATGAAAGACATTCTGTCCTTGAAGCTTATGAGAGTGTGCAATTCGTTCTATATTAACTAAACCAAATTATCCTTCACTGCATATATTATGATGAACCAACATTAAAGTCCAGAACTTCTAGCCTAAAGGAAAGAAAGAGTCCAGATTTCCTCTTCAGACAATGACCATATTACCCTCTGCAGTTTGCAAAAGGTCGAAACAGCAAACTGTGTCTGCACTTTATCATCATCATCATTATTATTATTATTTTAAGGACAAAGTCCTTCACTTTAAAAAACCCAAAGTCTCAAAAAATGGAAACCACCCAACACAGACTCAGCCAAAGACCGAGCAACTAGCGGAGGTGGACTAGAGCACAGGAACAAAGGACAGCAACAATGAAGCAACAACAAATTATTAAAAACAGGCAACAGAAAGGCAAAAGCTAGTGCAGGTGTCTGTACCTCAATAAAATGAAAAAAAAAAAAAATTCCTTTACTACCATAGACAAAAGGAAACATATTTTGAACTAGGTTTGACAAGGGAAAATGGATTAGAGACATATGTCATTCTGATATTTTATTTTCCGTTTGATTTGCTTGTTCTAGTATAAAGTATTATACCAAAGTTACAGTTTGGTGATCATGTCTTCCCCACATTTAATAGTTTAAAATACCTTAAATCTTTGTATTCATGAAGCATGCTATGACATGCTCGGTTGCCTAAGGTCATTAGCATTAACCAAATCATATCATCTAATCATTTTGTGCATCTTTATGGAAACCTTTGCTAACATACTCGATGTTTTGGACTACTCGTTTTCTTATAAGTTTGTTATCTATATTTGGAATTTGTACTTCATGAATGCCAGAGGAAATAGTTACTCTCTCCTTTTCTTTTTCCCGATGAACTCATTGTCATGTAATCACTCATAATCAAGTTTTATCGTTCCATTATCACCACATTTATTTGTTGAGAGAACCATTGAAAATATTTTGCCCACTTATAGTCACGTTTGATGGATGATCTATCATGCAACAGGTCATGGCAGAAGTGTTTGTGTAACATGTGCGCTAGAAAGTTTAGAAGTGGTCAAAGAAAAGAGGCCCCGAATTAGAATGATTGCTCATCATAGGAAACATTTGGAGGAACGGACCAAATACTGCCGCAGGTCAAAAGGAGGATAAGTAGCTGCAGTTTAATTGATTCTCTGATACTTATCAGAGAACTGGTATGAATCCAATGACATTATCATCTTAGCATTATAGATTTATGTTTAAATCCACAAACAGCATGGAGTCAGGAATGTAATTTCTTCAGCCCCTTTCCTGTGTTGATGTTGGATACACTTGCCGGGCCGACATCATGTGCATTATTCTGTCTTCTTCTAGCCTATTTTGAGCCTTCAGCAGCAATATTAATCAAAGAACAGTTGACAATCAGGTGTTCTTGCTATTACTATCTTCCATATTTAAATCTTGATGGAGGAGTCTCAGACATGCTGTTATCTGTAGAACTTAGGCGTGCACATGTTATTCTTGTGGAAACTATTATTGTTGACCAGCTTGATGCGGACTTTTTCTTTTTGGTGGATTTTCATGTGTCGGGCACCTGATTTTTGTCAACGGAAACACCTTTCCTTCTAAGGAGTGTAAGAAACAAGTGGAAACGTCCCGAGCTTTCTTGTCAAAGGAACTTTTTCTTCAGGTGCGCTGTTCCATCCCGGCTTATTTCTGATAGGCGCCTAGTAATTGACAGGGTGTTTTATCTTTTGTCAACAATTAACGAAGCTGTAGAATTTATATTTTTCACTTTTGACAATTGCAAATATATTCACAAAATTTTCTTTCTTTAATCACGATTAGGTAAACTTAAGCTTTCATATGCCGGTCAAACCTTCTAAAGCATGTATAATATTTAATCATCCACGCCTGGACTAGTTCTCCAAGGTTTTCCACTGTTTGATAATGTCTATTCTAGTTCCTTGTTTTATTAACCAACATATAGATCGACGTCACTAATATTTTCTTTATTGGTGAGAGGGTTGGACTAAATATAATAATTGAGCAGGAAATAACAACCACATAGCTGATCCCAAAATGTGATAGGGATTTATATTTTGTGCGCCTGAACTTCTGTGATTTGGGTCAATCTGTTGTCTAAGCAATTGTTTAATATATTCTATAAGTGACAGCTCGGTGAAAATGCCTATTTCGCTCTTCGGAAAAACTACATGCATGTTTAGTTCGCGACTAGAATCGGAATAGATTGGAATATGAATCGGAATGGCCATATCTTTCAAAATATTTGGTTTGTAGCTGGAATCAGAATTGAAATCAAAATCGAAATCCTTATTTGACCAGGTATTTGAATTCTTTAAAAAAGTAGGGATTAGATTTGGAGGGATTGGGTCATTTTCATTTGCCTCGGAATCAGAATAGGATGGGACTTTTCCCAACCAAACGGTTGGAATGGAAGTCATCCATTCCTAGTCCCATTTCAGGCACCAAATCTCCCCAACCAAACACTCCCTACATGGAGTACTCCATGTACTCCGTATTTCCAATCTTCGAAGTGGGCTTCTTTGGCAATGGAAACTAACTACTTTTTGGATCAAAATTTTGACTTAAATGTTAGATAGAAAATTGATCAGAGTCTTGCGTTTGAGACTTTATGTATGGAATTGTGCCCATGGGTATATCTGGAGATGAGTGTATTTAAAACCTGACTAGCTTGCCTATGGAAAGAAGAAACCACCGTGGGTTGATATTATGGCACTTGATGGCTTCTCTTGATCGTGGGATTGAGATCGATGGATCTTTTAAAGGCAACTTTGGAAGAGCATTATGGAATTTTAATACAGCTTTTCTTGGTTGTGGTAAATGATGTTTTTTCACAGCTGCTGCTCTTATTCATTGTTGCTAGAACTGGTTGGTGCTCCACTTCTGATTCAAGCACTGTTTTCCGCAACCGAGAGCTGAATGATAACGTTGAGAAATAAGTCATGGCTGATTTAGAGCTTCACACCATTTACCACAACTAACTTATTTTTCTGGGCAGTTATGGAATAACTTACTGCAATGTTCTCATCACCCGTTCTTATATAAAAGGTTCCATCCTTGTATAGGTTACACAATTCTGCATCTTACCATGCTCGATGCTCCTCCTTTGCGCTTCTTAGTTACCCTCATACATCTCCAATTCGCTAAATAAAAGAGTTTCAAAATGACCAGAAATTCTACAAGCATCCATGCTTGGAAGATTTCAGAAACCTGGTACTTGGTGAAAAAGAATGCTGATTCTCAAAGTGTTTTGGTGGTTGGTGTAAAAGAATACCGACTCTCAAAGTGGTTTGGTCCGGTTTAGCCAGTGGGCACAGCCTAGCATGGCTTTCTAGTAGTCCAGAGGGAGTGCATTTGTGTGGATTTGCATGGTTAGACACAGGATATGCCTTACCATAGCATACTGGTTCAATACCGATATATGATAGATACCAGAGGCAATACCAACACTCAGATACATCGAACTGGTTTGCATACCAAATGTATTGACACTGTAAAAAGGATGGCACCGATAAAGGACCCGATATCGAGATAGCATACCTTGACTTGGCATGGTTTCTGAATTCACCATTTCGTATGCAAATTGGTTTGCAGTTTAGCCTGACTTAGCCGCAGGACAGAGACTAGCTTTAAAAGGTTCTTTGTAGTAGGTTCAATGCAAATGGTTCTTGTACGTAACGAGTTCACTGCACCTGCAAACTGAGAGGGGATATATTGAAGGAAAGGAACATCCATCACAAAATCTCTCGAGATCACTTCCACCATGACCTGTTCCCCCGCCGTACTTGTTCACAGCAGAGGGAAATTTGGATTGACGAACGACAGAGAATCCAAACCAAATGTATGGTTTAAAACATCTGCTGAACTTTGAACTTTTTTAAATGGATCGCCTGTCCATTTGCCACTGGTCCAGTTGATGGTTCCCATGTCTGTAGCTAGGTGGCTCCAACACCCACATTTATATATCCATACCTTGGCTCAAAGACAGCCATGGTAGAGACCCCATGTACCCAATAAAAAATATCTCCAAAGTAGGAAAGTTGGTTGTGGCAAAATCTTACAAATAAACTTTCACTAAACACCGACCTCCTGCTTTGTCTTGTTCCAACTAGCTGTGACTGACATATCCAGCATTTATATTCTATACAGATAATAGGTAGTCATGCATATATAAATATATGAATATATATAGGACTATAATGTTAAAAAAAAATGCTCATTCTTATCTACATTGTCATAGAATACTTAGCCTTTCAATTACTCATCACTGAAGAACGAAACCCACATTCCTGTCCTTGCCTAGCTCATCTTCTTTTGTTCTCAGCCTCTCCATCTTATTCAAGAGCTCCCTCCTTGCTATAATCTGGCTAAGTAGTAACTCCTGTAACAAGAGATTAATCATAAAACATACTACCTCTCCCTCTTCCCTCCTACTTCTGCCAACATTGCTACAAGTGCAGAAACCAGATGCGGATGGTGCCGGTTATCTTCTAAATTGGTTCAGTTAAAAGGCAGAAAAATGACCGTGAACTGGCTGGTGAATTATTTGTTGGTTCGTAGTTGTAGGGTAGGCGCTTCCATCTGTGATCAAGTTCCTGAAACAAACACTACATGTCATCATTATTTTTAGGTTCATGCATGACAAAGAGATGAACAAATTAGATGTGCTTTTCAAGAAATATAACATCTGGACCTTAGTCTAAATATATGATGCTAACAAGTATACTTCAAACCGTAAGACAAAAGCACTTCAGCCGAGTCAGATGAGATTGGAGACCACAGCATGGTTTTCATGATCAAGTTATGAATTCTGACCTTCCAATTAAGATTACAATACAGCAAATAAGAAATCATTTCATGTTTTTTAATGGAGAGGTAGAAGTTCATTTCAATTAATTCATTTTGACTAGAAAATCACAAGAGAGTACGATTTAAACATATGCGAAAAGACAAAGCCTAACACATCTAGGTGGAGATGGTCAAAAGTCTTGGATACAGTGGACCCAGGATAGTAGTTCCTCGATGCTAAGGTAGCTTCATCTTTGTTTTTAGGTGGGAAGTGGTCCTCCATTAATTCTATGCCTTCAAGTGGGTGATTTATATCATAAATCATTAAAGGAAACTGGTGATTGGAACTCAAATTGCACCAATCATTTACCTGTGCTTATAAAATCATATTTACGTACAGGAGAAACCATATAATGACCACCAAAAACTGAAACTGTCAAGTGAAGTCTTATATGACAGGAAGAAACCATGATCCAATTTCTGTAGAGGTGCATGGAAACTTACTCTCGAGGGCGAGACGCC
Organism: Areca catechu; assembly: GCA_021397845.1. Taxonomy (NCBI): domain Eukaryota; kingdom Viridiplantae; phylum Streptophyta; class Magnoliopsida; order Arecales; family Arecaceae; genus Areca; species Areca catechu. The sequence goes on from JAHSVC010000020.1 coordinate 1,352,669, forward strand.
CACAGGGACTAGAGTGCGCAGGCGGCTATGATATTCTCCAATTGCTAAGAAACATCTTGCTGCCTGCCGGACCGTCAGAATCCTACGCAGCTGGTGAAGAGTCTGCTGTCTCAAATTATCAGCCTACATAAATCACAACCTTGTTCATTAAGGAATAAAAAAGAAAGACATGATACTGAAAAAAAAAACTCATGAAAGCAATGTTTTTTTAAAGAAATATGAAAGATTGGCGCACCACTATATTCAAGTTGTCCCCAACTTTAGACCAATTAATTCTTTTCATATGCTCGCAAGAAAAGAAGTCAGATCTTCTAAAAGTTGATAATTAAGAAAGATAAACAATAATTTTTTAGTAATCTCTACCATATGTAATACAGTATGTAACGAATGAATCATGGCAGAGGGAGAAAAAAAAAATGATGGCATGGACTGAACTAAAGAAGTCCTGCTCATGAGTTTGGACTCTTGCAATCATACATATAAAAAAGAATCCTCACGATTAATTCTTTTGATATTTTCTGGACTTTCATTTTTGTTATGCCTTTATGTTCAATGATTGATATCTTGTAATCTTTTCAGGGTCAAAGAACCTGCCAATCTTTAATTCTACACTCATGCTTCCATCATAACAAGTATAGACTCATAGTAAGTAGCGGACAGCAAGAGCTAATATATCCCTCTACGTGTATTCAATATTATGGTGTAAGCGAGACACGAAGGATGAGTTGGCCGTATCCAAGGTCACAGAAGATTAGGTTTTTGGTCCTTTCTTATTTCTGTACATGGATAGCAACCTCTAAGCTTTTTTCAAGGCACATAGCATTTAAAAAGAATCATGTAGCTTTTGATTTTGATGGGTCTCTTGGAAGCACTAAAGGAGGGAAAAAAAAAGAAGAAGAGCTTGAGAGAGGAGGGAGTTAAGTACAGACAGAAAAGGACGAAGGAATAATGTACAGTATACCAGGGACCTACTAAGGTAAATTTTCTGTTTTTGATAGTCCTTGAACTTATTGAAAACGTGACATGTGTATGAAATATTACTCAAATCACCTTCTAAGGATATAATTTTGCCCTAAGTTTGTGCAGAGTCACATAGTAATAGGTTTAATGTTAGCTTTGTTTACCAACTTGATAAGATTTGAGAGATAATTGAGGAAAAAATGAGATAAAAAATTGGAAAGAATATAGTCTAGAATTTCTCTTTTTATTTTTAATATATAAGGTCCCTCTTATATATGAGACAACTATATTTTACAAAGCTTCATATATTAATACATGAATCATCTTGGTAAACATAAGCTAAACATGAATCCAATATACAACTAAACCAAAACATACATTACTTGAAAATTATAAATCAAATATTATAGTTTATATTTTAATTTGTAGTTGGTGGAATGGAAGATTGCCAGACTAACCTCTGTTATTCTTGTTAACAAACTATATATTGACTTGGACTTGGAAGAAGAACTTGGATTTCCAAAGAAATATGAGAGCCAAGGCTGTGAGACTTGTCAAGATGTGTATTCACAAAGTCAAGGCAAGGTGGTATTTTTGACAAAAATTCAAAAAGACTCAGTCGAACAGATGCACAGATTTAAGAAAATCAAGCGCATCAGAGGAGAAGGAAAGAAAAGAAAAAAAATCAAATTAAAACACATAAAAAGTCAGTTGTACCCTGTACAATATTTATTATAAAAATTAACGTTAAGCTTCGCTTGATTTTTGATATATGTTGATCTGTAGTTCTTTACCAGTATCTTTTTTGCTATTTTTTTTTTTTTTTTTAAAAAGCGCAGACGGATGGAAAATATTTATGCTGTCATAGAATGCTTAGTATCTAAGTTGATGGAATGCAAGCAAAGGAGCGACAGTGACACATTTATAGTATGACATGATTGGATTGTAACACAGTTCGATCCAGTCCAATCCCAACACCATTCCACACTGATCTTTGATGGGCGATCAGGTCCCGTTCGCTCTTTCCATCATTCATGTAAAAGATTAGAACCCATCATCAATGCTCTTAAATTTCCCAGTGACAAGGACTACATATAAAGCTCAAGAAAAGAGGTGACATAAGAGAAGGACCTCTCGGACGAATCCCTCGAGGGTGGCAAGCTTCCCGAGTGCAACGCCCATGTATTTGCCGACGTTGGTGCCTTCACAGAGAGACCCGCTAGCCACCGTATCTCTAAGGGACTGATGGAGCTGCTCGAGGCCCTGAGAGAGGGCCTCTTCTGCCTGTTGTGATGACTGCTGAAGGTGACAGATCCCCACTAGCTGCTGCTCTCCGTTAATGGATCCAGTCGAGTATTAGAACCTTCTGCGAGGAATGAGATAACTCAACAAAGAATGAAACTCGACATGAACGCACCCGGTGCAATTAATTAGTTGCAGATATTTCAATTTTTTTGATGCAAGAAGGAACAGATTTAGTTGAGGAAACTTATGATAATCATGTGTTTTTCGGACCTCGAGCAGCTCAGAAGGTCTGAATCCACCCATCCAAAGGAACATCTCTCGGCAGGAGTAATCCACATCCCAGTTACGAGGTGAAAGATGTCTGATTTGGCAGCGACTCCTTTCAGCCGGAAGATCTCATCATAGTGAGCGAGGCATTCATCCACTATGACTCTGAGGTCGCCCTCTTGGAGGTTAGCTTGCAATCCTCCACGTAGGTTTGTCATGTGCTTGTAGTTCTCGTCCACCATCTATCATATTCCCCGTCAAACATCGCTGCAGCTGTATAAATAGATTACTGGAATTATGATGCCTCCATGATAATGAGATCATTGTGTTGCACTTATGTATGAACAAACATCATTACAATGATAATATCAAAATCTTAACATTTATCCAGGTTAGAGATTTTCTGGAATTAAAAACTATATATCGAGTATGAAGTGGAATGATCAGATTGTTTACCAGAACTAATATTTCCACCAGCACTAGCTCCTCCAAAGAAGAGACCCTAAAGACCATCCAGATTTAATGAAATAATTATCTTGAACAACATATAAGATGCACAGAAAAAGAACAAAGAAGGGTATATAATGTTACCTGTGATCGTGCTCTCGGAGATCTTGTTCTAACTGTGTAAGTTTGATTCTGCTGGACTCCAACTGTTGTACGTAAGCCTGTCAAAATGGAAGAGATGGGTGGTGTGAGAGAGATCCCATATTCCAAAAATCCAGCAGCTCTCTAATTGAACAATTTCTGAATGAAAACTGCTGATTAGAAATTAAATCACCTTCTTTCTCAGTCGGCTTTTTCGCGCTGCCTCTCTATTCTGCTAAGCGTCTCAAGGTCTGTCATTAAAAAAACTAAAATAAAGAACAGCAGTTAAGCTTAATAATCTTTTACTCTCATGATTAGGTTCTGTCATCGTATAGCACTTTTTTTTTTTGTTTGTTCGTTTATTTTGTGATATAATCTTTTTGAGGGGTACTATTGTGCTATAATCATAAAATGTTCTATAAAGTTGGATGTCTGACAGATGTTCCCCAACTGCTGAGGGTTACAGTCCATTGAACATCAATCTACATATTAGGACACAGATGTCAGATGTCCTATGTGATAATAAAGTGCTTTGTTTTGTTGTCCTATAAGACTAATCACCACTTGGGTACATGCATGAATGCATGCATGTACATGAATATTACAAGCACATGCATGCCTGCAGGCACGTTTGTACATGCCTGGCTACATGCATGAATGCATGCATGTACATGAATGTCTGCATGATAGGAGTACTCCATGCATTCATGTGAATTTGCACAGGCCTGTACCTTCGCGGGGAGGGAGGGAAGGAGGGATGAAGGGAGGACCTTCGCATCTAATATTTTTCCATCTTTCTCTACGGTTGAACCAGCAGCCATCCTCCTCTGCCACATGAATTGTATGACAATGGTTTCAAATATATATTACGTGACCGGATCAAAGAAGAACGAACTAAAAAAAAATAAAATAAAATAAACGGAGGTCGGTGACAAACGATCGATGCATGTGATTGGAATGTTCCAAGTTTTCGATAGTAGCTGAAACTTTGGTTGGTGACAACAAGAGGAATAATAATGTATTCTCAATAATTAGAGATATATTAAATTACCAAACTAACTTAAGTCTAGTTATTTTGCAAAAAAAAAAAAAAAAACTGGAGTCTAGTTCAACGATTATCACCATCCAAAACTCACTGGACCAAAAAGCCCTTTTGGTAACTTAGTATATATATACGTAGTTGATGCAACAAATTTACGGTGGAAAGAAATGGTTGTTATGGTGAAAGGCAAGTGCACCGACTACAATGGCAACATATCCCGAAACAAGTTACGAACCAAAAAGGAAAAAAAAAACTGCAATAGCACTCAGATATTTTCCCGAAGAAAGCTGCAGGTTGAACATCCAAACCTAACAAGCAGTTATGTCTCTCCTCGGGATCTATGTTGACAATCTACTGTTCCCGAAATGGTTTCTTGCGGTCAAACATCCACATACATATAGCAGGATGTACTGAAATCTTGAGATGCGGGATAAGAGAAGAGATTAATGCTGGCCTAGTTTCTTTATGATTTTTTTGGGTTTGGGCCTGTAATAATGTAGAGTTGGCAAACATTCAAGCAGTACCTTCTCCTGGTCCTGAGTTGATGATTTGGTGTTGCTGCTCCTGTTTCTGGGACATCACTGGCTATCATCCCTTGCTGCTGCTGCTGCTGCTGCTCTGAAGACTGCTCTGAGGAAGCCTTTATGCTCACCGGGGAGTCTGAGTCCAGCTGGGAGATTGTGTTTGGCTGATCCTGAATCATTGCTCTCCACTGCTGTGAGTTTCCCTGTGCCATTAAAGAAAGGTGGGGCACCATGAGAACTAAATGGGGCAACAGTCCATTCCTCTCTCTCTCTCTCTCTCTCGGATCAGGCATTCCTTGCTCTCTTTACTTCTATACCCCTTTCTGCATAAAAAGCACAGTCAAAAGGCAAAGACCATACCTTGGGAGTTTGTTGGAATCTCATTGGCCATGAGGGAAGATTTCAAGAGGGAGTCTGGTTGTGAAAAAGGCTGCAAGAGAGAGAAAGAGGTGTAGGAGATCAAATCAAATAAAGCTGTCTAAGAATCAGAAGAAATAGACTCTAAGTGTCAGTGTTCCAAAGGGACTCATTCCTTTCCTTTGCTGCAAGGGGGCAGAGAGCTAGTAATGGAACACTGGAATCAACTGAGGGAGAGAGTAGGTTTCTGTGAGTAGTGGGGATCACACAATCCAAACTCTCCTGCCTCATGCGATCACTGAGTTAGGAAAAGGCAAAGCAGCCTTTGTAAAGACCATTTCAACCCCCTTCCATATGCGTGCTGAATGATGAGAGGAGTGCAATTTTAGAGGTGGTTATGCTGAGAGAGGAAGAGAGAGGGGAGTAAGGAACCTACGTTTCCTGTCTTCATCACTTCTAATGCCAGCAACTCCATGCATGAGAGCCGCTTCCACTCCCCAAAATAAGCAGCTCCTTCCTGATCACTGATATATTTTTTTTAAAAAAAAAAAGAAGTTCGTGAAATTAGTGGAAAGGGATGACATTTTTTTTTAAAAAAAGAAAGAAAAAAGAACCTGAGAATATTCAGCTAAAAGTTTATGAAATCGGTGGCACAAGGTGCAATCCCAAAGAAAGGCGACACATAAGAGTGGAGAAAAGGAGAAGGAGAAGATAATAGAAAATGAAACGGAGAAGAGCCGATGAAAGATTTGAAAGTGACACATAAGTGGAGGGAGGAGATAAACATCGAAGAGCCATGCATGCTGATGGTTTTAATTATATATAGGAAAAGTTTCTTCTAAAAAAAGGAACCTTGTTGGTGCTTTTAATAATACGACGGTGGAGGAGGAGGAGGACCGAGAAGAAAAGAAGAAAAAAAGGAAGTGCTCATGAAGAAATTTGAATACAGTACAAGAAATTGGTGGCAGCAGGTAGGATGCCATGAACTCCATAAGCCAGAGGCTGAGTTGAAGGTCCAGATTCCGAAAGGCCAGTTTCACCAACTCTATGATTTGCCATCCAAGAACTTCTCCTCCTCTGTGCTATTCTTATCTCTCGTCAATGATGCTCCTCATGCGGATCCTTCAACTTCTCTGCTTCAATTCCAAGCCTCAATCAAACCTTGTCCTTCTGCGGTGTCAGAAGCACAAAACATAAACCCTTGGGGAGAGAGTTTTAAGAACTTCAAAACATCATCTAGAAGGGAAGGAAAAAGTAAGTAATACCCTGGATCTCAGCTGCAGCTTTTCTGAGATCGAGAGAGAGATCGAGAGAGAGAGAGAGAGAGAGGATCACAGGTTGCTTTGGTTCAAGCATGGCCAGGGATGGAAGTACTTTTATTTCAAAACTGAATCATCTGAAATTGGACCTTGACCTCATGGGTTTCTTTCACACTGCTGTTCTGGAAAATGTGTTCTTGTCACCATACCCAGTAATAATTCACCTTCGGAACTAATCCATGGTACACACACAAGATCTTGCCCTTGTTTCAAAAGCGTGTGTGGAGAGAGAGAGAGAGAGAGAGAGAGAGAGAGAGAGAGAGAGAGAGAGGTTAAAAAAAACTGACTCCTACTCCACTCCTGGCAGCCGACTTTGCCCCCTAATTGGCTCTCCCTTTTGTTCTTCAGACATTTTACAAGTCCTAAACAAAATCAGCATTCGATAAAAGACAAGCAACCTCAACTCCCCTTGATGATTAAAAAAATATCGAGGTCGGTCTTGTCATGCTCCTTTTTATCCCTGTGGGTCGAGTTTTACTTGGCCTTTCATGGGCATACCTTTGCTTATTTTTGCCCTTGCCCAACTCAACTAAAACACTGCCATATTCTGACAACAATCTAACCCACTTGGTATTAAATTCTCCCCTTGAAATGGATTCGTTTGGTTATCCCCTTTGTTGATGGGTCAACATCCATGCCTTGTCAAACACACCTAAAACCCATTCCTTTCCACAAACAGAAGCTTTAAACAAGGGGTTGAAAGGCCAGTGAACATTCATGCACTCTCCCATAGACCTTTAGGGTGGCTCCCTCCTCCCCGCCTTATTATACAGGGATACCGTGTCCATACCATTCACCAATTCTTCATGTCCACCACCCTGCTGATGGTTATATGTAGCTGGACTTTTGGTGGACCTACTACTTAATTTTTAATCCCCTGTTGATCTTATATATTATCCTTCCCCCAACTCCAAGAGAGAGGTCCCTTCAGTGTAGAGATGGAAGCTAAGTATTTTATGTTGCACCTATCTGCAACCTTTATAGGTGATAGGCCTCCTCCAATTATTCTTTTTGATAGCAATCATTGGCCAGAAAGTTAGAAAATACATACGGAATAGCCATGGATTAGGTGATCTATAATTTTAGTTGGTTAATCATTTGCGCTTTCTGATGCAAAGAACATCATGGTTCGGGCATGGAAGATTGTTGAGGATAAAGGCGCTTCCAAATACTGTTCAGAAATAGCAGTTAGAGATTTTTCTGGACATCATGAAAAAAAGAATATATTAACCAACATCACATTTTTCAAGGTTTGCACCCACGAATGTTGATATAAAGTCAACCTGAAAGGCACCAGCCCTTGCATTCAATCTTGGTTTGGTCAATATTTATTCCACCTGTGTTGAGTATTTTCTGCTGGTCCAGCCTTCTAGATCAGAATTCCCAACATTGCAAGGCATACTTCTCTTTGACCAAATCTCTCTCAGACTAAATAAAAAGTTAGGTGTTTATCAGATTTTGATGCCTTTTTTGAAAAAAAAAACAAAATTTAAGACCAGTGCAGGATAAAAAATCCCAGTGAGCTGATGTCCATTCACTATATCAAAGATAGTTCATGCATCAACTAGCACCAGTTTGAATGCATAAAAGATATAGAGCTTCTTACCAAGTTGTACATTTGGAACAGTCTTGAGCGTGAGGCGAGGAGGAAACTTGCAAAATTCTCATGCAACTTCTCAAAAAGAAATAAGTTACTTCAAGAGATCTTGATATGAAAGTTTCCAAATTTAGACAGTAGAAATCACTGTTCTTCTAAATGTGGGAGGATTTCGTTCCTGATATGGCAATGGAACATGTTTCCAAAATTTGACCTCCCATATATACGAGGGACAACTCATGTACCAGTCTTTTCATGTCTCCCTCGAGAACATGTTGGAGAGAAATAATAAAGAATCTACAGCAGCACGCAAGCATGTCATGCAAAGAATCTGGTAGGTTTTCTTATTTTGCGAAGCCTGTTAACAAGCTTATATAAACACCAATCAAATCATTTACAAGGATTACTTGGGCCCATCATGATACTTACCTATAGGCAATAATGTCATTCCATCTTGCATGATAAGGAATGAGAAAGCAAATTGAAGAAATTTTGCTGAAACAACCTGGTTATCCTGATGGTGGACAATTAGAAAAAGGAAGGATAGATGCTATACAAGAGTTTTGGTTATCCTCTGCTGAAATCCCTGCAGCATGGTCCATAAAACATGAATCTCTGGCATTTCTGTACAAAATTAAGAATGTCATACTGGACTCTAAATGGTATTTTAACCACTATAATTTGAACCGAGCAATTTTAACAAACTGCTGTTTTCATGATATCCAGTTTTTTTTTTTTTGTAGGAGATATTCAGTTCTTTCAAACGAATGAGAAGCTGGGAACAGGAGCCACACTTGTGGCTTCAGTTTCTGAAGCAGAGTAGAGAAGGAAATGCGTTCATCTCCAGATCTTGCAGTTTAGTTATTTGCAAAGACTTCTGATAACTACCAGCTCCACCGAAAACAGAGGGCACCAACTAAACATTCCATTGTGAAGTGGATCGCTTCAAATCAAAATACAGATAGACAATGCAAAAGGGTTTGTATCAAATCATGCAGCTTCTCATACAATAGGTCAAAATTACTGCACTTAGGACAGGCAGGCAATCAATGCTGATCAAGCTTGAGATACTGCACATTTGGTTGACAAACCACAAATCCTCTTTCAAGTTGCCACCAGTTAGCTTTCCATTCCCTCCAGATTTATCTGCTTGCATAGTCTATCCTTTGCGTTCTGAGTTTTGCCAGGTATTGCTCAACAATCCAGGTTCTGGGTCTTGGTGTGCAAGGATTAAAAAAACCTTATAAGATCACTACTAATGAGCTGTTCAACAAAATTGCCAGAAACTCAGCAATTAACTATATAGCAAAAGATTAACGGCATCATATAGGTAACTGATACAGAACATGTCCATCTGTATTTTGATGTCTGGGTTCATGATCTCAATGATTTTTTATCGGGTCACCATACTTGATCTTATTAAAAAGAAAAAGGTGCATCGCATAAATCCAGGAAAAGTTGCAAAATGGATTACATCTTTGAAGTAATAGTCCCTATCAACAACATATGAAGGATTTCTCAAACAACACCATGTAATCCAAGTCACGAATGGAGTACAGCTATATAAGCAAATTTACATGGCACATATCTTGCAGATATGAAAGGACAGTCAAAGCCAACCTTGGCAGGAATACTGCTGTACTTCTGGCTTTGTAAAGTTGAAAACTGTTCACTGAGGCTCTAACTATTGAAGCTCAGATGTTGAATGCGTCATTGAAGCATCAACGTCGGGCTGAACTTGAAGATCTGTAATGGGAAGTTGTCTCTGTCTGCACAAGGAAAGCAGCCACATGAGAATAACTTTCCATAAACCCATAAAAGGGTTATAAATTATGGTAACAGAAGACATATCTCAAAGATCATATAACCTCAGATTACAAATTAAATGTGGTAGTCTATAAAAACATATTACTAATGCTGCAACATTTAGAAGAGACATCCATAAATGTCACGAATGTAGATAGCTTTGGAAGTTAAATAAGAATATTACAACTATAGAGCAAGAAAATTATGCATTCATCAAATCAATAAGAGGATTCAAATAGTATAAATCCTTCACTCACACATCTGCATATGATATTAACCTTTTAACACTATGCATTCTGATAATTCTTCTTCGAGACTGAAAATGACCCTTCTCCAACCATAAATTAGGAAATATATGGCATTTTTGGACCCATCTCGATATACCATATTCGATCTTGACACTCGGACAATGAGGAAAAAGGACTATGAATAAGCAATGATATGCATCGACACAATGAATATTCTTTCTGAAAAATATAGGTGGATTAATTTTCCAGTTGTTCAATGTCCAAAGCCCAAATAAGGAGGAGGTCAAAAATACAACACTTGATTACAAAACATGAGAACCCAAACAAGTGATATGGACTCCACTTTTAATGGTTCAAGAATGTAACTTGAGGTATTTTATGAAGAGGATGCCACTTAACAACTATTTAATCTGCACTTTATATATGTTTTTACCTCTTGATCATGCATGAATCTCTAAGTACGAGTGTCTGATTTCTGATACATTCCGTTCTCAGTATGGACTGCTTACTAAGTTTGTATTTCAGCTGCCTAGATGCATTTCTGGAATCTGTGTAGTAGCAGTTGCCTAATTATGTATAACTTTAACCATACTCTTCCATCTGTTACCATGTAATCCTGCAAGAGAAGTTGTATTTCTACATAATTCCTTGTCAGTCTATATTCTTGCTTTCCAAATATGCACTTTTGATCTCATTGGTATGTGTATATTCAGCTTGCTTTAAATGTATTTTTGTATTATTCTACTCAATCTGTGCATAGATTTTTGTTTTCTAGTTTCTGGCCAGATTTCAAGCTGAAGTTGCTGAAGCCCAAAATTACTCCAGACATGCTTGAACTTAGGCCAAGTGGTGCGGGCACCAGACTCAGAAGAAGACTTCAGAGCTCCATCTGGATCTCTGATTAACCTTGCCCGAAGAATAGGGTTTTTTTGTTTTTTAATAAAAGTTGACTAGATCAACTTAATTTAGCTTGAGTCTACATTACCTGCATTTTATTTTGTTGAGTCATGTTGACTCAGTAGTGGACTAGGGTTTCAACTGGGATGTTACACTTTCTTCCAAGACCAGGCAAGTGGACACCACACTCCCAGCCACACTCCCAGTCCAGGGGCGCCATATCCACATCCAGCAGCTTTTGGTCCCCACTCCACAGATGGCAACTTCCTTCTCTCATGCGCCAGATAAGGAGAGTCCACCAAGAGACCACCAATCAAGGGGGCGGCCAAGACTTTCCCAAGAATTCCAAAACAAAGAAGGGAAGAAATTCTCTTGGAAGAGAACTTCAAGGGGCGCCCACTACCTGCCAAAAACATCAAAACAAAGATGGGAAACCTTGACTTAGGGAGGAAGAAAAGGAGGAGTCCAAAAGAGTTGATCCAGGGAAGGAAGAAAATTTTTCTTGAAAATCCAAGCAAGGTGGCGCCATCTACCTGCCATTTATAACCCAATCCTATTTTTTTGGTATTTTGGCCGACCATATGTAAGGGATTTGCCCTAATTTGGAGATCCCCTCCTTTAGTCCCACATGGGAAGATGTGAAACCCTCCTCCCTTGTAATGCCTTATAAATTAAACCCCTCTTGTAAATTTACAACAATCAGATGAATGAAAGAAATTTTTTCTTGAGCAAACTTGTGTTTTCTCTTGTCCGCACTTGCTTCCAGGTGTTGAGCTCCGTGAGGGAGTAAATCCGGTTCCCCTGGAACCTTGAAGAGGTGAGAGATCTCCAAAACCCTAAACTCTAGGTTAGCCACTCATTCCCAAACCCTAGCCGCCATCACCCTTCTCTTTCCACCAAGCCCTAGTCTATTCCCTTCTCACGGCCACCATCTCCAAGTCAGGCCGACCACCAGCATCCAGCCCAGTCCAGACACTGCAGATCTACAACAATTCTAAGGGGAAGTCAGATCGGCCTCCAGGAGAATTCGATTCCAGCAACTTCAGCTTTCAAGTTTTTCAACCTGGTAAAATCTTTTCTTGAGTTTCTGAATTCCATCTTTTGTTCTTCTTCTTTCCCAGATCTTGAGTCCAGGAGAAGCCGACCAAACCACGAGACCAGTATTGGAGGATCCATTGCGAAGATAGCCGACTCCGAGGATCCCACAATCTGCTCGAGAGAGTTCTTCCACCAGAATCCTGAGAAGATCACTGTCTGGTTAGTAAACCGTCTCTCCTCTCTATTTCTGTTCTGTTGAAAGTTCAGAGCGAAACCCTAGGTCTGGGAGTTTCTCAACCCCCAGCGATCCGTTACTTCTGAACTACTCTGATACTTTAGTTTCTTCTAAACTGTGCTTTCAATCCTTACCTAGTTTCCTTCAACGTAGTTTAGCTTTACTTTGAGTCGAAGCCAATTTCTGAAATTATATATAAAAAAAAAAAAAATTAATCTTAATTTTACTTCCGCATACGCTTCTTTGTTTTTTTGTTCTGCATCATTTTGGTATCAGAGCTTCCATTCTGCATCATTTTTGGTATCAGAGCCCTGTCTAGGGTTTCTAATTTGCTTGTATGTTTTGAGTGTCTCTCCTTTTTACTTTGTCTGCTTGAAGTAGACTCCCCAGGACGTCCGATCCTAGGAACGAAGCGAGGTGCAAGCCTCCTCTTCCCATTCCACGGGGTGTTCCTAGGGTGTGTAGGGATCCGTTGGGTTACAACTTCGTAGCAGAAATTGTAAACGGGAAGTGCTCTGTTTTCAGCCCGTAATTGCCCTGTTGCAGGAATTATTTCTCACTGCAGGTAACTCCAAATTCAGTGATTTTTATTTTGTTGAAACCAGTATAATTGAAACTAATTTGCATAATTTTCTCATGATTTATTGGTTTCCATGCGATTTCTAAGAATTAAATTACTGCAACTCTGTTTTTGTGTTCTGCAATCCATTTATTTTTAAGTGTACATCTCTTAATTCATCTTAAGGGCAATTGAGCATCTAAGATAAGGGAGGAGTTGATAACCTCTCCTTAGCCCAAAACCACCACTCCTTCATTCGAACCTAAGCCTTTAATCTAAAATTGATTAGACCTAATTTGCCCTAGTGGGCTAGGGACATCAACAAGTCGGGTCAGGCTAGTGTTGAGTCAGTTTGTCTGGTTACTCTGTGTGTGCTTTGTACTCAGTGTCTAGAACGGTGGTTCAGGGATTCCATCCCGAAGGGCTTGTGTGCTGGTCCGCCTACCTGGCCAATCTCTGATTGGTGTCTAGGATTGGCATTCAGGGACCTACCACACTCCCCTTACAACCTGCCTGGCTGAGTCCTGAGTTACTACAGGCTAGCTTGCCACTCTGATTGGACATCTAGTTTGGGCTCTAGGTCTAGTTAGCCCGTAGTCGTTCAGTTGAGTCTCATTTTGTGTGTTTGCTTGCATCATGTCTACCCGGAATGGAGTACCCTAAAACCTAGTCAAACCCAACCAGATTTAGAGGCCATGGTTAGCATCTTACCGAAAGTATGACCAAATTGAATCAAGACATGAATGAGGGTTTTTCCCAATTTAGGGATCGAGTCCAAGTACTTGAGAAACGTAGACATCAAATTGGACCCCTGATCCAAAATTTAATAGGCCTCAACCTCACCCATGCCAGGAGCCTAGGAGGACCTTATACCATGATCCCGAGCATAACCTTAGGAAGCCTAACCATGATATCTATAGTGTGGATCGTGTCTATGAGAGGTCCTTACAATATTCTAGACCAGTCACTCAACAACCCCAGTCTTCTAGATCAAACCATTTAGATCCACACCCATGCCCAAGTAAGGTCTCTACTAGCTTGAAACCCAGTGTGACCCAGGTTCCTATATCTCAGAATGTTTGTTTTGTGGAGAAAGAGGCCATAAATCTAGTCAGTGCCCATGCATAGGACTGGCTTGTGCACAGCTAAGTGGTAAGAATCCTAAGGATGACATTAATAAGGGAGAACCCAAGCCTACCAATGAGGAAGAAAGGTAGGTATGACAAGCCTAGAATCAGTTGACCCGATTACCACTGACCCGAAACCCATTGAAGATGGCATCGAGGAAGTATATGATGCTGGCTTGAGTCTAGTTGATGAATGTGAGGGGGAAGAACTTGAAGAATGTGACATTGATACTATTGTTTCCTTACCTGAGGAGACCTTGGAAAGCAACCACTGATAGGACCTAGTTCAGAATTCAGAGATTTGTGAGAACCGGGTTCCTTTAGTCAAATACCCCCAGGAAGAACTCATAGTGTTAGCCCGAGCTATTAGTTCGTACCCTCTAATGACAGTCATTCCCCAAGTACCAATTGAAGATCTTTGCACTGAACTGTTTAAGTTTGCCCACCCTATGGTAGATCCTCTCCTTAGGATGACTGAATCAAGCCTCTTACAATTGGACCTTGTCCCATGCCCAGCCACTAAGTCTCTCCTCCCGTATCTCAGTTGAACATCCTTGTCTTGAGCGATTGGTTCACCCAGTCCTGTAGAAGTCCTCCTTATGGCCCCAGACCCCTTTCTTTGCATGACTGACCTACCCTTCTATAGAGTATACCTTTCCACACCCATAGGTCAATTTCAAGTCTTGAGGTCATCATCCATAGGCCCTTCCATGAATCATTCTCTAATCCAGTTCTTGAGAAAGTGGATCATTATTTGCTTAGAGAACAAACCTTAAATATTGCAATCACATGTCCTAGGCTACTTCCCGAACCATCTCTTGATCCATTCCTGGGAGTAGCAAATTTTTACTTTCGTAAGGATGACCAGTTGACACTCATAGATCACCATTCAAACCTTCAGGTCACCACCTTTAGTCAACAGGTAATTCGAGACCCCACCTCATATCTCCTCCCTTTCTCTAGGACTTCCCATGCTTCCTACACCATCCAAGTATACTTTGTCGAAGTCTTTAGAGTGAACCACGTGTCAGAACCTATTAGGTTTGCCACCTACTTCTGGAAGACCTTATGGCACCTACTAGCACCCATGATAAGTTTTCATGCTCTGCATGCCATCCTCCGACCCAAGGTCAAACCTAGAGAGTCGTAGTTTGTTAGTTAAGACCTAGGGTTCCTTTGAATAAAGTCCATTCTTTAGGAATGCATCGTCAGTCGTTAGGACATTGACTCAGATTTTGGTTTGATTGAAAGCACCAGGAATTGGGATTTGTATTTTGTTCAGGGCTGAAATTGCATTCAATATTTCGATCAATAGGTCTATAGGCTAGAGTCCCTTTGAAATTGTTCATGGATACAAGCCTCACACACCACTTGATCTGATTTCACTATTAGCCCACCACACACAGTCTCTTGATTCACTTGCATAGCATGTAAAGGACTTGCATAAAGAAATTCATGCCAAAATAATTTTAAGTATGAAACTTATAAGAAGTTGGCTGATTCTCAAAGGCGAGTCAAAACTTTGTTGAGGGAGACTGTGTAATGATTAGTTAAGGCCTGAACGTTTCCCTCCTGGAACCGTTAGAAAGTTATATGCTAGAGGAGCTGGTCCATTTAGAGTGGTGAAGAGAGTAGGATACAATGCCTATGTGCTCGAGTTGCCTCCAGAACTAGGCATTAGCTCCACTTTCAACATTACAGACATAGTAGAGTATAGAGCCAGCTGTGATTCCCAGTGAGCCTTTTGCCTAATCCTACTCTTGAGAGTGAACCCAACCCTGTGTGTCCACCAACAAACTGGCCTGTGAGGAAAGAGCAGATTGAAAAGATCCTGGATGATCAGGTTATCTCTACTCGTAATTGAGGATACCAAAGATACCTGGTCCGCTGGCAAGGAAGGCCAGATTCTGATGACTCTTGGATCTCCCGAGAAGAATTACAAGATTGGACCCAGACCTCTTGGAGAGATACCAGAGCCAGCTTGATCCATACTCGACAGGGTCGAGTTCCTCCCACCCCGGGAGAATTGGTGCGGGCACCAGACTCAGAAGAAGACTTCAGAGCTCCATCTGGATCTCTGATTAACCTTGCCCGAAGAATTAGGATTTTTTGGTTTTTTAATAAAAGTTGACTAGATCAACTTAATTTAGCTTGAGTCTACATTACCTGCATTTTATTTTGTTGAGTCATGTTGACTCAGTAGTGGACTAGGGTTTCAACTGGGATGTTACACTTTCTTCCAAGACTAGGCAAGTGGACACCACACCTCCCAGCCACACTCCCAGTCCAGGGGGCGCTATATCCACATCCAGCAGCTTTTGATCCCCACTCCACAGATGGCAACCTCCTTCTCTCATGCGCCAGATAAGGAGAAGTCCACCAAGAGACCACCAATCAGGGGGCGGCCAAGACTTTCCCAAGAATTCCAAACAAAGAAGGGAAGAAATTCTCTTAGAAGAGAACTTCAAGGGGGCGCCACTACTACCTGCCAAAAACAATCAAAACAAGATGGAAGGACCTTGACTTAGGGAGGAAGAAAAGGAGGAGTCCAAAAGAGTTGATCCAGGGAAGGAAGAAAATTTTTCTTGAAAATCCAAGCAAGGTGGCGCCATCTACCTGCCATTTATAACCCAAATCCTATTTTTTTGGTATTTTGGCCGACCATATGTAAGGGATTTGCCCTAATTTGGAGATCCCCTCCTTTAGTCCCACATGGGAAGATGTGAAACCCTCCTCCCTTGTAATGCCTTATAAATTAAACCCCTCTTGTAAGTTTACAACAATCAGATGAATGAAAGAAATTTTTTCTTGAGCAAACTTGTGTTTTCTCTGTCCCGCACTTGCTTCCAGTGTTGAGCTCCGTGAGGGAGTAAATCCGGGTTCCCCTGGAACCTTGAGGAGGAGAGATCTCCAAAACCCTAAACTCTAGGTTAGCCACTCAATTCCCAAACCCTAGCCGCCATCACCCTCTCTTTCCACCAAGTCCTAGTCTATTTCCCTTCTCACGGCCACCATCTCCAAGTCCAGCCGACCACCAGCATCCAGCCCCAGTCCAGACACTGCAGATCTACAACAATTCTAAGGGGAAGTCAGATCGGCCGCCAGGAGAATTCGATTCCAGCAACTTCAGCTTTCAAGTTTTTCAACCTGGTAAAATCTTTTCTTGAGTTTCTGAATTCCATCTTTTGTTCCTCTTCTTTCCCAGATCTTGAGTCCAGGAGAAGCCGACCAAACCACGAGACCAGTATTGGAGGATCCATTGCGAAGATAGCCGACTCCGAGGATCCCACAATCTGCTCGAGAGAGTTCTTCCACCCAGAATCCTGAGAAGATCACTGTCTGGTTAGTAAACCGTCTCTCCTCTCTATTTCTGTTCTGTTGAAAATTCAGAACGAAACCCTAGGTCTGGGAGTTTCTCAACCCCCAGCGATCCGTTACTTCTGAACTACTCTGATACTTTATTTTCTTCTAAACTGTGCTTTCAATCCTTACCTAGTTTCCTTCAACGTAGTTTAGCTTTACTTTGAGTCGAAACCATTTCTGAAATATATATATAAAAAAAAAAATAATCATTATTTTACTTCCGCATACGCTTCTTTTTTTTTTTTTTCTGCATCATTTTTGTATCAAGCTTCCATTCTGCATCACCAAGGGGAAAAAAAGAAGAATTTTAGTCTGGCCAAAGTCCGAACCTAACCTAGCTAGCCCACCAAAAACCATTCATTTAAGTGAACTAACATCTGCTATGCAACACCATGTATATGAACCAGGCCAGCCCGGCTACTCTCCAGCCTAATAGGTTCTGGCTTTTTCTTCATCAGGCTCAAGACCAAGCATACCTCAGCCTGCAGCGGGTCCCTTTGCTGATACCCCTGTTTGTAGCCTAAAACCACCTTGTGAATGTTCTCACCTCTGAAATTTTCAGAAAACTTTAAACTTTATCTAGCATCATTTTTAAATAAATGTCCAAAGCATATTTCAATTGTATCTTCTTCTTGCTAAGAATGCAGTGTTGTTGAGGCACTTCAAGTGCTTGCCTAGGCACTCAGGCAAGGTGAGGAAACACCCAAGCACCTCAACAGTCCCCAAGTGAGGTAGGTTACTAACGCAATGCCTAGGCGAGCACCTTAGACAAACAAGAGGCATTGGCGAGGCCCTCTCTAATGCCCGATGCTACTCTACCTATGCCATTTCACCCATTCTTTCAGAGCTTCATTAGCTTCATTTTGATGTTGATTTTGGTTGTTGAAGCCCTCATAAACAAAAGGCTACTTTAGGATGTTCAATAGTTTACTCTTTTATGTGTTGTTTAGAAGCATGAAACAAGTGTTGGAAGTAGTATTTGAAGCTGTTTTTATGATGGCCAAAATGTTTATTTTGCTGACTTTGTTTTAAAACTGTTATAGAAAGTGGTATTTTAATGCGATGTTTGGAGAGATGTGAAACATGATATGTAGTATTCAGTATGATCATGATTTAGGGTGTTGAAACTTGAATAATTAATCTTATGATATTTAACTTCTTTTCAGATGCAAATAGTATTTATTTCCAATGCAATTAATAAACTTTTCATAAACCAGCACATTGCTTTCTTTAGGCAAGCACCTTCATGGTGCCTAGCACCTCGGGCAATATGGGATCTTGGTGCTTTTTGCTTCTAAGAACCTTGTAAGGATGTGCACTTGATTTCTATAATGTAATCAACTTCTAAATTTTCCTTGTCTTCATGTAATATGGTGCATTTTTCTGGTAGGCGAGCAACTCAGCTTCCAAGCATGTATTTATGCATCCTATATGTGCATTTCTGATATCCAGGCATGTAACTTGTATGCCATATTTATCCATAGGTTAGCAATTGAAAACATAATGATTTTCCTAAACCAATCCATAACTAAAATAAAATTCACCAGCACATTTCCTGGTCAATAAATGACTCTTTAGCATTATTAAAGGTTCAAAACTATCTTCAGACACTTCCTCTGCATCTGGTCACTATGCCCTCTTGTTAGGTATTCTAGAAGAAAAGCAACTAGGACTCTAATCATGGAACAAGACCTACCATTATTTATAGACAACTGCTCGCTTCATTTCAACTTATAATTATAAAACTGCCACTTATGGCTAGGCCCCCCCCCCCAAAAAAAATAAAGGGGGAAAGAGGCTAATAGAAACAATGCATCTAAGATCTTATAAAGAACTGTAGAAACAAGGACTTATTATCATAAATTTGCTTGACCAAGCACTAATTTAGATTCTTTGAAAGGACTCAAATCATAATGCACAATCTCATTTTTGTATCATGCTTAAGGCTGAATCAGTAGGTTAGCTACCCAGTGTTTTAACTGCGGTGCAGAAGGCCATATATGCAGCTGCATATATAAGCATATGTGGTCCCTTGATTACACTGCATTGCCTATATGCGATTATCATATACAATCATACTGCATATAGGCTGAGAAGGCAATCGTACGACTACATATATGGTCTGCTTGGCATTATGGAACAAATATGTGTCCCACTCTTATATGGGCCTGTGTGGATGAAACATGTTCAATCAAACCAATAATCAAGTCAAACTTGGGTTTCAATCATGTTATAATAGTCACTATCAGTGTTAAGTACTAAATAATAATCACTGATTGTTAGCTGTTATTGCTATCAATATTGATATTAATTATCCAGAAATGTGTTACTATCATAATTATAGTTTTTATTGTATTTAAATATATTTTATTTATTTATTATAGTTAAAAGTTACTGATTGTATATATGTCCGTATGGCACATATGGGTTATGCTGCCCAAATAGCGCAGCCACCTTTTAAAACACCATAGCTACCTGAACCAAATTTACAAACCTAAATCCTCTCTCTTCAAGCATTCAAACAATTCATTCACTTTCCATTGAATTAAATTCAGGAAACTTTACATGACTAAATATACATGTAATTGCTGCATCACAATCTGGAATTTAGGCTCCCCTAAAATCTGACAACTTAGCCATACAAATACAGATTCTGAGAGCTTCACTGGAGAACTAGAAAGAACTCGTAACAAAGGAAAGGTATGACATCTGAGGTTATGTTTCTAAGATCAAGCTTACAACATCAAGCTGTTTAAATTACAAATGAACTCCCTCTATTTCTCTGCTCCGGCATGCCTCCTTTATCAATCATCAGACACTAACATTTCTTCCACCCTTGACAACATCATGTCAACCTAGAAAGAAGATCCAAACATACCCTAGGAGTGAAAAAAAACCTACTTATTGGAAAGACACCAATTACCATTTCAAGTACATATATATATATATATATAAGCCAAATGTTGGCCGCAAATATATGATTAAACAAGTAAAGAAATACATCAGCAATAGGCAGCACTAGCACTATGCACATGTGAAGCATATGTGTAGTGCTTTGAATGGTGCATGGGCAAGGGCTTCCACTCTCTGCCTAACAGGATGCAAAGATGTGCTGTTTTCTACACTGGAGGAAGGGAATGTCATAGAAGATTCTTAGAGTCTCACAAGAGAGACCTACCTCTTCTGCATCTCATGCAACTTAGAAGTCCCTGCAGGGTACTGAGGCAAAAATTGAACATAAAGGGGCAAGACTACCTGAAGGGGTATTGGAGGCTTGGGGTGTCATGCAAAGTTCCCTCTATATGGTAGTTAAATACATACTTATTTTATCTTGCAGCAGTTTTGCATATCTTGTTAGTTTCATACATTTACAAGTACTATTCACAACTGCAATTCTACAAATTTTTGCTGTTCACCAAATTGATAGATATATGTTCTTCTAAATATATGTTTAGGAACAAACTTAACCTAATAACAGATAGCTCCAGTTATCTGCAAATACAAGCAAAATGTATGTCTGAACAACCACAACCTAAAAGAAGTGAAAAAAGGAAGGGAAAAAAGTTCGGGACTTAAGTGGGTGAATAGATAAACATAATACAATCAACCATGTCATAATGCTACAACCTCATTATTAAAAAAAAAAATTAGCAATACATTTAATAATGTCACAAGCCATAATTCGTTGAAAGAAATTAATTTTAAATAGAAAAGTGATTGGGACCTAAATTTTTTCTGTAAAAAAAAAAGGAACTGATTTGTACTCCCCACCTCCATATGTAACATATCCAAGGTCTTTGGATATGCATCCTTTATCTATTTCCATTGGAAACAAAACAACTCACAGGCTGCGAGGTGAGAGAAAAAGAGGTACAGTAAACAACTAACCAATATAAAGTCAATAAATAACAAAAGCACAATAAAGCAGTCTATCTTACATCTAATCATCTAATGTCATGCTCCATCAATGGTTTTTTTGATGCCAGCTTCTTTACATTCTTACTGGATGCATCTTTTCTAGGCGTGACCTTTCCAAGCTTTTTGGTTTGCCTCTTTTGTGATGTTATAAAACTCTGCAAAGTTTGTTGTCCCATCTTTTGCTTTGCAGAGACAACTTCATTTACAGCCTTCTGCAGTGCATCCTTTGCAACCTTATAGAACTCTTCAGTTGTTGCCCCCTCCCTTACACATTTAACGGCATCACGACAGAGATCATTGTACCTTGCAGTTGAAGGATCTTCGCAACTACCTCTGAGCTCAACACCATAATCATCCAAACAGCACCACTTTTAGCATGTTTTGTCCATCTTTTCAAGATGTAATCTTTTGAAGCATGCGGACACCATTGATGATGAAGACTCTCAAAGCATGTCTGCACAAGACACCAGATGACTCAAACATGAAGCAGCTACAATGTGCTTTGTTTTCAGATGCATTAAAGGTGACTCTGCATGTCTCTTCAGCATCTTCATTTCTCAACACTTGATACTTGCTAATTACTCCATCTTCAATTTTATCTACATGGTAACCCAAGGATTCAACAAATTCCTTCTGAAACCTGTTGAATATTGTCCTTGTGTAGATTCCAGCTGCTTGTTTTTCCATTGGTGAGGCGGTCTTCAGAAATGGCTTTTCAAACAACGTAATGAAATCTGCTTGAGCTTCTTTTTCATACCAACTTGCAGTGGCCTGTCCAAGTTGCCTAACTGCTCCCCGCAAAGGGGTCTTTACCGTGAAATACTTTTCAATAACCTTGTCAAGGTTTTCACATCTTTGAGATACGGATTCTGCTGCAAGGAATATTTCCTTCAAGTACACTGGAACCCACCGCTGGCGAATATTGTACAAGGACTGGAGGTATGCATTCTCCTTCAGGCCATACTTATCAATTACTGCATCCCAACATGACTCGAATGATTCCCTTGTTTCAGACTCATCAACACATTTCTTCAGTTCTTCTTCAAATGGGGTATGTACTGAATACAAATCAGGCAGTTCTTCCTGGATGGTATTTAAGACATGTTTCCTGCAAAACAGTGATGGGTGTTTGGTAGTACTTTTGCAACTGCAGTTTCCATAGCCCTATTTAGTTCAGTAATTAACGACACTGGACGGGATACAGGCATTGCTGCCAGCCAATTTCAAAAAGCCAAACAAATGATGCCTCTGACTCATCAACAAGCAGTGCACATCCAAAAACTACAGGTTGTAGGTGATGGTTTACACCTGTAAATATAACAATAGGCATCAATTCCTTGTCATTTTTGTATGTTGTGTCAAGTCTAACAGCATCACCGAAGTAGTAGTAGGCCATTCGGGCTTTAGCATCAGCCCAAAGATATTGGTCATGCAATTATTGTTTTCAACATGGACTGCATAGTAAAATGCAGGATTTTCTGCCTGTGTTTTTCTTAAAATATTCAAGAAGATTTTGAGCATCTTCTGGGCCCAAGTCATTGTATCGAATCTCTCTAGGATACCGTGAGTCCTGACCATTTAGCAGTAGATTGCGAGTATCATCAAAGTTCTTCGAAATAACAAGTATCTCCCCTTGTGAGCGAATGCATCGGACCTTGCTGGGCGGTGAAGGTGTCAACTCATGAGAATGCTCCAGCACAAGTTTAGAAACCACCCACACATCACATCTTTCCGAATTATCTCGAATAATGCCTCACAACCTTCCTTGTTGGGATCTTGAATTTGCAACCTCTTGGTATCATCACTGTTGTTGTCCCTTCCTGAATGGTACCGATGCTTTGAACACACCAGTTTCAACATTTTGAGGGTTTCATCGTGCAGGGAACGACGAGACTGACGAACGCGAGCTTCAAAACCCATGCGGCTAGCATATGCATAGTAGTACGTCTTCGCAATCTCGAGAGACTCAAACTCCATACCAAGATATGGATCTATCACAGCATCTCCTTCTTCTGTAGCAATATAGTGCACCCTGCTTGGCATTCCAACTTCATGATTATGCTCCTTCACAAGCTTTGTCACAACCCATTTCTCGTCACCTCTTCGAATCACCTCAAGCATTGCTTTGCACCCTTCCCTTATGGATGCTGCCCTTTTTCTTGTCTTCTTGCCAGCAATGATGCGCTTCTCCCTACTGAACCCTTCTCTTGAACACACAAACCTCAGCATGATAACAGACTCATTGCATTTCGATCGCCTGGACCGTGCAATACGGACAGAGAACCCAACACGGCCAGCATATGCGATATAGAACGTCTTTGCAGCCTCCCCTGATTCAAACTCCATACCAACAAAAGGATCCAGCCTTGGATCCCCTTCCATGGCAAACAGTTCCCTTCGGACAGGCTGCTCAACCATTTCGAGAGGTGTTTGTCGTTCCATGTGGTGGTGGGGTGGCATTGGGTTTTGCTCCGGCTCAATGACATGGGGGCTGACACCCAGTGTTGCCCAAAAATTGATGCTATCATCTTCAAGGTCCACATGGTGCTCTATCAGAGCACTGTGTCACCATGAGGGTTGCCATCCATCGTTCTGAAAAAATTCAAAAATCATGAGATCTCAGAAGCAATCACAAAATCATTTTTTTCAAAGTTTTTATATTAAGAAAAGGTAGATGGGACCAGATTGGTCGAAATTAGCGACTAAAATAAAGTAAAAAACTGCCAAAATAAAGCTCTGTCAGCCCATTGCCACTATAGGTGTTGTCGTCAATCACTCTAAAGAAGATTCAGAACCCCGAGACAGATTAAAAGTAGTTAAAGAATTGCTCTTTCATGTCTCCACAGCCAAGTCAAATGATTTCGGACTGACGAAGAAAATGACTAAAAAAAGATCACCAAATAATAGATGGCAGTTCTGAAAAAAATCAAAAGCCTAAAGAGCTTGGAAGTAATCAGAGAAACCCTTTGTCTTCTTCATAGCTGGACAACCAGAGGAGCTGAGTCTTATTAGATTAGTGGAAAATTTGCAATAGAAAAATCGTGAGAAAATGAATGACAGTTCTGAGGAGGACGCAATATCCTAGAGAGCTCAGAGTCAAACAGAACAACCTTTTTTCCATTTATCAACCATTTATCAACAATCAGAGAAGCCAGGGCATCAAATGATGGAATACTTGTCATAAAAAGACGACAGAGTAACAAATGGCAGCTATGAATAACAGTCAAAACTCAAGAGAGCCTAAAAGTGATCAGATAGAATTTTTCTATGCCTCAACAATCAGCGGAATCTAATGGCATCTGGTTGATACAAAAATTGCAAGGGCGAAAACAAATATCAAACAGCCCTTCCGAAGGGCTCAAAACCTAGAGAGCTCGCAAGTAACAAAAGAAAAAAAAAACGCTTTCCAAATGGCATCAGAATGGTGGAAAATAGCAGGTATGGGGAAGAATCGAAACGCCAGACAGCTCATAAGTATTAAAAAAACATTTTTTCATGCCTCTGCAATCAGAGAACCTGAAAGGCATCCATATGATGAGGGAAAAAATATGAACACAAAAGTATAGCAAGCTACCGAATGGCAAGAGCTATCGACAAATCCAAACAGAATAACTCCGGGAATTTAGGGCATGCGACAAAGTCGATCGAGAGCAATTATTTATCCATAAAAAGAGTAAAACCAAGATCAAAACCCTAGTCAAGAAGGCAGGAATTTTAACAAACAAACAAACAAACAAACTCAGAAGAGGATGAAGAGATGGGCATAAATTAAGAAACCCTAGAAGGAAAGAAATCGACGAAGACATAGGGGAGTAACCAAAAATCAATAATTATTTTTTAAAAAAGGACAGAATTAATTGGAGGAGCTTGGGGAAGCTTTCTCCTCTCTCCTTACTTGGTCGCTCGCTCGCTGGGTTGTCCCTTACGCTTCTCCGCTTGGCGGCTGGGGCCTCTCCCCCTCCCACCCGATGATGTGAGGATAACCCTAAACTCACCGCATCGCAGCGCAAACATGAGACCTTGATGCAACTAAAATCATGGCAGGAATTAATGGGCCGCATTCTGCCCGGCCTCCTTTTATCGTGTGAGCCCGGGACATGTTGGGCTGCCCACCAGTGCTTAAGCGCCGGTTAACCAATTTATGGAACATAAACCATGCAATCCATGGCAGTTTGCTCTGTCCTTTTAACTTTAGCCACCACTTCCTTACATTCTTGCTAATATCATAATGATGAAGAAGGCAATGCCATCTAAGCTTAAGTGGTCTATCTAGCAGCTGTATCTAGTCATGGACTTGCAGCATTTTATAAAGTTGGATGGGAGATATCATGTGGAATGGCAAATCGATTGTCCAAAATTAATTGTGCCATGGCAATAACTGTTGTTAGGAGAATTTCAGTCCTCAATTTAAGTTGTCAAATTACTGCCACCTAGTGTTATCTAGATCGATTGCAAGGATCAAACCACCGTACATTACGTATAAAAATGCATGCTTGTTTGCTAATGACTTTAAAGGAGGGGTTGGGATTGTATCTTTCACCATGAAGAATGATTATTTTTTTTTCTCTCAACATCGATCAGTGAATGATATTTAACATAAATGTCAGAGTATCCTAAATTTTTGCATAACAACTATTGCATGGTTCAACGGTATGGACCATGAGAAAAAATGGTGTGCCATTTTATTTTATTTTATTTTATTTGCATGAAAGGTACAACCCGACTCTTAGAGGGCAATGCTTTAACTTCGCTTTATATACATATATATATTATATAAGGCACCATAGATAGTTAATTCCACGTAACAAGGGATGATTAGTAGAATCCTCCATTAAAAGAACATTTTAATTATAATAAATTATTATAATTTTCTTGCTTTGTAGTAAAATGTACAATTGTAATATTAAAAAAAACTTTTATAACTCTCTCGAATGTATTATTTGGTAAGCAACTTTCCAGCTAAACGTGGCAGTCGCATCCTCGTATACGAGGGCTACATTTGTTTTATTTCATAGAATCTTTTATCAAACATATTTTAAACAGGGATATTCTTCTCGGTTGGATGCTTAGCATCGGGCCTTCTATATGTTTCATATCCAGGTGAGGCGATACGGATCGAGCGGGTTGCTGTAACTCTGTCGGCACCCACCCACACTCGTCCCCACTCTTTCCACCTCCGATTTACTACCGCTGCTTAACCGAAGCGTTAGCACTGGCAGGCCAGCTAAGGTGCGACCGCGACCCAAGCGGGTCGGGTTTATGGGGCCGCACAACTGATCGGTCGATCGCGGCCTCTTTTCTCCTTCTCCCATTTCCTTCCCCTGCCCTTGCGATTCCACGCCAAAAAGAAGTTTTGTCCTCTCTGTCTCTCTGCAGTCCAGCTGAGGTCTCCTGCTTTCCCCATTAACTGCGTGCTTTTTACTTTTCTTTCCGGATTGTTTCTGTATTTCGCGTTGTTTTCCATGGATTCTCTCCCATTTCTTAGTTTCCCTCCTCAAATATTTTTGATGGGTTTTTGGCATGATTTCTGAACCATTTTTCCCCTAAAAATTGCCCGGTTCTGTTAATAAGTCTGGAGTGGAGATAAAAGCTCGTGTTTTTGGCACTTTCCCTTGCGAAATTGAAGGTGCAATTTTAAAGGTCTTTTCTAGCTATCGAACTATATGCTTCTATGGTTCATCTGTTAGTGTTGTTTCTTTGGTTTTGACTTTATTCCTAGTTAATTTCATGTCTGGCTTCAAAAAATAAATCTGTGGTGACTGTTTTGTATTCTTTCTTTCCAAATCAGTAGGTCTTAGAGGGGCAGTCTCACATGGAATTGCAAACATCTGGAAATTTTAGGTTTTTGAAGCTCCCGACAGAAAATTAATTCGTATCAATCGCTGGGAATTCAATTTGTTGCGAAAATGGCAGCACGAATGCCGTTCTTTACGCCATTTAGCCGGCAATGTTCGGTTGGAGTTCTACAGAGTCCTGTAGGAAGAGTTTTAGCCGAGAACTGGACTAGTAGAAATAGCTCACTCGAAATGCTCGGCAAAGGAAATGGCCTTCTGGGCACGGCACGGAGTGTTGCTTCTTGCTCTTCTCGTGTTCAGTGTTCTGCTATCTCTCACGGCAGGAGCTCGTTTCACAACAAAGATCGTTTCTTGAATCTCCACCCCGAGGTTTCCTTGCTACGAGGGGAGAAGAATGATACAGTTATTGATTCAAGGAGAGAGCACGTGGGATGATGTTGCTGAGAGCTTGGGAGGCTCGTCAGTTCAGAATGATTATAATGAGGCCAAGATCAAGGTCATTGGTGTTGGTGGTGGGGTTCCAATGCTGTCAATAGGATGATCGAAAGTGACATGACGGGTGTGGAGTTTTGGATTGTTAATACAGATGTTCAAGCAATGAGGATGTCGCCTGTTTTTCCTGAGCATTGCTTGCAAATTGGTCAGGAGCTGACTAGAGGGCTTGGTGCCGGTGGGAACCCAGATATTGGTATGAATGCTGCGAAGGAGAGCAAAGAGTCAATACAGGAGGCAGTTAATGGTGCTGATATGGTCTTTGTGACGGTAATTAGATTTGTTTTAGATATTGTTTTTATTCACAAGCCACAGTAGTTGTTTCTTTGAGTATGGTTATGTTAACTTTCTGATTGTTATTATGATGATTTGTGGTATATCATGCATTATACGCTTGGCAAATTTGTTGAGGTCAAGATGAATGATGATGATGCTTCAAATGAAGCATCTGGTGCATATTTTCTTTAAAGAACTGTTTTTCATGTTTGAAAACAATTTTCTCTACTTGTAAGTTTCTCAACAAAATGCAGAGCCCATTGTTGCTCGTGCTTTAAAAAAAAGAAGAAAAGAGGCACAAGCGTTGTAGATTACTAATTACTACTATTACAGTATTGATTAATCAATAATCTGACATGAGTAAATAACTTATATGCATGTTCACTAGCACATCTGCTATATCCAACTTTTATCTGTAGAATTCTGCAGGTTAAGTATAAGATGGAACTGCAGAAGTCTCCAAGAATTGTAGATTACAGCTTGCACCACCCCGAAAAATAATTTTTATAAGAAATTTGAAGTTTTCTTTTGAAACATAGCTACTTATGAATATGACATAACTTCTGCAGACTGCTTTGACAGATTTCCCTTAAGAGTGTTATAGCCTTATTGATCTGTGGTGAGATTCATCACTAAAACATTCCTTCCAAAGATGGAACCAAGGAAGTGTTCTTTGGTGGTGACAGTTGTGGTGCACATTCGGTCTTGAATTTATCTTATTAGTTACTGAGTTAAGCAGTATCTGCTGTCATACTGAATTTAATCTTTCTTTACCAGTTTTGTTGTAAAGCATATTATTTTATGTTTCTGTTCTTCATTCTTCTTTTCTGTTTCCCTTCTCTAGTTCCAACTTATCACATCATTTTCCTTTTTTCAGTTTGATTTCTTGTATTATGGAGTTACATCTCTAGTTTTGAATAAAACACAGTGTGCTTATCTCCATTCTATTAGTTAGCGAAGCCATGTTCATAGTTGTATCAGTTCTTATCAATTTTCTTGAGATTTAAGACGAAACTCTGTTTGCAGGCTGGAATGGGTGGGGGAACTGGAACTGGGGGTGCCCCTGTGATTGCTGGGATTGCCAGGTCAATGGCATCTTGACTGTGGGCATTGTCACAACCCCCTTCACTTTTGAAGGACGGAGACGGGCAGTTCAGGCACAGGAAGGAATTGCAGCTTTAAGAGAAAATGTTGATACACTTATTGTCATCCCAAATGACAAGCTGTTGTCAGCTGTTTCTCCAAATACTGCCATGACAGAAGCATTTAACTTGGCTGATGATATACTTCGGCAAGGTGTTCGCGGCATCTCTGATATAATCATGGTATGGGATGTGTATCAATCCTTTTATACAATTAATTGACTTATCTATTTCTTGTTGTGTGTGTGTGTGTGTGTGTGTGCACGTGCGTGCATGTGTGCATGTGTGAGAAACACTGGATATACTGGCAGTTTTAGGTATTGGAAAGTTAGGATTTGTTGGATTCTCTCAAGAATCTTCTACTGGAAATATCCGAGAGAAGGGTCATGATGAAGGTATAGTATCTAACAAAATTTTGGTTTGCTTGGGTGTTGAATATAAGTTGAGTTCTAGGTTGAAAGAGACTTGGTTTAAGGATGTTTTAGTAATTTAGCTTGAAAAAAACCCCATATAAGGCATGGTAATGGCCTTGTATTGAGCAGTAGATTCCAATTTTTCGGCTGCATCAGTTTGCCAGCGAAAGCAAAACAGTAATGCCCTATGCCACCTTAGCAAGGATAAATACAAAAGTATAATGGAGTTTCTTCAGTATGCATGCTACTTTCAGTCTTGCTTGAATTGGCTGTACTAAATGTCAATAATGATGGAATTAGATTGCCTATAGCCTTCATTTTGCAACATCTTTGAACTACTTTCTAGACACCTATTTCTTACAAGAAGAAATCTAATCTGCTGATAGAAACTCCATGTGTTTATTGGAAAGACCTTTGAGCTAACATACTCTGGCATCTGATCAGAGCATTATGTTGATTGCAGGTTCCAGGTTTGGTTAATGTTGACTTTGCTGATGTGCGAGCCATTATGGAAAATGCAGGTTCATCTTTAATGGGCATAGGAACTGCAACAGGTATTTCAGAGAAACAAATTTTGTATAAAACACAGATTTTTGGTGACCATGTCTGAAGCTTGAATCACGTTCTGTTGCAGTCCTCTGATTGAAGTCTTAAGGATAAAAAACACCCTCTCAGCTTCTGCTATGTTGATTCAGTTCATATTGCATATTTGCACCTATTGAAGTTAGTGTTCCTTTATTTTTCCTTTTTGCACTTAAATGCTATTATCAGAACTTGCTAATGTAATTATGGTAGCTATTAGTTCATGAATAGTTAAATGGTTTGAGTGACACCTTGAAGGGTATTGCAATTACTATTGTAAAATGACTTGCCTCGCAGAAATGGAAAATTAAAGTCTTGTCATACAGCTTTGTTTTTGGTTACCATGATGATAGTGGGGAGTGGGAGATAGGGTTTCATCCATGACTTCCCCTCTTGCCTTGGAATACCGTGCCAGTCCTTAAGAATTTATGTTGGTGAAATGCTGGCCATTTGGTAGGTTGTGAAGTTGAGTTTACTGTTAGTGCTTGGTTTGATTCGACACATCATAGAGAGGGGGAGACTGCTAGAAGCATGGATAGAACTGGTTTTGCTTAGAAGGAACTAGATGTGCTTTACATTCAGAATGATTCCTTTTTAATGGAAACAGCAGCATATTCAGCTCCCAGTTTGATCTTTTGGTAGCTGGTTTTTGGATCGAGATAAAAGGCTCGAGTTTGGTAAATTACAGCTATACACTCTAACAGTTTACATGTAATGCTGTGTGCAGACTCTTATATGATCTTCTCATCTATTATTGTTCCTCTTCAGAAGGGTAGATATTATAATGGATGAGTATTTTGATCTTAGCTGAGCGAACCATATTGTAATGTTCATATTCTATTTAATAATATCATGCATAATTTTACCTTACCTTGCAGGCAAGTCGAGGGCACGAGATGCTGCATTAAATGCCATTCAGTCCCCTTTACTGATATTGGTATTGAAAGGGCTACTGGAATTGTTTGGAATATCACTGGAGGAAATGATTTAACATTATACGAGGTAGGCTACATCTGCTGCTTCCTTCCCGATTAAACTCATAACCTATTACTTGTAGAGAAGCAATGATAAAGTTTGCATGTTTAGCAAGGAACTCTTTTGACCACTCTGTAATGTATAAAATAGGACATTTAGTCCTAACACTGAGGATGGATGTACTGGTTTCAATGATACCAAGCATGCACCTTGGAATTCTGAAAGACCATCTAAAGATGTTGTGCTGAAAAAAACCTGCCTGGTTTGTGACATTGCAGTGGTATCTTTAAGAGAGATCATAACTGTAGTTCTATAATATGCTCTGGTTCCATCTCGGTCCCAATATGTGTCTCCATCTCTCTCATGAAGTATTTCTTCTCATTGCTTCCCTGTTATTACGTCAAGAAACGCATTTCTGAAGTTTATGGAAAAATATTTTTTCTTTCATTTCTGGTGTACTTCACAAATGATCAATTGATCATCATATTGATTTTAGGTTTAGATATGTATAGCTAAGTTTATTGCTTCTGATGACTTGGATTGTTTTGATTTGTTCAGCCCTTAGTTTTTCCTTTCCTTTATATTCACCTTGTTAATTATCTGCAGGTAAATGCTGCAGCAGAAGTAATTTATGACCTTGTTGATCCAAGTGCAAATCTAATATTTGGAGCAGTGATAGATCAGTCACTCAGCGGTCAAGTAAGCCGTAGTTTTACAAGTTTACGTTGCATAATTTTGTACTGTAATTTTTTCATGACAATCACATACCGGGCTATGTTGTTTTAAAATGCATCTATTATCAGATTAACTGAAACATTTTGAGATGTTAGATTAGTGTTTCTCTTAAATTCCTAGCTGGGTAATGCAAATGCTTTCTTTTGGGTTTGGTACTAAAAATAATTTTGGATAAAATATTGAGTGAATTATAATATCTTTTTGAATGTCTTTACTTGAAATTAGTTGAAAAATGTTATACCAGAGATGTGTGATTTATGCATACATCACTACCAAGTAATAAACTTTGTGGAGAAAACAAATTAGATGAACCATCATGGTAACCCCTTATGTTTTCATCAACAGACTCATCAAGGATATAATAGGCCACCCAAAGACTAGCAAGTAAATATAGTCAATCTTTCAATAGTGTTACGATGATAATTTGTTGATTGATTTGCATTCAGGTGAGCATAACTCTAATTGCCACTGGATTCAGACGCCAGGATGAACCCGCAGGGCAAACTTTGCGAGTATATCATGCTAACCCTTGTCATCATACATTTTCATTTTGTCGATCCTCTTATTTTTCTGATACATCTTCCTCATATATGTACCCAAAGGGTTCCCAACTCGGTCGTGGAGATAGCCTGGGATAAACCGACGCCCACCTCTTCTCTCACTGAAGGCAATATGGTGGAGATCCCAGAGTTTCTAAGGAAGAAAGGACGCTTTCGTTATCCAAGAGCTTGACGGGTCTCATTTTGTAATACACTATTTCACTGTTTCTTCGTCACCGTTTCCTGAAATTGCCTCTTAGCAGTATAACAAGTCCTTGACCATCAACCTAAGTGGCAAGTCATGTAAAGCAGAGCTTTTTTTTCCTTTAATTTAATAAAATTTTCTTTCTCCTATCTGATCTAAATAAAAGCACGGCCGATTGAGGTTATTTTAGGTTCTTTGTCGTCCCTTGTGGTGCACCAACCATCTGCTTTACATTCTTATGGCGATCTCTTTTCTAGCTGTCATCTTCCCAGTGCATGCAGTACTTAGTTGTTGAGCAATCCTCTGGATGTTTATATTTCAAGTATGAAGCATACAAAGATAAATTTGAACATGGACAAGAGAAGCCAAATTTTATTAGTTCGGCTGATACAAGAGGAACCAATTAGTCTTCGTAAATTGACCTACCCTTTCTCAAAAATGTTATCATCTATCAGAGGAAAAGAATTGCTAGAACCGTCGCCCCCTGCATTCAGGGCATATGAGTGAGTACAATGGAATCACCAATAATCTCCACAGGAACACACTCCATCTGCAAAATGGTGGAATCTAGCATTATCCCTAACAATGATCTCCCTCCCTTCTACCTTAGAAATGAGCTTGATTGCAGAATGGCAGTCCGCACAAACTCGTAAATTCTTCTTCACAATTATAGGCTTTGTTGCTGGCATGCTAATGAGAGCAAATGCAACTGCAATCCTTTCACTATGGTGATGCAGCAGCAGCCTCTTCTTCAAAGTCTCGTTCAGGTTCCATGGCATGGAACCTGTGAAGGGAACATACCCTGCTTCCCTTATCTTGACCATAAGCTCCTCAAGCTTCTCATGAATCTCTTTCTTCTGTGGGTGTGACCAGTCCTCAGCTCCAAACATATGAGTCTTATATTGACATCTACCCAGCTGAATCCTGGCAATTTCTTCACCCTGCTGTCCCTCATCAGCTTCCTCACAGCCTTCACATCCTCCCACTGACCCATCGAGGCGTATATACTCGAAAGCAGGATATGGATCCCACCGTTCCCTGGCTCAAGTTTCATCAGTTTCTCTTCTCTGCAGCCAACTCACCCAGCTCCTTCTCTCCACGAGTCCTGCAAGCTCCAAGCAAAGAACACCACCCATAAGCATTCGGCTCGTACGGCATTCTGGCTATGAATTCTTGTGCTTCTTTGAGTCTTCCTGCTCTACCAAGCATGTCTATGACACAAGCGTATGCTCTTCTCTGGGCTCAATACCGTAGGTCTTGTTCATAGAATGGAAGTACTCTAGTCCCTTCTCCACTAGTCCGGCATGGCTGCACGCCATCAAGAGGCTAACAAATGTTATATGATTTGGTTTGTTCCCTCTGGAAATCATTCTCGTGAAAGCTCTGATTGCTTCCTTGCCTCGGCCATGTAGCGCAAACACACCCACTATCGAGTTCCAGGAAACATCGCAGGGGTATTGGATCTCATCAAACACTTGGATTGAAGAATTAAGAAGCCCACACTTGCCATACATGTCAATGAGGGTGGAAGAAACAAAGTGGTCTCTAACGAAACTGGTTTTCATCACTTGTGCATGGAGTTGTATCCCTTGCTCTAGTGCTGCTTGGCCGGCGCAAGCCTTGATCATGCTCGAGAAAGTGAATTCATTTGGTTCAATTCCTTGCCTTCGAGACTCGACATACGCTCTCGAAGCTTCCTCGATTTGATCCATCTCGACGTATCCATCGATCAAAGAACTACAAGACACAACGTTCCAGCCATAGGAGTTCATTCCAACTACACTCGAAGCGCTCTCCAGGTCTCCGGCCTTTGCGTACATATTGACGAGTGCATTGCCGACGAAAGTGTCTGATTCGAAGCCCAATTTCACGACACATGAATGAAGACCCTGGCCTGAGTTGCCGGCCTTCAGGCCTCCGCATGCGCTCAGAACGCAGCAAAGGAGATGCTGATCGACGACAACCGTCCCGTCGCGGAACATGTTGCGGAAAGCTACAATGGCCTCCTCGAAGCTCCAATTCTTTGTGTACCCATCGATCATGGCAGTCCAAGCCACCTCATCTTTCACAGGCATCTCATCAAAAACCCGGCAGGCATCAACCAGAGACCCACATTTCGAGTACATGTCGGCGAGATTGCTTCCGACAAATAGTTCCACATCATAACTCAACTTCACGCTCAAACACTGCATCTGTTTTCCGAACTCCAACGACCCAAGAGAGGCCGATGCTTGGATAGCACTGGAGAGTGCAAATTGAGTCGGTTTAATGCCGGCGGCGCACATTGAGAAAAGGTACGGAGGGCATCGGCGAACTTGTTATGCTGGGAGAAGCTGGATATCATGGCCGTCCACGTGACGAGGTTTCGTTGAGGCATTCTATCGAACAGTTCGATGGCGTGATCGAGATCGCCGCATTTCCCGTACAGGCTGATGAGGTGGTTGGCGACGAAGGTGGAGGCGGTGGCGCCGGCGGCGACCAGATGGGCATGGAGCCGTTTGCCCTGGTCCAGGTTTCGGGTTCGGGCGCAAGATTGGATGAGTTGTGTCAGGACCGTGTAAGGGTGCGCCATGGTGGGGACTTGCAAATTTCATGGTCCGGTTCTACGGGGAGATGGTAGGTATGGCTTGTATGTGTTCCATGATCTGTGGATCATTCATCAATGTCCATCAAAATTCATCCGTAGTGAAGATTTGGTGGTCTTTTTTGTACTGGATTATGTACTTGGATGGTGATTAGATTGCTTAGATATGTTGCCAAGGGTCCAATAGGGTTGGATCTGGCTTATTCCTAAAATTAAAACCAATTTTGTTGGACATGGTGTAAAACCTAGACTATTTAATCATCATGGGCTGAAGTCGGCAAAGCTTATCGACTCCGATTCAAAATAGAAAAAAAATATATAAAACAGATGATGAAACCCCCGCTTATCCGAACGAGAACCTAGCTGGAATCCTCGATCGGATCACTATAGTTGGAAAGGAGAAGGTCGGTGGCATGTTAGATTGGGTCAGAGGACTCGATTGGTCGAGTTAATCCCCTGTACGGCGAGGAAACTTTTTCGTTTTTCTCTTTAAAATCCTCCTTTATCGTCTTTAAGGAAGCACAACCGAGCCCCTATCTCATCGTTTTCCTTTTCTCTCCGGTGAGCGGCCAAGAGTTCATCGATGATTGTAAGCTTCCTTTCCTTAGATCTCTCTTAGAAAGAAAATAGTAAAAGAATTTTTGGATTTTTTTCTATTTCCTTGAGCCGGACAGACACCGGTGATCGCACCATTCGACCACCCTCCATTTGGCCAAGTTCGATGGACCCCCCTCTTCCCGTTCTCCACCTTTCATGATTTTCGAGAACCATGGGAGGCCTGGCCTGTTTGGGCCGAATCAGGAAGAAATCAAGGGAAAAGAAAAGAAAGAAGAAGAAAGAAAGCAAAAGAAAAAAGAAAAAAGAAAAAAAAAGAGGGAGAAAAGAAGAGAGGGAAAGAGGAGAAAGGAGGAGAGAGATGAAAGAGGAGGAGAGAGAAGAAAAGAGAAAAGAGGAGAAAGAGAGGGAAAGAGAAAGAGGAGAGAGAGAATAATGATAATAATAATAATAAAATAAAATATGGATCGACTCTTTTAATAATTTAGGTCGAGATCCAGACTTGACTAAGAGCCATTTTTTCTATGCTAGGTAGAAAATTAATTACATGATTAATTTTGCCAAATTTTCATCTTCTTTGTCAATAGAGCAGTGATGTGGCCAGACCACTGACATTGAGCCCCTGTCAGATCCAGTCAAATACCATGTGGGCAGAAGTTGCCACGTCATACCATTCCCTTCGAGCTCCTGCTCCTTTGCTAGGGATGGCAACGGTCGGGTCACTCAAAACCCATACCCGCCCCGCTAAAAAATTATCCGCCCCTTACCCGTCTCGGGTCAGGTCGGGTCGGGTATAAAAAAGTCACGTGTGGATCGGGTCGGGTCAGGTATACTGGTCTCATAAAACTTAGCTTATTTAAAAGCTAAACGGGTTGGATCGAGTCGGGTCGGGTATATCCATCCCATATCCAATTTACTTAAATATTTTATAAACATAATTTTTTTATATATAAATGGGTTGGGTTCGGGTCGGGGCATACTACTACCCGTACCCGAGTCGGGTTTTTTATTAACCAATATCCGTTTATAAATTAGGCGGGTCGGGTTTTACCCGTCTCATTAGGGTCGGGTCGGGTTGGATACCCATCGGATCGATAAAAATTGCCATCCCTATCCTTCACCAGGTGGCTCCCTCGAGGTCGAGCCCACTTCAGCTGAAGTCGAGCAGGAGGTCGAGCTCTCACCCTCCTCAAGCCAAGCTCTCCCCAGGCAAGGGGTGGGTCCGGCAGCCGAAAGTAAGG
This sequence comes from Areca catechu, assembly GCA_021397845.1. Taxonomy (NCBI): domain Eukaryota; kingdom Viridiplantae; phylum Streptophyta; class Magnoliopsida; order Arecales; family Arecaceae; genus Areca; species Areca catechu. The sequence goes on from JAHSVC010000020.1 coordinate 1,389,293, forward strand.
CCCCGCGGTGCCGCCTCCCTTGGGCGGCGAACCGTCGCCCAAGGACCATGGAAGGGCACCCTCCGGGATACCATTATCACCCTCGCCGTTGCTTACATTAGATAGGAAAGAGCGCCCCGACCGAGGCATTGCACTCCCAACCAACCTTCTGTGCCACCTGAAAGAGGAAATCGCCCCAGAGGATTCAAATCCAAGGGGCGGCTGCCCCCTGATCGAGGCTCTGCTAAGTTTTTCCAAAGTGGAGCGACTAGGAGGGGGCCAGAGCCGGCAACATAACTACTTATCACGAATAAAGGAGGTACTTGAGCGCACAAAATGAAGCACTATCAGAAGTTGACCTTTTGACGCCTGTAGAGGAGGAAGATCCCGAGGTAAGCCGTTGGAAGGAAACCTGGCTTAAAGGACCCTCCTAAGTTCTTAGAGCAAGGTAAGCAAGTCTAACCCAAGTGAGCGGGAGAGGGCAGCACATAGGAGAGCCACCTAGACACCAAGCACTTTGGGCCACCGGAGACTCACCGGAAGGGTCTTGACGGACACAGCCACAAGGCTCGAGTTCTCCTCAGCTGCTCCTACCCCAGCTCCGTTCTCTTTATTTCAAACAAATCTCCTCCTCCAAGTATGGAGTCTGAGCAAAGGGGCCCACAGGGGAGGATCTGTTTTCCTTGATCATCACTGACTTGATCGTTGGAGTGCCCCCCCGGGATCCCTGGCCCTGGTCTTCCTTGTTTTGCAGATCCGGATGCGCAGGCAGGTTCCCGTGCGACGAGGTCGGTATTCGAGGTCAGCTTCCAGCTACAGGCCACGATGGTATAGGTGGCAACAAATTGGCGCACCAGGCAGGGAGAAGCAGACGGTCTCAGCTCCAAGCCAATCCCCTTATGTACAACTCCACTAGCAACATAGTGATGACCCGGCGCTGGAGGTCTCCACCAGCCATGCGGGGGACCCCCTCTCACGGAGGCCCACATAGCCCAGAGAGGGAGCTCCCCTCTCCACCACAACCGCCTCCAGCGGACACCCAGTTGGCCGTGCTCGCTCAGTAGATACAGATTCTGACTGCAGCGGTGCGATAGTTGCAACATCAACATCGGTCCCTGGCCATCCACCAATAGCCAGGAACCCCTATGGCCCAAGTTGTCGCACCTCGCGATAACCTGCAGTCCTTCCAAGGAATCGTCGCTGCCGTGGACCATGACAGTCCCCCGGGAAGCCACCGAACCATGGCGAAGAGGCAGTGGATCGGGTCAATCGACCGAGAGAGCCGATCTCTGACCCTCGAGCAGGCTGCTGTTAAGCACTGCTGAGGTCATAGAGGCAAGGCCCCTCGTCGCAACCCCCTCAACTGTCACCTTCACCACCTCCATCGGCCTCAATGGAAGGCTCCATCGACGAGGCTATCAGGTGCATGGCTGAAAGGCGCCTGAAGGAGCAGGAGCGCAAGCTGGTGGAGCTATCCAGCCAGTTTGCAAACTTGCAGGGCTCCTCCCATGAGCCTGCGAGCTACGACTCCCATCCCCCTTTTTCTTGAGAGATCCAAGAGGAACCGATCCTGAACCGGTTCTGCATGCCACAGGTGGATCCCTATGATAGGACCACTGACCATTTGGACCACCTTGAGAGCTACAAGGCCCTTATGAGAGTCCAGGGGATGACCGACGCCCTCTTCTAAACCGCCTTTCCAGCCACTCTTCGGAAGGCGGCTCGAGTCTGGTTCACCCACCTCGAGCCTGAAAGCATCAACTCATTTGCTCAGCTGGAGAGGAAGTTCGTGGCTCACTTTGATGCCTGCCGGAAGGTGCCACGAGAGGCGGACAGCCTTTTCTCCATCAGGCAGTAGGACCACGAACCTTTGCAGGACTATGTGACCTGCTTCAAGGTTGCCGTGCTGGAGATCTACAATTTGGATGAGCCAGTTGCCATGCTGGCGCTGAAGAGGGGGCTTAGGACTTCCCGCCTGACCTACTCACTAGACAAGAAGCCACCAAAGACGTACTCCGACTTCTCCCTCCGTGTTCACAAGTATATCCGTGTCGAGAAGGTGGATTGTACGAGAAGGGAGCTGGATGGGAAGTCGTTGAAGAAGCAACCTCCTAGGGAGATGTCCGTGGTGCGGAAGCCCGGACCGGCCACCTCGAACTTTCGTCAAGGGCCGAAGCCGAAGGGCAGCCCCATCCTAGAAGAAAGATACACATCTCTCCTAGCCCCGAGGATGAAGATCCTCATGGAGATTGAGGGCAAGCACTATCTGCGTCGCCCTCCCCCACTGAGGTCATCTAACGATCGTGACAAAGCGAAGTACTGCTAATTCCACCGTGACCACGGTCATGACACCGAGGAGTGCCGGCACTTCAAGAGAGAAATTGAAGATCTGATAAGAGGAGGCTACCTTGAAAAGTTTGTGGGGGGCAAGATCCTAGCGGAACGTCAAGCGCTCCCTGCTCTTCCTCCTGTCCCCACAGTCAACAATCGGGCCACCAAGAAGCCTATGGGTATGATATGTTGGGGAATCGAGCATGCTACCAAGAGGACCCGGGGGAGGAGAGTTTAGAAATTGTACTCCCCTTTATAAGGGAGAGGGGATCTGGGAATGAAAATATAAACAATGACGTCGTGGTCATCGAGATGATGATCGCCAGGCATCCTATAAAATGGATTATGGTCGATAGTAGAAGTTTGATTGATGTCCTTTTTTTCGATGCTTTCTCCATGATGGATTTATCATCTATTCAATTGAAGCCTGTATACACTTCCCTTATCGATTTTACTAGGGACTCTATGAGAGTTGAAGGGAAAATCACTCTCCCCGTTACTGCCGGGACACCACCTCGGCAGAGCACTGTCATGATGACTTTCACGTTCAGTTTGTTAGGCTCCCTTCAGCCACAACATGATCCTTGGCCACCCCGGGCTCAATCTGCTCGACGCGGTCATTTTCACCAAGCGGCTATTGGTGCAGTTTCCCACACCTTTATGAGGGGGGCACCTCAGCCGATCCAGCATCGCCTCCAGGCTGTCCCAGGGGCCAGAAGCTCCGAGGAGGCTCCTAGCATCGATGACCTTGATCAAAGGGTGCAAGACCCCAGGGGTGGCTCGGTCGAACGCCTGTTGTCGTATCCACTCAGAGCCGATCCGACGAAGACAGTGCAAATTGGGGCTCAACTACAGGTAGGAGAGTGGGCCCACTTGCTGGAATTCCTTTGCATGAATGCAGACGTGTTCACCTGGATGGCAGCAGACATGCCCGGGATCCCCCTGACATCATCATCATAAGTTGAGCATCAACCCGAAGTATCACCCCGTCCGGTAGAAGAAAAGGTGTTTCGCCCCAGAGAGATGGCGGGTGATCAACGAGGAGGTGGATAAGCTCCTCACGATCGGCTTCGTCCGCGAGGTGCAATACACTAGCTGGCTGGCGAACATGGTGATGGTCAAGAAAAATAATGGGAAATGAAGGATTTGTGTGGACTACACCAACCTCAACCGAGCCTGTCCGAAGGATAGCTTCCCATTGTTGAAGATCAATCAGTTGGTAGATGCCACCTTGGGGTACCGCTTGCTCTCCTTCATGGATGCGTTCTCCGGATATAATCATATCCGAATGCACCCAGGAGACGAGGAACACACTGCCTTTATTACCGATCGGGGGACATACTGTTATCGGATAATGCCATTCGACCTGAAGAATGCTGGCACCAAATACCAACACCTCATCAACTGAGTCTTCAAGGACCAGATCGGCCGGAACATGCAAGTTTATGTGGACGACATGCTTGTTATGAGCAAGCCGAAGTCAGACCACATTGCCAACATGACGGAAGCCTTCCAAAACCTTCGCCTGCACCAGATGAAGCTGAATCTGGCGAAGTTCACCTTTGGCGTAGCAGCAGGAAAGTCCCTTGGTTTCATGATCACCTAGAGGGGAATAGAAACAAATCCTGAGAAGGTCCAAGCAATTGTTGACATGGAACACCCCATCTCGAAGAAGCAGGTCCAGTGCCTAACTGGCCGGATTGCTATCTTGAGTCGGTTCATCTCGAGGTCGGCTGACCGCTGCTTACCTTTCTTCAAGGCATTACATAAGGTGCATGACATCGTCTAGATGGAAAGTGCAAGGTAGCCTTCGAGGAGTTGAAGAAATTCTTGGCATCACCGCCATTGCTCTCCAGGCTGGAGGATGGAGAGGAACTCCTATTGTACCTAGCGGTCACCCTAGGAGCCGTCAGTTCGGTCCTTGTCCGTATGGATGAGGATGGGATCCAGAAGCTGGTGTACTATACCAGCAAACTCCTCCGAGATGTGGAGATCAGGTACACCCGTTCTGAGAAGTTGATTTTTGCTCTCATAATGTCTACTCAGTGGCTCAGGCCATGCTTCTAAGCATATCCGATTGTGGCCATGACGGACCAACCGCTGAGGGCCATACTCAGTCGTCTTGATACTTTCAGATGCCTGGCCAAGTGGACTCTGACGCTCAGCGACTTCGACATCGCGTACCGACCAAGGCCATCTCAGAAAGTCCAGGTGCTGGCTGACTTTCTGGTCGAGTGCATGGGCTTGGCGAGGAGATGGAGGAGACCACCTCAAAATGCTAGGCAGACCCCGAAACCGAGGGGGAGGTCTGGGTCCTCCACGTGGATGGTGCATTCAACTCGGGAGAGAGCGGAGCAGGCCTCATCCTCGCCAACGGTGATGGGGTTGTGGCCAAGTGCGCCTCCGCTTCCAATTTGTAGCAACCAATAACTAGGCGGAGTACGAGGCACTCTTCATAGGATTGAGGGTGTCCTGCGAACTGGGTGTGCCCAATCTAAAAGTCTTCACCGACTCTCAGCTAGTGGCCAGATAGGTTTCTGGAGAATTCAATGCAAGGGACCCCTAGATGATGAAGTACTTAAAACAGGTACGCTTGAGCACGGCGGGCTTTCGACGTTTCAGCATCTCCCACATCCCTCATGGAGAGAACACTCATGCCAACGCCCTCTCGAGACTTGCAACCCTGCCGGACTCATCATTCGGGCGAGTTCACATTGAATACTTAGAAATTCTAAGCTATGAAGCTTACAGAGAAGTCCAGCAGGTCACTCCAAATCTTAGCTGGATGGACCAGTCCATCAGATACATCATCGATGGTACCCTACCCGAAGATCGAACGGAGGCTGGCCTCATCAAGAGGAAGGCCACGCGATTTGTCCTAATGGACAGATAGCTCTATCGCAGGTCCTACTCTCATCCACTCTTGAAATGCTTGAGACCCACGGAGGCTGCCTTTGTGCTCCAGGGGATACACGAAGGCCTCTACAGGAATCACATGGGGGGCAGGACGCTAGCATATAAGTCCCTCTGTCAGGGATATTACTGGGAGACTATAAGGAGGATGCCGCCGACTTCGTAAAGAAGTGCAATCACTACCAACATCATGCCTGCATACAGCATCAACCAGCGGCACTACCCTCTTAACTCTCCGCACCCTGGCCGTTCGCCCAGTAGGGGATGGACATCCTTGGTCCATTTCCTCCTACGTTCGGACAGCACAAATTCTTGATAGTGGCTATTGACTACTTCACTAAATGGATGGAGGCAGAGCCACTTGCGCGGATCACCGAAGCCAAAGTCTGCTAGTTCTTCTGTAAGTTGATCATCTGCCATTTCGGGCTCCCCCACATCATCATCACCGATAACGAACGGTAGTTCAACAACCTAGAGTTCGAGGAATTCTGTGCCGACCTCGGTATTCATCACCGCTTCACCTCGGTGGCTCACCCCCAGACCAACGGAGAAGCTGAGGTAACTAACTGGACCATCCTCCAGGGACTCCAACCAGGTTGGATCAGACCAAGGATAGGTGGGTGGAAGAACTTCCCGGCATCCTTTGGGCCCAATGGGGAAGCTGAGGTGACTAACCGGACCATCCTCTAGGGACTCCGAACCAGTTAGATCAGGCCAAGGGTAGGAGGGTGGAAGAACTTTCCAGCATCCTTTAGGCCTACCATACAACATCCAGGATGGCCACTGATGAGACACCCTTCAACATCGTCTTCGGCGTCGAAGCCATAGTCCTGGTTGAACTCGATGTGCCCATACTACAGATGGAGCAGTATGATGGAGCCAAAATCCGACCCGCCTTCTGCTCAACTTAGACCTCCTTGAGGAAACTAGGGATAAGGCTCGGCTACAGATGGTAGCCTACCAGCAGCGGGTAGCTCGGTACTACAACACGCGGGTAAGGCCAAAGACCTTTCGCCCAGGTGATCTAGTACTGCGGCGAGCTGAAGCCTCTCGACCTCGGGAATGCGGCAAACTCTCTCCCTGAACTAGGAAGGCCCCTACAAAGTGGTCAAGGCTCTTCCCCATGGAGCTTACTATCTCATCGAACTCGATGGCACCCGGTTCCCATGAACTTGGAATGCCAACAATTTGAGGATGTACTACTAATGATGTAAGGTCTCTTCTCATTAATAAAAGAATTTCATTCTATGCAAAATGTCTTGCCTTGCAGGAACTCTACCGAGTGACCTCAGGTCCGGCAGATCAAGCCGGGAAACTCTTGAAGCCTCGCACTTCAAGCCGGGAAACTCCTGAAGCCCCGTACTTCAAGCCAGGAAACTCCTGAAGCTCTACACTTCAAGACGGAAAACTTCTGAAGCCCCGCACTTCAAGCCGGGAAACTCCTGAAGCCCGGCACCTCGAAGCCGGGAAGCTCCAGAAGACCCGCACCTCGAAGCCGGGAGGCTCCGAAGGCCCTCGCACTCTGCCTTTCCAAATCCTAGCTTAGCGGAGGCGCCTCTGGACACATGTTTTGATCAAACTCGAACCAACTTTATTCTACAAGACATCAATTAATTAATGATCTTGGTTCGAGTCCATTACATCTAATGCACCTACTTTGAATTGGACTTGAAAAATGACCTGATTTAATCTAAATAAGTGATGAGTTAAATTTTGGTCTAATTTTTTATTTTAAACAAAAGTCTAAATCCGTATTAGAGCTAGTCCAAGTTGAGTTTGATCCTTGTTGGATCCGAACTAGTGGAACCCACTTAAACCATGCTAGTCATGTGATGCAATCCTTGGCTTTTTCTTCCATATTCTTCGTGCAAGTTCCAGGGTCTTGCAAGTGGGAGGAGGGATCCACCACTAGAGAGATTGGAGTATGAGCAAGGAGAGAGTAGTTGATCCATCTAAATCATAGCAAAGAAAATAAATTGATTATTTTGGACCGGCGTGCGTGAGATTTTGGCAAGGATTCCGAGCTATTGTCTCTTGATATCTAAAATCTAGTTTGTTTTAGAATTATTTTTTTTCTTTATCTTAGATATGACTAGTGGAGAAAAAAAATGAATGGTAGAGAAAGATTCCCGAATATGGTCATTCATAACTAGGAAGAAAACGTTGCAAGCATTAAAATACTTTTAAATTATTTTTGGATGGTTTTATCGGACTAGAGATTTTTCTGCATAAAAGGTTGAAATTATTTTTTTATTTATTATTTTTTTATAACATGGATGCTTCATATACGAGTATGAATATAATCAAAAAATCAGAAAAAAAGATATTCTTGAACGCTATCGACAAAAAAAATGTCATTAAAAAAAAAATGCATCAGAATAATGTGCAACAAAAGATGCAACATAGCTAGCAACATTATTCGTCTCATGATAGAAGTGCATGATATCAAAATAATACACCCTCAGAATAGATAATGGATGTCGCATACACGAGAGTGAGTGACCACACCATAGTCAAAGCACTCTTGTAACCAGGCCACAAACCGTAGCAAATCATCCTCGACAGTCAACCAATCGGCTCGAAGAGTTAATCTAGCAAAACAGATCCCCTTCCATGCCATCCTTAGCTTAGCCGTAGGCACTGAGGTCTCCACCAATCGAACATCGCCTGTCGCAATGAGTCGGAAATCAAGGCCACGGATGATAAACCCCGCTCCGCCTCTCCCATCCGTCAAACTACTATCAAAGTTGACCTTCAGGAACGATGGGGTAGGGGATCCCAAGAAATGAAAATCCTTCTTTTAATAGAAGGATGAGCAGGGAAGTCCCAGATGTCCCAAGTCTCCAAGGTTATATTAGGTAGTGAGGCATCAGTAATCTCCGCCGCCAAGGTCAGGGCCCTCTCCACCACAAGCCTCGCTAGCACCCATCTCTCATTGAAAGACTCCCGTATTCTAGAATAACCAGATCTGGTAAGTAATATAGGCTACCTTGATCCCGACCCTCCATGTAGTATCATACTCCGAACTTGACCGCACATCCTTTAAGAAGGACGGGTTGCTTGCTCCATAGGACCATCGATGAAAGGTAGGGTGGCTAGTCACCATACCCGCACTGCTCTTGGGCAAAAAAATAGTACATGCTCTATCGTCTCATCCACTATGTTGCAGCTATGATAAGTAGCCTAGATACCCATATCTCTAGCTTTCATAAGCACTCTGGTAGGGAATCGGCTCCAAGCAACCTTCCAGAGAAACAAACTCATCCTGGATGAATCCTAAGTCTCCAAATCCATGCACTGTCCATTGACCTCATCGACTCCTCCCTGTAAATGTCATAGAGCTCATCGATCACTAATCTAGGGCTACATGATGACCACCATGTCCTGATATCCGGCCCTATGTAATGGGGATCGACAGTGACAAAACTCTATTGGCCAATATCACCAAATAGCTGGATCACCCTTTGGGTATCCCAATCCCTCCCTTCTGATTAAAACAAATCAGACATCCAAGTCTAATCATTAATATCCATGCTAATAAAGATAGCCCATCGACTCAGAGGCAGATCGGCTATCCAGGTATCACGTAGGATGCCGATCAACCTGCCATCATCAAGAATCCAAGACACATTATCCAACACATCCAGAGCATGCGACAGATCTCTTTCCACATGAAGGAGCTATTATGGATGGCATGCAACTCCTATCCATTGCTCTAATCACCATACTTTGCTTGCATTATCATATTCTAAGGGCTGTGAAGCTATAGCAGAAATCTCATATCATGCTTGGCAATCAGGCATCCTGCCAAACATGCAAGGACTGAATAACAAGCCTTCCCTCCCTGATCGGAAGGCATACCATATCCCATGCAAGGAGGTGAATCTCAGCCCTCCCCTGATGAGTGCTCCAAAGGAAGTTCCGGAATAACTGCTTGAGTCTTGATAGAGTGGCCCTTGGGATAATAGTATTGCACAGTAGAAAAATCGAGATGGCAATGAGGACTGACTTGACAAGGATGGCTTTGCCCATCATCAAGAGTGTTTTGGCAGATTGCCCCCTCAAGACGAGTATGGATCGAGGCCTCCTGCTCAGTACAATGAGCCCTTCGAAGATGGCGACCACAAATAAGAACCCTAAGATAGCGCATAGCTCTAGACTGCTTTATGACATCAAGAATCTCCCACATCGATTACTTGACTTGAATGCTGATTTTAGGGTTGAAGTAGAGGGCAGACCTTGATAGATTCACCTTCTGGTCGGAAGCAGCACAATACATATTCAAATTTATCAGAAGTCATTGCATTCTGGATATATGCTCATCCATCAAGAGGCAATCATCAGTAAAAAGTAGATACGAGATCAAAATCTATAGCTCGGTTCTGAATAGCAAGCTGCAAGGCACGAGACAAAATATCAATGTAAATAATAAATATGTATAGGGATAGAGAGTGACATTGGCGCAGACCAATACATAAGTGAAAGAAGGTGGATGGTGTGCCATTAATCAGGATGGAAAAGGATGGGGCATCCACACACTCTTTAATCCAGCTGATCCAACGACTGTGATATCCAAAGCTCTTCAAGACCTAGTAGAGGAACTCCCGGTGCATCCGGTTATAAGCTCTCTCCGTATCAAGCTTGATTGCTTTTTTATTCTTCGCTAACTAATTTTCTAACTAACTAATTCAATTAACAACTGAATTTCATCATTAATATGCAAGAATATCCAAAAGGAATAAATTAACATATACAAAAATAATATAAATTTATATGCTCCTTTTTCTTTCTCTTGGTGGGTATCATATCAAGTATGTGATTTGGCAGTTGCTTATTCATTTTTCACGAATCATGCATGCCAAATTATAGGACCCGGTTTTGGTGCAGCTAGCTACAAACAAACAAAAACCTTAAGCAAAATGAGCATGATTTTTGATCGAATAGATGTTCATCGTTAAAATATATTATTATCCAATAGCCATTAAACGTAAATGTACTATAATGATAGAAACTATTGTATTATTATTATTATTATTTATTTGATAGAATATATTGTAATTTTTAGAAAATATATTTCAACGTAGCAAGATTAGTGAGAATTCGATACATATTGTTTGATTTGATTTATTTTAAGTTGAGTGATAAGAATACTCGGTAGATGAGGATATGTAAAACCGATCCCTAATAATCGGAAAGAAGCTAGATGCTCATTGTTATGGATACGAGTAAATAGAAGGTGAGAAAGGAAAAATTAGCATGGATTCGAGGGAAAGATGTATGTGTGTGTAATATCAGTCATAGAGTGTAATCGCTGGGCCTGGGCTGAAGTCGGCACCCAGCCGACTTCAACCCAGACTGAGAAAAAAAAAAAAAAAAGGATGGAGCCGAACAGGGAGGAAGAGGCGGAGTTGAACGTGTCTTCGCCGGATTTTTTCGCCGGAGGACTCGGAGGGAGGAGCCGTAGAGGCAAGGGAGGAGTTCGGCGGAAGACCCGTAAGGGTTTGGGACGGGTGGTAGGGTTTTTAACGGCAAGGGGATCTCGTTGTTTTTTTCGTTTTAAACCCCTCACCGCCGCCCCTAGAACACGATCCTGCTCTCTCTCCCTCTCCGACGAACACCGGAAGCTTCCTCAACGCCGCCGGTAAGGTTTTTTTTATTATTTGCAATTTTTTGTGAGTTTTTGGATGAAATTTGGGTTCGGTGGTTTGGGAAGTCGCCGCTGCAACCACCGCCGCCGCCGCCGTCGTCGCCGCCTTCGCCTGGTCCGGGAGGCCCTGCGACAACCACGATGTGGTTGCCGGCAGGTGGGGGGGGGGGGTGAGATGGTGGTCGGCCGAGAAGAAAAGAAGAGGAAGAAGAAGAAGAAAAAAAAAAAAAAGAGGGTGTTCGGGAGAAGAAAAGAAAAGAAGAAGGAAAAGAAGGAAAAAAAAAAAAAAAAAAAAAAAAGAAAAAAAACAAGAAAAAAAAAAAAAAAAAGAAAAGAAAAGGAAAGAAAAGAAAAGAAAAGAAAGAAAAAAAAAAAAAAGAAAGAAAAGAAAAAAAAGGGTCATGTACGGCCAGAAAAAAAAAAAAAAAAAAAATATTAGTTAAAAAAAAATATAATAATATAATATGAATAAAATATATATATATATATATTCATAAGATAGGAGGAAGAGAAAGAGGAGAGAGAAAGAGGAGAGAGAGAAGGAGAGGAAGAAGAGGAGAGAGAAGAGGAATAGAAGGAGGAGATCGATGAGGAGAGAGAAAGAGGAGAGAGAAGGATGAGAGAGAAGGAAGAGAGGAAAAGAGGAGAGAGAAGAAGGAAGAGAGAAAATCAGGATTTTTTAGATATTCATGAAAAAAAAAAAAAAATTAATTAAGAATTTAGTTTTATTTAAAATTTATTTATCTATGTAGAGAGCCTCCATCCTGCAAATCTTGTGGGCCTCCTAACACGTCCACGTCCACTACCAGCGCCATGGAAAACCTACACCAATGTTGTCAGTAAACAACTACACCAGATGGTCAAAACAATCATGACATATGATCTACCCCACATATAGATCAACCCACACTCTCTCTCGTTGAGCTTTTATCCTAAGATCCTAGAACCTGACCTGGTTTGCTCTGATACCACTCTGTCACGCCCCGAATCCAATATCGGAAACGGCTACGTGACCGGCCGCAAAACCCTAGGTTTTACCCTAGAGATTATGCAAGGCCTAGTACACAACAATTCAAATGTATCCAAAGTAAATGAATATTGCATAAACAAATCATTAACAATGGTATACACATAATTAACTTGAGATCATAATGGTCCACTGACTCAAACGTCAGTAACCGGACAAACTAACTATATATCTCAAAAAAACATGATGCTCTGTCTCACGCCCAGCCCAGATCCTCCTTAAGTTCCTGAGTCTCTGAAAGAAAACAGATGGTAGGGAGTGAGCTACATAGCCCAGTAAGGGTTCCAATATATCACCAATAATAATTTACATGTATATGAAAGCAGTAAACATTACCATGACGAAATCAACAAATCCGATTTCATGTTTAACAAAACTTTGGAAACTTTTATTTTTCCTTCTTATAGAATTTTCAATTATTTAATCATTATCTTTAGGGTTCTGGACTAACCACGGTCACACTCCCCTGTGACTGGCACACTATTGTCACACTCCAGCCTGTGACGGGCACACTGTTGTCACACTTCAGCCTGTGACGGGCACACTGTTGTCACACTCCAGCCTGTGATGGGCACACAAATGTCACACTCCAGCCTGTGACGGGCACACTGAGAAACCACGGTACCGCCGTGGCATGGCTAGTCCAAACACCAGTTCTCTTAACACATTATCATTTCTCTTCACATAATCGAATCATGTCACTTTCCAGCGATCGCTATCACGATCAAATACATTTCAGGATCACATGGCAAATACAAATAATACTAACCACAACTTGATCCATAACCCGGAAATCAAATCATGCTATCCGAAAACCACTATGCATGAAAATATTTATTATGCTCGAAACACATCAGATCATGTAAAATATATTAATAAATACGGTGATTAGGTTAGAATTCCTTACAAATCAGCTATTCACGCTTGTACTAATCCGAACCCAAGATTGGTGCGACGTCTTCCCGCTCAAAAGACTGATTCTCTACATAGATAAATAATTTTTAAATTAAAACTAAATTTAATTTTTTTTTTTTTCACGAATATTTAAAAAAATCCTGATTTTCTCTCTCTTCCTTCCTTCTCTCTCCTCTTTCTCTCTCTTCCTTCTCTCTCATCCTTCTCTCTCCTCTTTCTCTCTCCTCCTTCTCTCTCCTCCTTCTCTCTCCTCCTTCTCTCTCCTCTTTCTCTCTCCTCTTTCTCTCTCCTCCTATCTTATTCATATAATATATATATTTTTATTCATATTATATTATTATATTTTTTAACTAATATTATTTTTTTTTTCTCTGGCCGTACATGACCCTTTTTTTTCTTTTCTTTTCTTTTTTTTTTTTTCTTTTCTTTTCTTTTTTTTTTTTCTTTTCTTTCTCTTTTCCTTTCTTTTCTTTTCTTTTTTTCTTTTTTTTTTTTTTTTCCTTCTTCTTCCTTCTTCTTTCTTTTCTTCTTCTCCCCAACACCCCTCTTTTTTTTTTTCTTCTTCTTCTTCCTCTTCTTTTCTTCTTCGGCCGCCCACCATCTCACCCCCCCCCCCCCCCTGCCGCAACCACATCGTGGTTGTCGCAGGGCCCTCCCGGACCAGGCGAAGGCGGCGACGACGGCGGCGGCGGCGGCGGCTGCAGCGGCGACTTCCCAAACCAAACCGAACCCAAATTTCATCCAAAAACTCACAAAAAAATTGCAAATAAATAAAAAACCTTACCGGCGGCGTTGAGGAAGCTTCCGGTGTTCGTCGGAGAGGGAGAGAGAGCAGGATCGTGGTTCTAGGGGCGGCGGTGAGGGGTTTAAAAAACGAAAAAAACCGAGATCCCCTCGCCGTTAAAACCCTACCCCACCGTCCCAAACCCTTACGGGTCTTCCGCCGAACTCCTCCCTTGCCTCTCACGGCTCCTCCCTCCGAGTCCTCCGCGAAAAATCCGGCGAAGAACCCGTTCACTCCGCCTCTTCCTCCCCTGTTCCGGCTTCCATCCTTTTTTTTTTTCTCAGTCTGGGTTGAAGTCGGCTGGGTCTGCCGACTTCAGCCCAGGCCCAGCGATTACACCAATTCCAAGTTAGGAGTGGGAAGGGTTTGCTTTTCCAAAGATGACCGGTGACCGCTAAGACAGTAACTCGGTTGGTAGAAGTCTTGCCTCACTATATCAATTGATCGTGAATTCGAGACATGATCCCAGCAGTGACTCACCAAGAATTTTTCTGGAGCCCATGATCGCTGATATAAGTAAAATGTCAGGATCTCTCTCTTATCCTGGTTCTACTAGTTGGAGCCCATGATTGCTGGTGTGAGTGAGAGGTTAGGATCTTTCTCTCTGCCCCGTTCTACTAGCTGGTATCTTAGTAGTGTCAGGTTGACGTACTCATCTTTAGGTGAGGAAAGACTATATAAATCTGAGTGTCTTGCATCGAATATTACCTGACGGGGAGCAAAAAAATAAAAAAAAAAAAAAGCCAACTGAGATATGATTTGTCAATGACATAGAAGTTTTAAAATTTGAGTATACAAGAATATTAGAGTTTGTTGGACGTAACCATCATGGAAGCACCATCACGGAAGCATATATATATATATATATATATATATGGTACAATCTGTCCTGCTCATAGTCTGAGATATGATTTGTCAATGACATAGAAGTTTTAAAATTTGATTATACAAGAATATTAGAGTTTGTTGGACGTAACCATCATGGAAGCACCATCACGGAAGCATATATATATATATTATATATATATATATATATATAATATATATATAATAATAATATATATATTTGGTACAATCTGTCCTGCTCATAGGTCTGTTTGTTAACTCATGCATGAATAATATGTGGTTGGATTTCGCATTATATCATAGCATAGGTATTTTATGTATTGATAGGTTAAAATTGAAGGGGACGGGAGAAAGTAGTAGCTTAGCTAGATTTAGTTTACTTGACTGGTATTTTTGTTGGATTCGGATCCTCACCAATTCCAAGTTAGGAGTGGGAAGGGTTTGCTTTTCAAAGATGACTGGTGACCGTTAAGATAGTAGCTCGGTTGGTAGAAGCTTTGCCTCACTATATCAATCGATCGTGGATTCGAGACATGATCCCAGCAGTGACTCGATTAAATCCAGGAATTTTTCTGGAGCCCATGATCGTTGATGTTAGTAAAAGGTCAGGGTCTCTCTCTTTATCCTCGTTCTACTAGTTGGAGCCCATGATTGCTGGTGTGAGTGAGAGCTTAGGATCTTTCTCTTTGTCCCCGTTCTACTAGCTGGCATCTTAGTAGTGTCAGGTTGACGTACTCACCTTTAGGTGAGGAAAGACTATGCAAATCTGAGTGTCTTGCATCGAATATTACCTGACGGGGTGGGGGTTTATGGGGATAGCTACATCGGATTTATCCCCCTATCCCTGTTTCAAAAAAGAAAAAAAACTGGTGTGACAGGTCCGATGGATAATATCCATTAGTATTTTGTTTCATGAATTGGGATGATCCTTATCCAATCATGACTGTTTTGTTAATCTATAGACGGTCACGATAAGAACAACCCTCTCAATCCAAGTTGGGAATGGAGATCGGGGAATCCAATCCATGTTCGGTTATACAATGCAAGTTAGGAAATAGGTATCTTTTTTTTTTTTTGGTAAGTAAAAGGGATTAGGAGGATAAATTTCGATGTAGCTACCTTGCAGGCCCTGCCCATAATGTTTGATTCAAGATACTCAGATTTTTATAGTCTTTTTTTATTTAAAGATGAGTACATTAACCTGACACTACTAAAGTATCGGCTAGATGGGGACAAAGAGAGAGACTCTGATCTCTCACTTATACCATCAACCTGACACCACTAAGGCACCTACTAGATGGGGACAAAAAGGGAGACTCTGATCTCTCACTCACATCAGTGATCATGGATTCCAAAAAATTTTTTTGAATTTAATCGAGTCATCCATGAGATCATGCCTCAAATCCATAATCGATTGATAGTGGGACAAGTGTGAGAATCGGCTTTGGGCCAAAGTTGGCAAGTACTGCCGGCTTCAACCGAACGAAGAAAAAAAAAAGAAAACAGAGACCGGAACAAGGGACTTTCATCCTCCCCTATTAGGTTGAATTTTTTGCCAGAGAAGATGGAGGAGAGCCGTGGAGGAGAGAACTCTGTCGGCGTCGTAGTTGGAGTGGGTTGAAACTCCGATCGGGCAGTGTTTGCTCTCCAAACGGCGAGGAAAAGTCGTTGGAGTTCTCTTTAAATCTCCATTCAATGTCAGCCAATCAAGCTCTTCAAGCCCTTCCAAGCCATCGTTCTTCCTCTCCGAAGAGTGTCGGAGGGCCCCTTCAAACATCGGTGAGTCCGTTTGCCTTATTTTAATTTTTAGGGAGGGTTAATCGAGGTTTTGGTTTCAGTTTGGTTTGCTTGGGCTGTTCCTCGCCGGTTGCTGCATCGTCGCCATCCCTCCGGCTAGTCGAGTCTCTTCTCGGTGATCGTCCCCATGGCCATCGCCGACAACCAGGAGAAGTTGGTTCGGTCGGGCCATGGAAGAATAGGGATGGTTCGAGGGAAGAGATGGAATAAAGAAGGAAGAGATGGAATAAAGAAAAAAAAAGAAGGGGTTTTGTTCCGTGGAGAAAAAAAAGAATAAAAGAAAGAAGGAAAAAAAATAATTAGGGACCTCTATTCAGTGCAGAAAAAAAAAAAAAAGGAAGAGGAGAGAGAAAGAGGAGATAGAAGATGAGGAGAGAGAGAAGATGAGGAGAAAGAGGAGATAGAAGAAGAGAGAGAAAGAGGAAAAAGAGGAGATAGAAGAAGAGAGAGAAAGAGGAAAAAGAGGAGAGAGAAAGAAGAGAGAAGATGAGGAGAGAGAGAAGAGGAGAGAGAGAAAGATGAGAGTGAAAGAAGATAGAGAAAGAGGAGAGAGAAATGAGGATAAAGAGGAGAAAGAGGAGAGAGAAAGAAGAGAGAAGATGAGGAGAGAGAAGAAGATGATAGAGAAAAGATGAGAGAGAAAGGAGAGAGAAAGAAGAGAGAAAGAGGAGAAAGAAAAGAGAGAAAGAGGAGAGAGAAAGGAGAGAGAAAAATATATATGCAAGGGAGATCGAAAAGTTTTCTGGAAATTCGTAAGGATTGGGTTTTACGGGTGGACTACTGATAAAATCTGGATAAAAATTTTGAGTTTATAATTGATTAAAAATTATTATAGTATGAGGGCAACCTTTTGAGTAGAACGGTATTGTGCGGGTTTCCGAATATGGATCAGTATCAGTTATCTCCAATAAGGTAAGGATCTCTGGATCTGTTAACCAGTTATATATATATATATGTATTTATTATGACATGGTTTGATCCGAGTGCATATACATTGGCATGCATAAGTTGTTTTTGTATGGTATAGTGAACTTTTTATGATGGACAGTATGATTGTTGTTATTTATATTCCTATATACCATATTTTATCAAATAGTAATTTTATGGGTTGGACCATGATACCAGTTATAGGAAAGCTGTAAATGATATGATTTGATATGATGATGTGGAAGGATAAAGTGTTAATGATACTTGGATTAGCTATGCCACGGTAGTACCGTGGTTACACAGTCTGAGCCAGGGGCTTTGTAAGTGGAATAGCTGGCCACGGACGGATAGTACATGGGACAGCCTGAGCCATGGGCTTTGTACATGGAATAGTCGGCCACAAGCGGATAGTACATGGGACAGCCTGAGCCACGAGCTTTGTACGTGAGCTAGCCTGACTACGGGTAAATGATCGATTATGAGGTTGCCAGTCATGGGTTGGAGCATGACCGTGGCTAGTCCATAATCCTAAAAAGAAGGAAAACTAATGAAGACATGTAAAAAAATATATTGTTGCAAAATTTTTTGTTATATTTGATATTTGAGTTGTTTCGTTGTATGATATGATATACTCTTATCTCCTTATATTTTTAAATTATTACTATTATTGGTGACTATTTGGAGATCTTACTAGGCTGTAAAGCTCACAATCCCTATTTTTTTTCCTTCTCAGAGTTATGCAGGATATCCGAGCTTGGTAGTGGATTGGATTTGTGATGAAATGATGCATAGCAAGGATCGGGCTAGGCGTGAGGCTTACATAAATTTTTAGATGGTTTAGTTAGTTTTATTTAGTTGATCTGTTGTTGATATTTATGTAATAAATCAGTGGACCCTTTAGGGATTTTATCTTAAATAAATGGATTGTTTAGTTATTACATAATTATTTTAAATAATATTGATTTATCTGAAGTGATTTTTGAGTAAAGGTGAATATTGTGTACCTAGGCTTTGCATGATCTCTAGAATATATTTTAGGGTTTGTGCGGCCGGTCGCGTAGCCGATTTTGGTGCTAGATTTGGAGCGTGACAGAGTGGTATCAGAGCTAGGTTATGGTCATTCGAGATGGTGATACAAGTGGTTAAAATAATAATAACATGTTGGTTATTAGTATATGACAAGAATAGTGTCAGAGTTTAGGTTATGATGATATGGGACTATGGTATAGTGATTAGGATAGATATAAGTGACATCGAAATTCAGGCCATGATTATTCGAGACTCTGATATAAGTGATTTGGAAATCATGTGGTGATTATTAGGACATGATAGAATGATATCAACACTTAGCCTATGATTACTTGGACTGTGATATAAGTAGTTTAGATATGACATGAATAATATCGAAGCCAGAGTACGATCCCTTGGGATTGTGACATAAGTGATTGGGATATAATGTGAATGATATCAAAATTTAAGTTATGATCGCTTGGAATTATGATATAAGTTCTTGGGATACAATTTGAATGATATTGAAATTACGGTTATGATCAATGTGGACTGTGATTTAAGAGATATTTGAATTTAGTATCATAATTAGTTGGGACATGATAAAAGTTTCAAGAATGAATTTGAAATTGGATCTCTAATTTTTATGTATCATGCATAGGATCTGATATATGATTGGTACAAGGAAGGAATATGATTTTTGGTCTATAATATGCGTAATGGGATTGAACTGAGATAAGATGCGATAAATGGATTTGATCTAGCTTTAGAATGTTGGCCTGAAAAATATGGTGTGCCGAATATGGATGATCAATTACTAATTGAATGATGTGAGAATCCTAAACTGGATATGAATGGAGATCATGATAAGTAATCTTATGATGGATATTATAGAGTTAGATAAGATGCATCTTTGCCTTGATAAGTGAGTGGACCCAAGCATCAAGAGTACTAGCCTGGAATTATAGTATGTTATGTTAATAGGTTATGCTGAATAAGTGGATTCAATTATCAATTGAATGATTTTGCAATCCTGAATCTGATGTGGATGCAGATCATGATAACATGCTAGTTCTATTGTTAATTATTAGATTATATATATTTGAGACTGTTGTAAGAAGATGTTTAGAGTATAGATTATGAAAGAATTTAATGATAGAAGAAAGGATATGTTTTTGATGAATCTATATATGAATTATCTTGGAAATATATAAGGAAAATGTGCTTGAGATGATGTATAGCTTTGTAGTTCTCTATTGGTAGTTTAGATTATATTATGTTGACATGGCATTCATATTTTGATAAAATCTTGATAGCCATGTTAGCAGTTTTGGATTGGAATACTAGATCTATCCTATAATTATTGAGGATGATTGGGTATGTTAAATCTCAAGTCAAATTAAGATCAATAAGAAGATCTAGGTTAACATGTTACTGGATTATAGTAGTAGAAAAATTGGTATTGGGAAGATTTATGTGGGTTTAACCTAGAGGGATAGTATTTTTAGATAGTTGTTAATTGATGCTAAGAATCAGGGTAAGATCGATTTAAGAACAATGATATGATTGATTCTATTAATAAGAGCATTGATTGAAAGTCATTTACTTTGTGAGAGTTAATGATAACTTTTCAAGAGAAGAGTTGATATAGATTGTCCAATTAAATTGTTAAGAAAAGTATGATTAATCCGGACTTGTATTAGAGTTATTGATGTTTTAAAAGGGATGGTGAAATTTATGCAAAGACTTCCAATATGAAAACTGGGCCATGATAACCCATGATATGATTTGCCTAAGATATGGACAAGATAAAGAGACTCGAAAACTTGCTTTGATAACTTTGGATCTTTTTGATACCAATATAAGATAAATTTTGGAAGGGATTCATTGGGTGAACCTAGATGGTTTAGTAAAGTTTATCAGAGTACACAGTGGAAGCGTGGTGTTTGAGTTTATTCTGAATTAATTAAGAGTATTAACTTTAACTTTAAAAGTGTCATGATGGGAGCACTGATTTAAATCTCAGTAACAAGATTTTAGTAATAAATGAAAAGATAATGTTACTGATTCTTGGACTAGTATATAGGTATGGCCATGCAATTTTCATTAATAGGTTCCCTAGTGTAGAGGACTTTAATAAAAAATTTTGGACATCTTTAAATCTAGAATAGTGAGGTGATGATCTTTTACCCAGCTAGGATCGGGAATATTTATGACACCAAGCTCCTTTAGTTATGACATTATGATTTCTCTATTTAAGAAATACTCGAGATTTCCATAAGATAAAATATTAATTGTAAAATCATGGAGAAGGTCAAAAGAAGAAAGAATGTTAAAGACCATGGTAAGTATCTAATGCTCAAGCCTTCTTCAAAAATTTTTGGTTAAGAATAGATTGGACTGATTATGATTCTCATATAGAGTTAAGCAAGAGAAATAAATCTCAAGGGCAAAAAATTGTGTACTTAATTTGAGGTTGAGGTGTTAATGTTCATTTGAAAGAAACTAAGAGAATTCATTATGTTCCGTGAATCATAAGGAGCAAGAATTGAGATGTGATTATGGACTTATAAAAATATATTCTAAGAAAGAGATCATGTAGAAGCTTAATGATGATGTTAAATTATGTATATCCAAGGTTTGGGTATCATAAATTTTCTGTGAAATTAATCAAGCATAATTAATTATATTGACATCGAAAGTTTAGTATTCTTTTTGAAGAGCTCGATCGAATTCGATATGGATTGTAAATAGAAAATATCAAGTTTAGAATATTATATTAATTTTATTGAGACTTGGGAAGCAAGTACCTTAAGAGATAGATTAATTGAGAGCTTGAGGATGACATAAGAGTTGGATACTTTCAAGGTTAAAATCTTAATCAAGCTAATTTCGAAGATGAAATTATTTTAAACGGGGGAGATGTGAGAACCGGCTTTGGGCCAAAGTCGGCAAGTATTGCCGACTTCAATCCAACGAAGAAAAAAAAAGAGAAAATAGAGACCGGAACAGGGGACTTTCATCCTTCCCTATCCGGTCGGATTTTTCACCGAAGAAGATGGAGGAGAGGCCATGGAGGAGAGAGACTCTGTCAGCATCGTGGTTGGAGTGGGTTGAAACTCTGATCGGGCAGTGTTGCTACCCAAACGGCGAGGAAAAGCCATCGGGAGTTTTCTTAAATCTCCTTTCAACATCGACCAATCAAGCTCTTCAAGCCCTTCAAGCCATCGTTCTTCCTCTCTGGCAAGCAGCGGAGGGCCCCTTCAAACACTGGTGAGTCCGTTTACCTTATTTTAATTTTTAGGAAGGGTTAATCGAGGTTTTGGTTTCGGTTCGGTTTGCTTGGCCGTTCCTTGTCGGTTGCCGCACCGCCGCCGTCCCTCCGGCCAATCGACTCTCTTCTCGATGATCGTCTCCATGGCCACCGCCAGCAACCAGGGAGAAGTTGGTTCGATGGGCCATGGAAGAATAGGGACGGTTCAGGGGAAGAGACGGTTGAAAGAAGGAAAGAAGGAAAAAAAGAAGGGTTTTGTTCTGCGTAGGAAAAAAAAGAAAAGAAAGAAGGAAAAAAAATTTGGGGACCTCTGTTTGGTGCAGGAAAAAAAAAAAAAGTAGAGGAAAGAGAAGATGAGGAGAGAAAGGAGAGAGAAGACGAGGAGAGAGAAGAAGAGAGAGAAAGAGGAGAGAGAAAAAAAAGAGAAGATGAGGAGAGAGAAAAAGAGGAGAGAGAGAAAGATGAGAGTGAAAGGAGAAAGAAAGAGAGAGAGAAAGAGGAGAGAAGATGAGGAGAGAGAGGAGAGAGAAAGGAGAGAAAAATATAAATAATGCAGGGGAAGATCGAAAAGTTTTCTGGAAATTCATAAGGATAGGGTTTTGCGGGTGGACCACTGATGAAATTCGGGTAAAAGATTTTGGGTTTACAATTGATTTAGGATTATTGATTAAAAAATTATTATTATAGGAGGGCAACCTTCTAAGCAGAAGGGTATTGTGCAGGTTTTGGGTATGGTCCAGTATCAATTATCTCCAGTAAGGTAAGGATCTCTGGATCTGTTCACCAGTTATATATATATGTGTGTTTATTATGACATGGTTTGATCCGGATCATATATATTGGCATGCATGATTTGTTTTTGCATGGTATAGTGAACTTTTTATGATGGACAGTATGATTATTGTTATTTATATTCTTGTATACCATGTTTTATCAAATAGTGATATTTGTATGGGTTGGACCATGATATCAGTTATTGGAAAGCTATAAATGATATGATTTGATATGATGATGTAGAAGGATAAAGTGTTAACGGTACTTGGACTAGCCATACCATGGTGGTATCGTGGTTACATAGCTTGAGCCACGGACTTTGTACGTGGAATAGCCAGCCACGGGCGGATAGTACATGGGACAGCCTGAGCCACGGGCTTTGTACGTGGAATAGCCGGTCACAGGTGGATAGTACGTGGGATGGCCTGAGCCAAGGTTTTGTACATGAGCTAGCCTGACCACGGATAAATGGTCGATTATAAGTAGGGGTGCGAATGGGTCGGGTGGATTGGGTCATGAGTGACCCCGATCCGACCCGGTTCTTTGATCGGGTCCTAATAGTAGACCTAGACCCAATCCACTAGAAAATCGGATTGGGTCGGGTCGGGTCTACTATCAGAATTTTCAACCCAACGGGTCATTCGGGTTGGATCAGATCCATAAATAATCTGATTCTAATCTACAAAGTTTGGATCTAAATATGATTCGAATAAAATATAGACAACTATATTTTAATTATTACATAGCTAACTATTATTAATTATAAAATAGATAACAAATAATATTATTTAAAATAAATTAAGATATAAAAATAATTATAACTAGTTTCATACAAGTTTTAAATTATAATTTAAAGGTCCAAATAGATATAATTCTAACAGTATTAGTATGTTCGAATCGGGTCGGGTCCAAATTCAGTAAACCCAGACCTGACCCGGAAAATGGAACGGGTCTAATTTTAGAACCCAACCCGAATCCATGGGTCCATAAAAACGGGTTGGATCGGGTCTAAATAGGTCTGGTCGGGTCGGGTCACGGGTCAACCCGACCCATTTGCCACCTTAATTATGAGGTTGCCAGTCATGGGCTGGAGCATGACCGTGGCTAGTCCAAAATCATAAAAAAGAAGGAAAATCGATGAAGACATGTAAAGAAATATATTGTTGTCAAAATTTTGTTATACTTGACATTTGAGTTGTTTTGTTGTATAATATGATATACTCTTATCTTCTTATTATTTTCAAATTATTACTATTATTGGTGACTGTTTGGAGACCTTACTGGATTGTAAAGTTTACAATCCCTATTTATTTTCTCTTATCAGAATGATATTCGAGTTTGTAATGGATTGAATTTGTGATGAAATGATGCATAGTAAGGATCGGGCTAGGCATGAGACTTACATAATTTTTAGATGGTTTAGTTAGATTTATTTAGTTGGATCTATTATTGATATTTATGTAACAAATCAGTGAATTCTTTAAAAATTTTAACTTAAATAAATAAATTATTTAATTATTACATAATTATTTTAAATAATATTGATTTATCTAAAATAATTTTAAATAAAAATAAATATTATGTATCTAGATGTTGCATATTTTTAAAATATATTTTAAAATTTATGCATCCGATAATGTAATCGATACCATTGGGCGCGTAACGCCAAGCCCTCTGCCAAACGAACTGCCATCGTTCATATTTATTGCTTTCATATTTATTGCACCTACCCCACCATGAACGAATCCATAATCGATTGATGTGCATCATTCTTAACTAACACTTCTGCTTCACGTTCATCATATGCGACTGTCCCCGCCATTTGTTCATATTTATTGCAGCCTATGCGACTCCCAGCCATCTC
This sequence comes from Areca catechu, assembly GCA_021397845.1. Classification (NCBI taxonomy): domain Eukaryota; kingdom Viridiplantae; phylum Streptophyta; class Magnoliopsida; order Arecales; family Arecaceae; genus Areca; species Areca catechu. The sequence continues at coordinate 1,413,379 of JAHSVC010000020.1, forward strand.
TGTTCATATTGATTGCGCCTACCCCACCCACTCTGCTTATAAAATCCTCGGTTCAGAAAGCCGTAGGAAAGAAAAGAAATCCCATGGCTTCAAGGCCAGGCATTCTCACTGATTGGCCATGGCAGGGGCTCGGGAACTTCAAGGTACAATGGCTATTTTGTTTATTAATTCTTTCTTTTTTCTCTTTCTTTCTTTTTTTTTTTTTTTTTTTTCTGCTAATATGGCTAGCCATGAGAAATATAGAGATATGAGAATGAGATTGGAAGCACGTTTCGTTCTTCGAGTTTTTTTTTGTTAATTTCTTTGCCTTGCTTTCATCAACCAACGTAGCATTTCAAAACGAATGATATAATATATATACACACACCCAGGTTACTCGTGTTTGCAATGTGTAAGAATGAGATGAATTAGCTTGTTTTCTTCAGCACATGTTGCTTATCCACCGCTTATGTGTTTATTTCTTAACAAACAATCACATAAGCTAATTCTAAGAGCTAGCTAGGTCGTTGCAAAAAATTTTTTTATATCTGGCCTCGAAATTCTAAGGATGCCAAGACACATAGATCAAGCTTGCCATGCAGCATGGTTAATATTAATAATAAAACTTATTTATCATTCTCTCTCTCTCTCTCTCTCTCTCTCTCTTTCTTAAAAAATAGAGACGCGCTCATGGACACACGTACAGATCAGAATTACATATTTCATGCGGAAGAAGGATTTACCTCTCTTGCATGAATCCACCATGCAAAAGATGAAAGGGTATACTTTTCATGTTAACGATACAATCTATCCTCTACATACCATATCATGAGTAGATATGCTTAACATATTAATTATTCTTCTTCATGTGTTTCATGACTTGTATTTTTGGTTGTTATGGGTTTATTTCTTTGACAGTATGTTATAGTAGCCCCTTGGGTGCTACATGGACTACACATGATGGCGACCAAGGGATGGAGGGAGACAGACTTGTCCTATCTTCTCATCTTCCCTTCAATGTTGCTAAGGATGCTTCACAACCAGGTATGGATAAGCTTGGCTCGCTTCCAGAACGCCCGGAGCAAGCACCGGATCGTCGATAAAAGCATTGAGTTCGAGCAGGTTGACAGGGAGAGAAATTGGTGAACTCTTGCCCTCCTCCGAACCCACATGCTGCTTAAAAGTTCTAACTACGAGTTTAATCTCCAAAACTAGACCCTGTAGTGATTCATGGTGGCACATTTAAGTTAGCCCCATTTCGTGGGCTCCAGCTTTATATCCATTGCATCATGACTGTTTGCTGCTTGATGTCCAGTGGCTGATGCACATTTTCGATCGCCTTCCATAATTTATTGGATCGGTGAAAATAAAAATAAAATTCAGGTATTCAACCACAATTCAAAAATTGAAGATCCAAAAACATGATTTACATGAAATTAATCCCTCTCTCTTTCTGTATACCAAAAGCTAAATATTCTTCTTTTTTTTTTTTTAAGAAAACAACACATTGTTATCTCAATACCTCCTCTCATCCCCCGTTAATCTCCTCTTATTGATATCCTCGTCTTTTCTCATCCCATTAACATCCTTGTCCTCTTTTCGAAACTTATTCTTTTCTTAATTAATCTTATTAACTTTTATATCGGAACTCTTCCTCGCATCTCCATCCACATCCCTAATTTTTTTTCAAATTAATTTCTATCAAAGCTCTTTTTTTTTTAGATTAATTTTCTATTGTCTCGATACCAATATCCTTTAAATTAATCTTCTCTTATTTTTTATATTTCTCCTTTTTGATAATTTTATTATTTAAAAATAATTTTGGATTTATCTATAACCAAATATATAATAAACTATTTTTTTATAATGTTAAGATATTAATAGCCATATAAAAAATTACTTTGTCTAAAATAACCTTCGACATCAAAACATTTTTTTATCAAAAAATATTTTTTTATTCAGAAACTATCACATCCCTAACCAAATCCTTGGACCTGAACATAACTATTTTATTAGATAAATAATCTAATCTAATCTAATTTACAACATGGTGAAATAAGTTAAGTATTGCGGCTTCTATATGCATATCTTATGGCATGTGCATTGAAAATTATTGTACATGTGCTTCACAGAGTACCTGCATGTAGTATTGCTTCTGATTTGATAATTCATTCATGACATGGTCCACAATGGCTGAATGCACCACAAGAAGGGAACTCCTAATAAAATTCATAGCATGCTACCAATAATAACCGAAAGTTCCCTCTTTAAGTTTGCATGATTACGTCAGCCCATAAAAAGCTAATCATTAATTTCTAATAAATACTTGAACTTGCCATTAAATGCTGCCAACTTGCCATGAGCCATGTTTCCTAGCTCACCGGAATCTGGTTGAATTTTACTTCTAAACATATACATATATACATATATATATATATATATATATATATATATATACTAATTAGTAAAATAGCCAAAAATCAGCAAAATTCATGTTAATATCTATTTAAAATAGGATAAAAAATCATTTTTCATGCAATTCTTAGCTTCGCCCTTTCACAAGTTGCACATTCCTTTCCATCCTTAGGTACTATTTGGTATGGAAGATGGATTGTGAAAAGGATGAATAAAAAAAAAAAGAATGGATGGATCTTCCATGAGAATGATTCCATCATCCGTTTGGCATAAAAGAAATGAAAGAGATGGATGATATTCGTATGACATTTTTACTAAATTATCCTAAATAAGAAAGTATTATTATTTATTTATTTATAATACTTGTTTATACTAAATAAAATATGACAATATATATAGTTAAAATATATATAATTTATAATTATAAAAATATAAATTTTTAATTTTAATTTTAATTTAGTTTAATATGTAGTTTTATAAATTAATTTAATAATTAATTATAAATAATTGATTAACATAATCTTACAGTGCCGGCTATAGGGTAGCCACTAAAGCCCTTGCTTTAGGCCCCCATTACATAGCATTTAATAGGCACCATTAGCAAAAAAGTATTTATAGCATTTAATAGGCACCATTAGTCAGTGCCGCTATAGGATAAAGCCACTAAAGCCCTTGCTTTAGGCCCCCATTGCATAGCATTTAATAGGCACCATTAGCAAAAAATATTTATAGCATTTAATAGGCACCATTAGTAAAAAAAATATTTATAGCATTTATGATAGGTATTTGTATTCACATTTAAGGCATCTTAGATATTAGTAAACAGCATTTATATCATTTTCAAATTCTCTTTCTCAACTACGAAGTTTTTCTCTCATTTCCAATTAACAAATGGTAAATTGAATTTATGAAGTACAAACGGATACTTTTTTTTCTATAAAACCAAGTTGTTTTCAATTTATAATATCTACTTCTTAATTCTTCTTTTCTCATTCTCTTAACTTTTTTCTTAGTAGTACTTTCAAGGCTCTCAACTCACATTCTCCGCACTCCTACATAAGGCTTGCTTGATTATTCATCTGATTTACAATAAGCATTCAACAATCAGGTACTATTATTCTAAACTTTGCAAACTTTTTATTTTTAATTTAAAATTTATTATATTATTATATTATCTCTATTTTATATAATAGTTAATTTATTGAGTTAGAAATTTTGATTGTTGATCTTGTATTAGCCATTTAAAAATATAAGATAATTATAATATCTAATTTTTTTGGTACTTTATAATAAGAATTTAAATATGTCAACTCAAAATATGAATCTGGTTATTCTAAACTTCAAAAAAAAAGAAGAATTGAAAGTTTAACTCTATCTCAAAAAGGGGCTCTTGATAATTTTTTACAAGCAATAAAATAATACATCAGAAAATATTGGTGAATGTTCCTTAAATAAACAAGTTAATAATCTTTTAAAATTAGATGATAATGAAATACTAGAACAAGAAGAAGTTAATGAAGTGATTCAAATTGATACTCAAAATCATAATGAAGAGAACCAAACTGTTGATTTAAATGATTGTATTCCTAAAAATATTTATGATCCAAGTCAATGGATAAATATTGATACAAATTTGAGAGATTTATTAGTAGAAAAAGGTCAAATTAGAATTAATGATATAGAGTTTCCTAAAGATGAATTCTCAAGACATTTTTCTACTACATATTATATTCAAAAGTTGGCAAATGGAGAGAAGCATGAAAGAAGATGGCTAGTTTATTCAAAAGACTTGGATAAAGTATTTTTTTTGTTGCAAATTATTTAATTCAGCTTTTAGTACAAGTAAACTAGCTAATGTAGGTACTAGAGATTGGAGAAACCTTAGTGCTAAACTTAAAAGTCATGAGATGAGTAATGAGCATATTATTAATATGAGTTCATGGATTGATTTAGAACTGAGATTATTGAAAAATAAAACAATTGATAAAAGTATTCAAGAACAAATAAAAAGAGATGAAGAACATTGGAAAAAAGTATTAACAAGAATTCTTGCTGTAGTAAAAACTCTTGGTAAAAATAATTTGGCTTTTCGTGGAAAAAATGAAAAGATTATCAAAAAAATAGTGAAATTTTTTAAGTTTAATTGAAATGATTGCAGAATTTGATCCGGTGATGCAAGAACATGTTCGACGTATTAAAGATAATAAAATTCATACTCATTACCTTGGACATAATATACAAAATGAATTGATAAATTTTTAGCAAGTGAAATTAGAAATAAAATTATTAAAAAAATTATAGAGGCAAAATATTTTTCAATAATACTTGATTGTACTCCAGATGTAAGTCATCAAGAGCAAATGTCTTTTATATTACGATGTGTGGATATTTCATCAAGTCCAATTAAAGTTATAGAATATTTTGTTGAATTCTTAAAAGTAGATGATACAACTGAAAAGATCTTTTTGATGCCATTGTGGATGAAATAAAAAATATTGGACTTGATATTAATAATTTAAGAGGGCAAGGATATGATAACGGATCTAATATGAAGGGCAAGCAACAAGGAGTGCAAAAAAGACTTTTAGATATAAATCCTAGATCTTTTTATACACCATGTGGTTGTCACAATCTAAATTTAGTACTTTGTGACATGGCTAATTCTTGTACTAAAGCTATATCATTTTTTGGAGTGGTACAACGTATATATTCACTATTTTCTTCTTCTACTAAACGATGGAAAATTTTACAAGATAATATACCTGGCCTAACTCTTAAATCATTATCACAAACACGTTGGGAAAGCCGTATTGAAAGTATTAAAGCAATAAGATTTCAAGCTCCACAAATAAGAGATGCTTTATTAAAATTAGCAGAAGTTAGTAAGATCCTAAAACTAAAAGTGAAGCTAATTGCTTAGCAACATATGAGCTTGAAAATTTGAATTTTTATTGGGCATGACTATTTGGTATGATATATTATTTGCTATTAACTCAGTTAGCAAAATTTACAATCGAAAGATATGTGTATTGATATTGCTATAGAACAATTAAAAGGTCTTCTTTCTTTTTTTAAAAAATATAGAGAAATGGATTTACATCTGCTATGATTTCTTTTAAAGAAATTGCATCTCAAATGGATATAGAACCTAAATTTTATGATAAACGTATTATTCATAGAAGAAAGCAATTTGATGAGAATGTTGATAATGAAATAATAAGATCTCTTGAAGAATCATTTAGAATTGATTATTTCTTATATATAGTAGATCAAGCAATTTTTTCACTCCAAAGTAGATTTGAACATTTAAGATATATGAAAATATTTTTGGTTTTCTATTTAGCAGTAGAAAGTTGAAGTCGTTAGATAATAATAGTTTGAAATAATATTGCCTTAATCTTGAATGTTCCTTAAAATATAATAATTACTCTGATATTGATGGTTTAGATTTATTTTCAGAGCTAAAATTTAAAAGAAATTGTACAAATGGAAGATAATAGTTCAATCGATATACTTAATCATATAAAAAGACTTGATTCTTTTCCAAATGCTTATATTGCTTTTAGAATAATGTTAACAATTCCAATAAGTGTTGCTTCGGCAGAAAGAAGTTTTTCAAAATTAAAATTAATAAAAAATTATTTAAGATCAACAATGTCTCAAGAAAGATTAAATGGATTGGCTATGTTATCAATTGAAAAAGAAATGTTAGAAGAACTTGATTATAAAAGTTTAATTAAAAATTTGCATCTCAAAGAGCTAGAAAAATAAAATTTTAATAAAAAATTTACATAAATTTTAATTTAAAAAATGATTCATTTTAGCATTTAGCTTTAGGCCTCTATGTGTGTTGAGCCGCCCCTGTAATCTTACCCGTGGTAGTAGACCACGGAAACGAGAGAATGTTTAGGAAAAGAGAAATGATAGAGAAGGGATGAAAAAACATGAGCTCTTAATAAAATATTCATTTACGATGGATAACTAGATTATTATAATATTTATTATTCACAAATCCCATCCATCCTTCGTGCATCCAATTAAATCGGAAGGATGCAAATTCGTGGATCTAGGTCGATAGATAACTCATGCTTTTCATCCATCAACTCTAGCATTTTTTTAACTAATTAATGATGGATAGAATCTATCTATCCTTTCTTCCATGATCCCAACCAGACACGGCCTTAATTTCTCCCATCATCCACTCTAACCACCATCCTGGTATCCTAAGGTACGTGATGATGAGGTGAGATATGCAGGCACATGGATAATGGATGGCATCCAAGCTTAATTAGGCCTTCAAATGCTAACCATAGTCGAGCACATTGGAGGAAATACCTAAGATGCTATTAATTAATAACAAATCATGATATTGGAAGATGCGAAATCTAAAAAATCCATGCCACCTACTTTGCCCAGGTTTTGTGCACGAACATTCACAACCACCTCGATCTAAGATGAGGTGAGATCCCTTGTCCAGCCTGAAAATATATATCATGTCAGGTATCGGCCGGCATATACGGTTAGTTGGTGCAATTTATTTAGGTTCTAACATATGTTTTCTGACAGGGACGATCAAATCCTTTTAACGGGTCGTTGGTCTACTTAGTCCACAAGTTCGTTCCTGGTGCGAGCAACCTACCGTTATGGAGAACGTACGGTGCAATGATCACCGTTTTGTTCCATATGGGCCCGGTGGAGTTCCTCTACTACTGGTTCCACAGGGCACTCCACCACCACTTCCTCTACTCTCGCTACCACTCCCACCACCATGCCTCCGTCGTCACCGAGCCCATCACATGTAAGTTTCTCGGGCAATTAATCTCCATGCATGCATATCCCTGGCTATTAGATTCCTTGATACACCCATGCATGCACCCATCCTCTCACCAACATGCTGTTATGTTGGGAGCCTGCATGAGTTGAGTGGATCTCTTCTCGTGCCATCATGTGAAATGAATTGAGGGTCGACAGATGCTACATATTTTGTTGATATCTTAAGTGATAGAGAACATTTTTTGCCGGACAGGTGCGTTAATATTTGTGGCCGCACTAGCTTTTATATTACAGTAAATCTCGTGCTTTATCCTTGTACAATGTTACGTACCATTCTAAGAGCGATCCTCTACCCCCTGCCGCTATCAACAACTTGGCTTTCACATGCACTGCCAGACATCACCATCGATAATAATCTTTGTTGGTCCCGTCCTTCAGTTCGTACAGATGCCATCCTAAAACTCTTCGTCAAAATGGAATATCTGAAATGAAAGAGACTTGATATGGTTCCTTCCAATATTATCCGTAGGCTTTTCCTCTTCAACAACAGGCAGGTAATTGAAGGGACGACATGGGGTCTCAAAACTGCTGCCAGGTTCGGCACTACGAAACGGCTTGTGTTGGGTTGATAACACTTTTACCCGACTTCAATCTGAATTTAATTTAATTTTTTTTTTTTTTTTTTTTGGACTTGGAGCCAGGTTTAGGTCAAAAAGTTTTGAAAATAAACAGGCCCAACCCTGACCCGAGCTCAGACTCAAGCCCGACCCAAATTCTATTGAACCAGACTCGGGATGTAATCAAGCAAAATCGAGTCGAGCACAGGTAACTTACAAATAGTTTAACCTGTTGGACTCTTTAGATTAGCTTGAATTTGTAGAGGGTTGTCCAACAAATTAGAAGGCTTGGATTTTTTTTCCTTTTTTGGCCGGAGAGAGGAACAATTAGATGGCTTCGGTGAGCGAAGCTTGGGGAGCGAGAGGTGGAGGAGCGATTGATGTCGGTGGCTAATAAGGTAAGGATTGCAATCAAGGAGCTTCAACGAGGGGGACAATAGAGGGGGGATTTGAGATTTCGGGAATCAGAGAACCCTGGTGGAGCTATGGAGGTGATAAAGCGGTGTGAGATTCGTTTGGAAATGATATCGGGCCAAGATCCATGGAGGTGATGCAGGGCCCAAGCCGTGGAGGGAAGATAGATGCAGCAGTGGCCTATTTTGGAAAGAGAAATTATTTGTACAGCACATGTAGCAGTCGGCCTATAAGGAATCTCTTTCGGAAATGATACCCGGCAAGGTTCCGGCTTGCGTTCAGGCTCTGTTTTGAGTTCCATGTCAAGAATTTATAATGATACAAAATATATGGTTAAATATCACAAGCTCCGTCAACTAGGAGATTCAGTCTTAATGTGTCGCGGTTCTCGATTCAACCACCAAAAAGAAACTATATAGCAGGAAAAACTCTCTAGTACTAGAATGTTTGGCCGAGCTTGTCTACATTAACTTGAATTTAACAAGAGAATATGAAACTAAATTAAGGACGTAATAGCACATGGCCCCATGATATGATATTTGTAAAAGGGAGGTAAAGCAAGTAAAGTTATGATATTCGTAAAAAGACGAGACGGCATCATGGAAGAACCACTCTAGCCCATGTTGTTGTGTTATTGTTGTTGTGTTGTTGTTACTCATCTTGAAAGATATGCACATAGATAGATACCTGATGCTGATTTATGATTTGTTCTTGGCAGCCGTCATTCATCCATTCGCAGAGCACATGGCTTATTCCCTCTTGTTTTCCATTCCCATGTTGGCAACAGTTTTAACCGGAACAGCTTCCATCCTAACAGTCCTTGGCTATATTGCATATTGATTTCATGAACAATTTGGGGCACTGTAATTTCGAGCTGGTTCCACGGTGGATGTTCCGTGCCTTCCCGCCACTCAAGTACCTTATGTACACTCCCTCGTAAGTAATGCATCCTAACACACAACCATGCATCTTAGCTCTAACCTCCCAGGTACGTTATGCATGCTCCAGACCTGGTTCATCCAACAGAAATCATTGATTAGATGCTGTGATCCCCTCGATCAACAGAGGTTGTCATGGGATTTCTTCTGAAATAAAAATGGAGCTGTTCCATCTAGAAAAGACTTGACCATTTACGGCTCTGGTTGATGAGAGTTTGGGAGGAAAAAAAAAAAAAATAATAATAATAAATAAAAATAAGGAGAGAAAAAATAAATAAATAAAGAAAGCATATATTTTTTAAATTAAGATTTTAATAAAATAAAATAATATATTTTTTTTCTTCCTGGTCGGAGAAAATGAATGAAAAGAAATGATATATCCTTTTATTTTTAGAGGAATAAGATCGAAATTATAAAAACAATTAACTCCTGATTCTTTTCTTCCCAATTTTGTTTGATTCGAAGGAAAACAAATGATAGGTTTGAAAAAATTATTTTTCGTCCCTTTCTCTTCCCTTTTTTTTTTTATTTTTAATTAAAAAACTAACTTTCTCTTTTCTTTTTTTCTTTTTTTCTTTTTTCTATTCTTCTTTTTCAAACATGATGTACCTGGCAACGGTTTGCCGTGGCATGAGATACGAATAACAGTTGGAAGCCGGAGATGATCCAACGTATCTGTAGGTGATTCTGATAGAGTCCAAGATGGATTCAAACCTTCAATTGGTCAGGTACATGACACATGTAGGTCGAGCTGATTAGGCCGGACTCCCAAACCGGCTCTTAGCCCAAAAGTTGACCCATGAAATGCATCTAGTTGTGGACAAAAACCTATTTTTAGCATTTGGATTGGGTCCTGTTTGCAAAATTGAATCCACAGGCTCAACACCGTTCCTAGCATGGTAACAAACTTACCCTTCTAGAGTTCATGCCTCTCTCTCACCAAGATTTCAACTTGGACCTAACCCAAGAGCATAACTTTAAGAAGGCGGTGTTAACTACTGGAACCAGGTTTTGCCGGTGTTTATGGCTGAAGCTTCATCAACAAGTTCTGATCAGCTCCCTGTATTGCTATTCTCAGAAAAGGAGCGAGCAGCATCTTACTCAAGATATAACTTGACTTTTTTTTTTTTTTTTTTTGGGCAAAAATTTCACGCAGGTTTCACTCTCTTCATCATACACGGTTTCGGACAAATTATTCTCTGTTCATGCCATTTTATGACTACATATACAACACGGTAGACAGGTTGTCGGATGACCTATATGAGAGTAAACTGAAAGGAGAGGAGGAAATGCTAGATGCTGTTCACCTTAGTCATCCTACCGCCTTGCAATCAATTTATCATCTACGGCTTGGGTTTCCTTCCTCGGCTTCTAAACCATATGAATCCAAGTGGTACATGTCGATGATGTGGCCCATCTCATGGGTGTCCATGGTACTGGCATGGATATACGGGTCTTCCTTCACGGTTGAGAGAAATAGCTTGAAGAAACTAAGGATGCAAACATGGGCGATACCCAGATATAATTTCCAAGTAAGAAATTTTATTTATAATGTGCAGCAGATTTTACTTCTTCAGCCCATGGTTTTAAAATGATGCACCTATTGTTTGTTTGTGCAGTATGGCTTACCATGGGAGAGAAGGGCAATCAATGATTTAATTGAAAAGGCAATTTTAGAGGCTGACAGGAAAAAAGTTAAAGTTCTAAGCTTAGGACTTCTAAATCAGGCATGTTCATGTTCTCTGTCCATGAAATCAATTTTTCGTATTATGAATTACCTCCTATACAATCAGCAAATTGGGCATATCAGGCTTGAGGATTATTAAGCAATATAAAGGAGAAGGAAAATTATTTATTTTTTGTTGTGTTGGAATCTTGAATAAATGAAAAGTTTTTATACAATATTTGTCTGGTGTAGAACTATGTGATGAAGTTACAGTCAGATTTCTGTGCTGCAACCACTGCCAACAAAGTTATCATACATCACATTCTGTAACAGTACTTTAAGGGCCCATTTGGTATTTTGCTTAAGTTTGCTACATTTCTTTTCAAAATCCCATGAAGAAAAAAGAACTAGATGGAGCACATGGTTGATGAAGCCCTTTGTTTTATACTTATTTGTAAAATTTAAAAACTTTTTGATAGCAACGATTTATTGCTTTCAAAGAAGAGTAAATTTAAAAGCAAGGAGCAGCATAACTTTTTGTGCAAATGCTATCTTCAACTTCAATCCCCAATTGGTGTTCACTAATGATAGTATTATATGTTTTCAATAGGAATTTAATTCTGCATTTCTTCTAAAATTGTACAAGCACTTTCCATATTCTTAATTAAATAAAAACAGCTAAAATTGTTTGAGGAGCGACTCACAAAGAAAAAATGTCATGCTAACATTACTGTTTTTTTTTTCATCAAAAAAAAACATTACTGCTTACATCGCGGTCAGACACTCTTCTATCCAAAAAAAAACAGCCTCCATTCATGTGGGCACCTCAACGCTACACTTAAAACAAAGCCATGACAATCGATAGAATACAAGCCTCCAACCCAGAACTAGGACAATGACAATAATATCCTTCAACAACTTATTCAAAAGAGACTAATGCTGAAACCAGTTTGACTCAAACCGCAGGCTGAAATCAAGATTACAGCACAGTATTTAGACTTATAACATTAGAAACTCTAAATCAACAATATAGATCAATGTACTTTTACTTGCCCAAATGATCTTTCCTGAAATGATAATTCAAATCCTAACTGTAGGCAAAAGAACTCAATGGAGGTGGTGAACTCTATATACAGAAATATCCGGAATTAAAAGTAAGAATTGTGGATGGAAGTACCTTAGCAGCTGCAGTGGTTCTTAATAGTGTTCCTGCTGGCACAAAACAAATTCTCCTTACTGGAAATGTTTCTAAGGTAGCCTGTGCAATAGCCTTCGCATTATGCAAGAGAGGAATTCAGGTATCAGTACTTGATATTATCATCGTAGACATTCTTTTCGGTCAATTGTCTTGTTAATCTTATGTATCAGAATTTGTTATTAGAAGAAACATACATTTATTTACATAAACAAACATCCTGCTTATTTCAAAAAAACTAACAAGATACTGAAACAGGTGATGATGACAAACAAGCAAAAGTTCCATATGCTGAACTTACAAATGCCAGAAAGTTCAAGTTATCTGACACTTTCAAATACTTACAGTCCTCAGGTAATTTTGTAACATTTGTCATGAGTAAAAGAGAATACAATAAATTGCTCTGTATCCACCCGAAAAGAAGCATTAAAAAGATAGTTCACAGGAAAAAAATGGAAAACAAACAGCATTAAACAAACAACGGGATAGAAAGATTTTTGAAATGCATGTAGGATTTGTATCTGTTAACTGTTGGATACCGATACTTGTCAGCTGCAGTCAGGATGCATGTTAGATACTTATTCTATGAATCCTATTTTCTATAAAAAAGGCTTTAGATACTTCTTGATATGCTAGACCTCACCAAAACCTCTGAGAATAAAGGGGAGGGTTTTCTCTTGTTCTATTTTTCTTTCCTTTTCTTTCCATTGTTGAAATGAATCTTTATCTTTTAATGATCAGGGACTAATTTTCCAGTTTGCGATGTTGATGATATTGTATCAAGTATGGCTTTTAAGGATAGAGTTCATGAATGTTGATGCTATTGTATGACTTATGGTCTGTGTTATCATGACCATTATTTTTGTACACATTTACCTACGTATACATAAAATGACCATTATTTTTGTACACATTTGCCTATGTATACATAAAATGTATCTATCATCATTCCCAGCTATAGAGAATCTTATTTTTTAAAAATTTGTCACGTAGATGCATATTAATTGCATTATATCCATATCTGTATCCATAACCATGCTTTGTAGAAGATTGAAAATACAAACAATATCGCAAAAACAAATGCTTGTACAAAGAAAAAAGTTTCATTGACTTTATGTCTTGATAAATAAACAAGATTTAATCCATAAAAAGTGGCATAAGGTATGCCACAAAAATTCCAATATGCTGAATATGACAAAGCTTAATATCTTGGCAGTGCTGCAAATAAGCTGAGGCAGATCTGTGTCTAGAATGACCTTAAATTTCAATCTTTAAGGTTTGGTTGAAAGTTCTTCTCTAATATGAACTTACTGTTTGGACAATGCCTGTCTTGAAATGGATTAATTTTACCAGTTTTATCTAATAAGCAGATTTTTTTTTTAAAAAAAACAAAATTTTAATGCATCCTGCCATGATTTAATTCCAATAATAGTTGCAGGATAAAGAACCTAACACACTAAATTTCAAACCCAAATAATAGTGCACATATTATCAATCATATGAGCTAAAGAGTCCTTCTAAAGCAAGATGAAGTTTGATAATCTAGATTCAGTCTTAAAATATTATCAAGATAATACAAATTTCTATGATAAAGGATAGCAAACTGATTGCAAACAAGAAAGGAGGTATGGTATGTTGTAAACCGTATAATAGCACAAGCGAAAGAGTTGTACTTCACTAAATGGCTAATTTCGACTCTAGAATGCCATAACAAAAATTAAAAAACCACAATGTAAGGTTCCTAAAACAATAGGTTTTATTTAGCTTGTCTACATAAAGTTTAGACTTGAGACAAGATTGGAGGTTGAAAATTCAATATATTAATCAGCAGATTATCTAAGTGAATCAGACATTTTGTCCATGTTGGTCATTTGACAGACCAAAATTTTACAATTCCATAATTTCATTCTTCAGCTTCTCAGGCAGCACACAAATAGGATGACTATGGCTATTGTCCATGTATTTGAACCCAAGCTTGATTGAAAACATGTCTCCAAATGTATACCAGGATTTGTTACTTGGTTGAGTATGGAACAGACAAGCTGGAACCAACACAAATGCCTAGAGTTGACTACACTAAAGAAAAATAGATACACAGGTTGAATTCCATGAATTAGCCTATGCATAGGCAGTGATAGAACTTCAATGATCTTGCTGTGAGGCATGCGATTATTATTTATTGGAATAACTCCAAAAGTTGAATGCAAGGGCATTGAACTCAGGACTCGTCGATCCCGGTGGACTGCTAACTCACATTTTCAGCATTGAGAGATGCACTAAAAAGAAAAATTAGGAATACATGATGGATGCAAGATGCATAATCAACTTCTTAAAACTACTCAAGTCAAAATTCAAAGTGTACACAATGTGTCCACAATCTGTTCATGACACCAGAGCACTAACAACTGCAAAGAATGTTTTAATGATATTACATGAAAGAAAGGAGAGGTATAAAATTTAAATTTCAGTAAAGTATATCAGAAAATTTATGCTAGTAATGACTTTAAATCTGCAGGTTTGGATAGTAGGAGATGGACTGGATGATACAGAACAGAGAAGGGCACCAAAAGGCACCCAATTCATTCCTTTTTCACAATTTCCTCCAAAGAAGTTAAATAAGAACTGCACTTATAACACCACTCCAGCAATGAAGATCCCAGAGACCTTGGAGAACATGCATTCTTGTGAGGTAATAGTACTCCACATCTAACATTAAGTAATCCTGACAAAAGTATCAGTGGTACTTTTGCACATAAATGCTTATGGATAATAAATCTAAATATCTTAATTTTTTGTAGAGTTAGAGCACACATGCATTTGAGTATGATGATTACTTTGCTATATTCTTGGCAGAACTGGTTACCAAGAAGGGTGATGAGTGCATGGCGTATTGCTGGAATAGTTCATGCATTAGAGGGATGGAGCGAACACGAGTGTGGAGAAGCAATGCTAGAAATGGAGAAAATATGGTCTGCTACTCTCCGTCATGGATTCCTTCCATTAACACAAGCGTGATCAGCTACGTCCAGTAGGGTATGTCAGTGCATGTACCAAGTAATGTATGCAATGTCAGTGTGAACTATAATGTTAAGATTAGATAAATACTAAGAACCATATGTGAACTACTAAACTAAAGGCTCTGCTCATGCTTATCTGTCTTGCTTGATTCAGTATCAAGCACCAGAAATATTAATGGTCAAAATGGGGTGTCGAAGCATGTAACAATTAAGGTGCTCAGAAATCACAATGAATCATGCATAATTACAAGTTGAAGAGGCCTTATAACACTCTTTTTTATCATTTGTTACAAGTACCTGACCATAACAGCATAAACATTCTACTAAGTGTTAGTCCAGAACTCATGCATGAATGGGGAATGAAACTTCAACAAGTTTTAAAAGATGTTTAATGCAAGATCAGAACATTTTCGAGGAGACAAAATTTAATTGGCCATCTAGCAGAATTGCCTCCAACAATGCATGCCTGGTTTCAACATTATGCATTGTATGATGGAGTTGAATTACTTGGCACTACAAATGAAAGTGATGATATAAAAAAAATTACTTCTTCCAGCTACCAGATGGGGAGGTGAAAATTTCCTTTAGATATTCTGGTAGTAGCGTTGAGCATGTTTTTCTTTTCTTTTCTTTGTTTTTTCAAACAAATGAATCTTACTGAAACCCCTACCAGCTCCGTGATATCATCACTGAACCATGCAGGAAAATTACAGTGCACATATCTCATGCACCTTCTTTTGTAAGGATGAACATTCTTATGTACTTTAAGCAGTGTCGAGTATTGATTAAACAATTTTCCTAAAGTCCCAATCTGGTAGGTTCAATTTAATATGCAACCAAACGCACGGAGCTTTGTCCCATGGGTCAGGTTCATGCATCCCTACACACCAAGTAATCATCCTATCGTGACCAACCCCAGTGTTACTTCAAGCTTGTAAGACTCCCTCGCAATTCCCTCTTCTCTTTTTAGACCATTCAACATAGGTTCAAGAACCTCTTCTAATAGGGGATTTCTAAACTCTTAATTTGTTGCAGACATCCAGACCATCATAGCTCATTTTCCATAACTTCTTCATTAATTAACATGATTCATGTTGTTTTTAAGTATATATTCATTCTTCAAATCATCCTTCCTGGTTTTATAAGATATCCATCTCCACATTCCCATTTGCCACACGTGTACTGAAGATGCAAAAAGTTCACCGCAGTCTTCATCTTCTACCTCTAAATTACCTTAAGCAAATCTATTCAGCAAGAAGATGTTCAGAAGATTGATCTTTGCACTCAGCACGATATAATATAACCAGGGGGTGGGTTGGCTATGTCAAATGTATAATGGGAATTTATAATTAAAGTGCTAATTAACCAATCATCGATTTTTACTTAGGGATCACTAAGAGTATTATTCTTATAAATATACCGAGGAGATAATTTAAAAGTAGTATCATAATATGTAAACAGTGATCTTGTCGATTATAACAGCCATCGAAACAGTCGTCATACAAATTATGAAAATTCCAGCCGAAGGTTGGATATTGGTAGGTTAAGGCTGCAATGTCCATTATAATGATCAGGAAAGTAACCTTGAACATAGTTATATTATGATATGTCACTGATTCTTCACATACGTAAATAATTTAATTAGTAAATACTAGACGCAAGCTATACTGTAGCCGTTTAATATCAAACACGAAGCGTCAAGTTTTGCACCATATAGCAATATAAACAACTAAAGAAAAAGTATCAGCTCATATGCCAGCTTCACCTTAAGGACAGAAACATGCACACTGGAGGGTAAGAGAGAATGGAAGGAGAATACATTTGCTCAACCTTTAATTCTTTGGTGGACAACTATGCACAAAGGTTTTAGTAGGAAGAATTATATCACTAGGTCGTGTGATGTAAACCATGAGCATCGTAATTGAGGCAAAACCAGACAACCTAATCCAAAAGACTCGAAAACTAATGGAAACTTCGGCGACGATTTTTTAATAATTCTGATTCATCGAGATTATTTTAAAGGTTTTGTCCAATGTATCCGGACCTATGGCCTTATCTCTTAACAAACAACGTCATCAAATTTTTGTCCCCAAATTATATGAAGCCCAAGTTTTAGATGACAAAATATTTGACCATGCTAGATTCGGAAGCTGCTAGCCCAAGACAAGGAGTATCAAACACTGATCCTTACCATGAACTTATGAGAGAGGAAGGACCAAGAGATGGATGGCAGGGTCCCACGTCAGAGCACTAGAGCGATCGAGGGACGACAACCGATCCCGGGTTTGAGTTCTTGCTTTAGGTGGGCTCCTTGGAGGGGCTATGAAAAGAAGGATGGGCAACATGTAATATTGATGTTGATAGTGTCACGTTCCGAATCCAACATCAGAATCGGTACACGACCAGCCATATAAATCCTAGATTTTATCCTATAAATTATGCAAGATCTGGATACACAAGAATCACTTATCCCAAGAAAATCTCATTCATCACCAAGCCAAATATCTGCACGATTCTGTGAAAGAAGAAAATAGGGTTGTGAGCTCTACAGCCTAGTAAGGTTCCCTTACAATCACACTAGTATTAATATAAAAACCGAAAAAAATAAGATCATAATCATATAACGAAAAATGATAAATTTTTCGGTCATGCAATCCAAAAATCAATTACATATCAAAATATTTCATAACATTATATTTCCTTTAAATATTTTCATTAACTTTTTCTCTTTTTTAGGATTCTAGACTAGCCATTATCATGCGATGCCCATGACTGGCAACCACACTATCAACCATGTATTCTAAGCCCGTGGCCAGGCTAGCTCACGTACAAAGCCCGTGACTTTGGCTGTCTCATGTTTTAAATGCCCATGACCGGCTATTCTTCGTATGAAGCCCGAGGCTCCGGCAACTTCAAATCCATGGCTAGTCCAAATACCGTTATTACTTTAACCATTCACATCATCTTATCAAATCATATCACGATGTTAAACCTAAAATCTCAAATTTCACAATGACTGGCATCACGGTTCAAACCATCAAAAATCATTTTTGTCCGATAAACACAGTATCCAAAAATATAAAATAATAACAATCATAATCATATTGTCCTTCATAAAAACTCAACTACACCATACAACAATAAATCATGCATGCCAATGCTCATGTACTCAGATCAAAACCATGCCATGTAAAATAATATATAGACTGGTGATCACGTCCAGAATCCTTACCTTCAATCGCTAATCCCAGAATACCCGGTACCAATCTATATCCGGAGTTCATCTAACACCTTCCTACTCAAAAGGCTGTAAAATCCTTACTGCACGAATTTCGAGAAAAAGACTTTCCAATCTCCTACTTTATACTTTTTCTCCCTTCCTTCTACTCTTCTTCCTCTCTCCTCTTTCGTCTCTCTCTTTCTCTTTCTTTCCCTCTCCACCTCTTTTTTCTGGCTCTTTGCACTCCCTGCTTCCTGTCGATGTCCTGGTTAAAAAGAGGGGAAAAACCAATCCAAAATCATCTCAAACGTAACCTGAGAAGTTCAAAACCATCAAAATATCTTCCTGGCCATCTGATTTGTGATCTACGCCTCAAACCACGTCCAAATCCGAATCCAAAAGCACCTAATCAAGCTTAAACTCCCTCGGATTATCTTAGCCGTTCGATCGGGCGATCGGACGGTCCAGATCGCTCAGAAATCCCATGGACCGTCGTGAACCGCACGAAACAGGCTGGGAAATGCCCGGAAAATGCATGGGAAATGCCCACGCGACGGCCGACTCGGGCTGGGCCGAGCCCACGCGCCCGCGCGCGTGGGCCTGGGCTGCGCATCGCGCGTGCCCGCGACGGGTAGGGCCGCGCCTCACGCGCCCGCCCGTGCATCGCCCGTGACTCGCCCCGCTCTTTGTCGCGTGTCGCACGCCCGTGCACCGCCCGCGTCGCCCGTGCGTCACCAGCTCGCGCGTGCGTCGACCTCGTGTCCGCGCACCCGCGCGTTGCACCCGCACGCTCCCTCGCGCCGCTCATGGGCCGTGCGCTGGGTCGTGTAGTGGGTTTGGGCTGGTCTAATGGGTGGGCCGGCGGGCTTAAATCTTTTTTTTTCTTTTCGGGTCGTTACATTCTTCCCCTGTTAAAATAATTTCATCATCGAAATTAGCTTGATTGAGATCTAAATCAATTCTCCTATCATAATACTCCAAAAATTTGAGTTAATATTCTTAAATCACCACGCTTCCACTACGCACTTTGATATAATTTACTAAACCTTTTAGGTTCACTAAATAAATCCTTTCAAAAATTTCTGTCATGTCTTACTAATTATCATGTTAATTCCTTAATCTCTTATAGCAAAATTTCAAACAATCATGACCTGAATTCAATACCACTCTTACCTATCATAATCACTTTGCCACAGTCCCCAAATCACCATAACCAAGATCTGTCACAATTTTTGTTATATCCTAATAATCATCATGTCATTATTATTATTATTCACTTGTATCACCATCTTAAGTGATCATAACCTAAGCTCTGATACCATTCTGTCACGCCCCGAATCTAGCACCGGAATCGGCACGCGACCGGCCGCACAAACCCTAGGTTTTATCCTAAAGATCATGCAAGGCCTGGGTACACAAGAGTCACTTACCTCAAGAAAATCTCATTCATCACCAAGCCAAATATCTGCACAATTCTATGAAAGAAGAAAGTAGGGTTGTGAGCTCTACAGCCCAGTAAGGTTCCTTTACAATCACACCAGTATTAATATAAAAATCGAAAATAACAAGCTCATAATCATATAACGAAAAACGATAAATTTTTTGGTCATGCAATCCAAAAACCAATCACATATCAAAACCTTTTATAACATTATATTTCCTTTAAATGTTTTCATTAACTTTTCCTCTTCTTTAGGGTTATGGACTAGCCATTGTCATGCGACGCCCATGACTGGCAACCACACTATCAACCATGTATTCTAAGCCCGTGGCCAGGCTAGCTCACGTACAAAGCCGGTGACTCTGGCTGTCCCATGTTTTAAACGCCCATGGCCAGCTATTCTTCGTACGAAGCCCGAGGCTTCGGCAACTTCAGATCCATGGCTAGTCCAAATATCGTTATCACTTTAACCATCAATATCATCTTATCAAATCGTATCATGATGTTAAACCTAAAATCTCAAATTTCACAATGACCAGCATCACGGTTCAAACCATCAAAAATCATTTTTGTCCGATAAACATAGTATCCAGAAATATAAAATAATAACAACCATAATCATATTGTCCTTCATAAAAACTCAACTACACCATGCAATAATAAATTATGCATGCCAATGCTCATGTGCTCGGATCAAAACCATGCCATGTAAAATAATATATAGACTGGTGATCACGTCCAGAATCCTTACCTTCAATCGCTAATCCTAGAATACCCGGTACCAATCTATATCCGGAGTTCATCTAACACCTTCCTACTTAAAAGGTTGTAAAATCCTTACCGCACGGATTTCGAGAAAAAGGCTTTTCAATCTCCTACTTTATACTTTTTCTCCCTTCCTTCTACTCTTCTTCCTCTCTCCTCTTTCTTCTCTCTCTTTCTCTTTCTTTCCCTCTCCTCCTCTTTTTTCTGGCTCTTTGCACTCCCTGCTTCCTGTCGATGTCCTGGTTAAAAAGAGGGAAAAAACCAATCCAAAATCATCTATCTCCCTGGCCGTCTGATTTGTGATCTACGCCTCAAACCACGTCCAAATCCGAATCCAAAAGCACCTAATCAAGCCTAAACTCCCTCGGATTAATCTCAGCCATTCGATCGGGCGATCGGACGGTCCAGATCGCTCAGAAACCCCATGGACCATCGTGAACCGTGCGAAACATGCTGGGAAATGCCCGGGAAATGGTGGGAAACGCCCACATGACGGCCGGCTCGGGCTGGGCCGAGCCCACGCGTCCGCGCGCGCCACGCGCATGGGCCTGGGCAGCGCATCGCGCGCGCCCGCGATGGGCCGGGACGTGCCTCGCGTGCCCGCCCGCGCATCGCCCGCGACTCGTCCCGCTCTTCGCCGCGTGTCATGGGATGAGTGTTTTCTTGCTCAAACACCCGTGTGGCGCCCTGGCATACCATGCACCAAGGCCAGCCCTCCTGAGTCCTTTCCTTGGACATACAGATAAATGCGCAACAATCCAACCACATAGCCAAGCATGCACTTCAATGCCCCTGCCTAGCAATACTGTCAAACTGAATCTATGAGACACTCTTAAGTGCCTGCAAGCAACCTGACCCTCATGCCAACTGCAACGCTCATGCGCACCTCCGTGCCATAATATTATATTCTTCCTAAGAGTGCTCCGCAACCCAGCACCTCTATGTTGACTTGATGGCTTTGCCCCTGAAGCCAAGTACTGCTCATCCAAGTAGTCCCAAATCCGAGTACCTTCGTGCCATGACATAACCACTGTGCCTCTGATCCGCAAGCTACCATGCTACCCTTCAGGAATACACAGACCAAACTCACAAGACACGATCATGCAATGCCTTTGCTCCGCATGAGGCTCAGGTAAACCATCACCAGTGTCGCCTAGCCAACCCGCCAAGCCGACACGTTACATCACTCCGTAGAGCCATGAATGATCGAACACTTTCCCAAGCTCTCCCGGGTTCTGCCTTTCCTAGCTCCCCCGTAAGCTCATATTTCAATCCTGGTCTTGCATCCTTAGCATGCCTCCCATCAATGGCCATACCGCTCGACAATGTTCATGGCCTGTTCGCACATCACTGTACATTACCACGGTTCTGAAGACCCGCGATTATACCGCCCAACATCCTATGTCCTCGGCCAGTTCGCAACCAGTGCACTGCCATGATATTGGCATCCAAGTTTGCCCATCAAGTAAATATCTTCGACCGGTTAGTCCTTGCATCTTGCTGTCCTCTCCTCGGCATGACCGACTTAGTCACCCTTGATCCTTGGCCCAGCTCCAAGGCATATATCCGACCGAACTTACATAAGCCACACTTTAACTCCATGGCCGACCGGCTCCCATGGATCCCCGCGAGACATCAACCTGGCCAATGCTCACGAGACTTGCCTGTTCAGGTAGGCCAACCCTTGCCCGACTAGATTCTCTATCGCCTCTTTGCTCCACCACAGAGATCAAGAACGCATAGAGTAGCCTGGACAATTCCTCGAGGATCAACCTCTCGGAAAGCCCCATCCCTGTACAATGTGGCCAACTCATTCGAGCAACATTGCCCCGAATGTCTCCATGTGAAACCATTCGGGCGTGGCACCTCCTTGCCTGCAACTGTGCCATGATGGACCCGTATCCTACGGGCCTGGGGGAGTCGAGAATACGGCCAAAGCTCCGCATCCCTCCTCAAAACCAAGAGGATCCCTCGAGTCAACACATATATCTTGGCAAACCACCGCCATGCCAAATATCAAGCTTCCCGAGTCTCACGATATTATGCCATGACTATGCCATTTCATGGCGAACCATTACTCCCCTCACTATCCCAACAAGGCATCCAACTAAGGATCGAAGAGCATTGCAAATTCTTTGCCATGCCAACCCTTCGCAACACCATGCCACGCCCATGCCGACACCCCCTGCGATGAGCCAATGGCTAAGTCCATGACAGCATGTCGCACGCCCGTGCACCGCCTGCTCGCGCGTGCGTCGCCCTCGTGTCCGCGCACCCGCGTGTTGCGCCGGCGCGCTCCCTCGCGCCGCTCATGGGCCATGCGCTGGGCCGCGCAGTGGGTTTGGGCCGGTCCAATGGGCCGGTGGGCTTAAATCTTTTTTTTTCTTTCCGGGTCGTTACAGATAGGCACCTTGACAAGCCCAAGGCATAAAAAATTTTAAATAAATTTTAAATAAATATAATTTTAAAAAATATTTATGAATAAAATTTATAATATTTTAATTTTTGATCTATAATGTTAAGTAATTTGTTAAATTTTTCATTATTTGAGATAAATTGAGAGAATTGACAAATGCCATTTCAAAACATTTTTCATTTTTATTGATTTTTTTAATAAAAAATTTATAATCATCAATATCTGACTTGACGGGATGGGATAGGAGCGTATCTCTGGAATTACATTATCTGAGCATTGCGGCATTTGTCGTCAATTCAAACATGGAAAATAACTTTGTTACCCTCTTATTTTCCAGAAGAAGATACGATCTGAAAAACGATTCTTTTTCTGCAAAAAAAAAAATCTAGGAGCAAAGCGACACCACATCCCAAAGTTCCTTCTATTATTTTTGCCTACCCCAGAGTTCTCCATTTTTGTGTTTTTGCTCTTCTCTTTGTGGTGGAGAAGCCGCTGGTGAGCTGAAAGTTCTCGAGCATACCATGAAAGATACGCCTTCGAAATTTTGAGTCAATAGAGAAAAGTAATTTCGTCTTTCAATGCAGATGGCGAATACAAAAATACTGTAAAAAGGAAAAGCAGATGGAGGAAGCACTATATTTGTTTATTCAGGAGAGGATGAGATCCCCTTAAGATCCGTTCCAAAAGAAGCTACAGAACCAGAAATAGGTAAAAAAATTATATATTTTAATATAAATTTTTAAAATTTACCTCTACAGAGGGATGTCACGATATATTTTTGAAATATTAAGTTTTCATAATATAAAATTATGACTATATATATTTTTATGATATCGTAGTTCAGAATTTATGACATACAAGTTCAAAAACTACGACACTCTAGTTAAAAAACTACGACATCCATGCAGAAATTGTAAAATAAAAGTTTCTAACCCATTTTATCTCTAATACATGTTATCTGTGACTTGGTTTATGACTCCCAGAGTGTAATAAAATTGCCACGGATGCTATGTGATTACTCAAAATGGCCGAAACAGTTTTACAACACTCCAGTTTAAAAACTACGATCTCCTAGTTAAAAACTACATCCATATAGAAATTATAAAATAAAAGTTTGTAACCCCTTCTACCTGTAATACATGTCATCCGTGGCTTGATTGATGACTCCCAGAATGTCAAAAATTGTCACTGATGCTATAAGATTAATCAAAATGGCTGAAATAGTATTACGACATCCCAATATAAAAACTACGACATCCTAGTTAAAAAACTAAGATATCCTTGCAAAAAGTATAAAATATAAGTTTCTAATCTCTTGCACATGTAATACATATCATCTGTAGCTTGGTTTATGACTCTCGAAGTATCATAAAATTGTTACGGATGCTATAAGATTACTCAAAATGGCCGAAACAGTATTACGACCTCCTAGTATAAAATCTACGACATCATAGTTAAAAAACTATGACACCCATACATAAATTATAAAATAAAAGTTTCTAACCCCTTCTACTTCTAATACATGTCATCCGTGGCTTGGTTTATGACTCCCAGAGTATCATAAAATTACCACGGATGCTATAAAATTATTCAAAATAATCGAAATAATTTTAGGATATCCCAATTTAAAAACTATGACACCCTAGTTAAAAAATTATGATACCCATACAGAAATTGTAAAATAAAAATTTGTAATCCCTTCTACCTGTAACACATGTTATCCGTGGCTTGGTTTATGACTCCTAGAGTGTCAAAAAGTATCTCGAATGCTATAAAATTAATCAAAATGGTCGAAATAATATTACGATATCCTAGTATAAAAATTATGACATCCTAATTAAAAAACTATGATATCCTTGTAAAAAGTATAAAATATAAGTTTCTAACCCCTTGTACATGCAATATATATCATCCATGGCTTAGTTTATGACTCCCAGAATATTATAAAATTACCATGGATGCTATAAGATTATTCAAAATGGCCAAAACGGTATTACGGCATCCCAGTTTAAAACCTACAACCTCCTAATTAAAAAACTATGATATACATGCATAAATTATAAAATAAAAATTTTTAACCCCGTCTACCTCTAAAACATGTCATCCATGGCTTGGTTTATGATTTCCAAGGTATTATAAAATTACCACGGATACTATAAGATTACTCAAAATAGCCAAAACAGTTTTACGACGTCCCAGTTTAAAAACTATGATATCCTAGTTAAAAAACTACGACACCCATGCAAAAATTATACAATAAAAGTTTGTAATCTCTTTTACCTATAATATATATCATCCGTGGCTTGGTTTATGACTCATAGAGTATCAAAAAGTATCATGGATACTATAAGATTAATCAAAATAGCCAAAACAGTATTACAATATTCTAGTATAAAAATTATGACATCCTAGTTAAAAAATTATGATACCCTTACAAAAAGTATAAAATATAAGTTTCTAACCCCTTGTACATTCAATACATGTCATCCGTGGCTTGGTTTATGACTCCAAGAGTATCATAAAATTACCACGGATGCTATAAGATTATTCAAAATGGCCGAAATAGTATTATGACATTTTAGTATGAAAGTTATGACATCCTAGTTAAAAAACTATAACATCCTTGCCAAAAGTATAAAATCAAGGTTTCTAATATCTTCTGCCTATAATGCATGTCACCTGTGGTCTGAATTAAAACTCTTACAATCTCATGATGACACCCCCCATGTCATAACAAGCCTGTGTGAAAAGAATCAAGAGAAATTAAGTCCAAAACAAGATTATGATATCCTAGTTCAAGATTCATGATATCCTACTTCAAATGTTATGACACTCTGTACATTTTTATGCTGGAATTGAAGGTGAAGTGCATCTACGAAGCATATCAATATACAAACATGCATTCACAAAAGCAGGACAGAAAATATACATTTTAAAATAATTTTAAAACATGCACAGCTGAAGGCTCAGTAGGTAAATCTAAATGATCTACCGATCTACCTGCAACAGGATCTAGCATAATGTAATAGCATGCATCATAACATTAAAGCAAGACAGAAATACAAATATAAAAGTACCATACCTTTATATTGGAAAAAAGCTGTAGAAGGAGGAGGGCACTCGAGCCACACACGTGTCTGGCCTCTACAGGTAATCCACACCTGGGCTTGACTCTGATCAACTCCCTCGGAGTGCTAGCTCTTCGGGATCCTTGGGCCAATCTTCTTCTTCCGGGAAGACTATGAGGAGAGCAGGAACCCTTTCCCAAGAGAACTCTCTTCCCAAGACCTAGCCAGAATGCTAGGATTCTCACACCCAATCCCTAGACCTCTTACAACCCTTCTCTATCTTCTCTCTTTTCTCTTGTTGTGTCTCTCTAGTTGTTGTTGTTGTAACCTCTGCAGCCTATAGGATGACCTTCATTTATAGGTGCAGCCATGAGAGGGAGAAAGAGGAAGGAGGAGAGATAAGGGGAGAGAATGGGGGAGAGGATCAAGGCCATACCAAATGGGTCCAACCCAAGAAGGTAAGTAAGACTATCATACCAAATAATCTTAGAGCCAAAACTGGTTTGAATTCGAAATTCAAATTAGGTCAAAACTTGCTCAAAATCCTCCCAAAATTTCTTTCCAAAAATCTGCTCGTCACAGGAAGTGTCGACTCATGAAAATTACCAAGTGTCAATACTTCACCAAGTGTCGACACCTGCAAAATTTCAAGTGTCGACACTTGGAACAAAGTCAATCATATTGACTTCCAATGATGGCAAACGATTCTTAATCGTTAATTAGCCTTAAAATCAGATAGAAATCCTCTATGGTATGTGATCCCATAGGTTCAAACACTAAGCCGGTAGTACTGGAACATTTCCAGTACCAGTCAAAGTCGTTATCTAGTAATGATACCTGATGTTCGGATAGGTCGAAAATATAAAGCATCTCACAAGAATCTCTGGCATATGGTTACCGCATAATTCATCCCTTTGAAATGCAGAGCACTTCATAAAAATCTCTGGCATATGGTTACTGCATAATTCATAGTCAAAGTGTGTTGCTAAAGTAAGCATAATCTGAATGAATTTGAGATTGCCATAGGAGAGAACGTCTCGTCGTCGTCAATGCCATAACATTGATGATACCCCTTGGCAACTAAACGGGCTTTATAGGTCTCCACCTGCCCGTCTGCATCCTTTTTTTTTTTTGAAAATCCATTTGCACCCAATGGGTATATCCCTTCAGGTGCATTAACCAATGCCCATACAATGTTGATCTCCACGGACTCCATTCGGATTTCATGGCTCCCAGCCATTTCTCAGAGTCGGACTTCTGCATTGCATCCATATAGGTGATCGGATCCTCATTGTTCTCATCGAGTTCAATGGGATCACCGTCCTGGACTAAGAAACCGTAGTATCTATCCGGTTGGCTCGGTACTCTACCGGATCTCCTTAATGGTTCCTGAGTGGGCTCTGGGTGTGATTTAATCACAGCTGATTGTATGTTGTCCCTTAAGTATGTTGATTCTTCTACTTGTTGAACTTCACTAAGTTCAATATTAGCGGCTATAGTCCCTTCACCAAGGAACTCCTTTTCCAAAAGGATAGCCCTAAGACCGACGAACAACTTTTGTTCCTCAGCTAAGTAGAAGTAATATCCCTTAGATTTTTTTGGATACCCAACAAATAGGCACTGGTTAGACCTAGGTCCAAGTTTGTCCGTTTCAAAATGTTTTACATAACTCGGGCACCCCCAAACCCGAAGGTGTGATAGTGTCGAGTTACATCCAATCCATATCTCATATGGTGTTTTACTAACGGACTTACTTGGAGCCCTATTCAAAAGGTAACAGGCTGATTCAAGAGCATATCTCCAAAAGGATACCGGCAGAGAAGCAAAGCCCATCATGGATCGAACTATGTCTAACAGGGTTCGATTCCTTCTCTCAGACACTCCATTTAATTGAGATGTCCTTGGAGGTGTCCACTGAGAGAGAATCCCATTCTCCTCGAGATACGTCAGAAACTCACCCGAAAGGTATTCACTGCCTCGATCGGATCAAAGGGTTTTGATATACTTTCTAGTTTGTTTTTCTACTTCACTACAATATCGTTTGAACATTTCAAACGACTCAGATTTATGTCTCATCAAGAAGATATAATCGTACCTCGAAAGGTCGTCTGTAAATGTAATGAAATAACCGTACCCACCCATAGCACCAACATT
Organism: Areca catechu; assembly: GCA_021397845.1. Lineage (NCBI taxonomy): Eukaryota > Viridiplantae > Streptophyta > Magnoliopsida > Arecales > Arecaceae > Areca > Areca catechu. The sequence continues at coordinate 1,441,457 of JAHSVC010000020.1, forward strand.
CATGGTCCGCATGCATCAGTATGTACCAGACTCGAAATTTCTTTGGCTCGTTCATCTTTTCTAGTAAAAGATGACTTAGTCATTTTTCAAGAAGATAGGACTCACAGGTTGGAAGTAAACTATTTTCACTAAAATCGAGAAGACCCTTACTTTTCAACCTGTTTATCATGTTCCTGTTAATATGATCTAGCCTACAATGCCATAGGTACACTATGCTGACATTATCTATCCTAGGGCGGTTGCTAGATGTGTACATTACACTAACAGGTCGTGATAGTACATAAATGCCATCACGCATTTATCCAATCAAAACTACAGAATCATTCCAAATGATTTTGCAAACGTCATTCTTTATTGATAGTTTATAACTATACATGGCCAATTGGCCTACAGAAATGACATTCAAAATAAAAGATGGATAAAAATAATACTCGTTCAAAATGATAGTACATGACTCGAAAACAAGTTTGAGGACTCCCAATGCCAGGACTGGAACTCGGCTTTTATTTTTCACATTCAAGAATCTCTCGCTGTCCTCGAATCTTCTACTAACTTGAAGTCTCTGCAAAGAATTACAAATGTGAATTGGACTTCCAGTATCCAATACCTAGTTAGTAGTATCGCAAACAGAGAAACTACAAGGTGTTATCATATAAATACCTTGTCCAGGACCATCATGCAGCTTTCTCTTCATGGACCTGTTCGGATCAAGGGATGCAATATAAAAAGGATAGTTCCTCTTCTAGTGACCCTGCTTCTTGCAGAAGAAGCACTCTGCACGACTCTGATCAACCTTCACTTTCTTGGCCTGACTGGGTCCAGAAACACTTAGCACATTTTTCTCTTTATTTTTCTTCTTTCCTTTCTTAAAGGGATAACGCCCTCCCGAAGATCCTCCCACTAGATTCACCACCCCTTTATTCAATTAGTGGTCTTTCTCATAAGTCTACAGCAACCCCAACAGACCATGATAGTTAACTGCAGGCTTATTCATTCTGTAATGATCGAAAAAATCTAGATAGGAAGAAGGGAGGGAATTCAGTATCGCATCTTTTCCAAGTTGTTCATGCAAGGGACAGCCGAGCTTGCCCAGGTGCTCAATCATCTCGATCATGTACAATATATGATCAGTGACCGAGGCCCCATCATGCATTCGTGCATTGTAGATAGCACAGGAGATCCTGTACCTCTCAACGTCGTCTGGTGTTTCGAAAGACTCCTTCAACCTTTGAAGGATTTCTTCCGGCTGGGCTTCCTCGAACTTGCGACTGAACTCATCGTTCATCACAGCCAACATTATGCACCGACAGTGGTTCTGTCAGAGAGCCACTTCTAATAAGTATCTTTGACCGAACCCTGAGCATTGGCAGTAGAGATCTCAGGTGCCAGATCCGATATCACATACAGGATCCATTCATGCTCCAGGACAATTCTGAGCCTTCGATACCGGCTATCGAAGTTGGGTCCATTGAGCTTCTTGTTATCGAGAAGAGACCAGAGTGACAGGTTGGAAGATATCTAAAAGGAAAACCAAAGCTAATTAGTGTATATGAATTATTAACCTAAAGATATGGACTTTAGTCTAAAGGTCCCTCCCATTATTTTGCTCAGACTGGTAGCCTCTACCTCCAATCCGAGGAATTACTTTAATTTCCTAGTGAGTACCAGAGTCCAATAGACAACACATGAGCCCGACTTTGGCCGGCCTACCCATGCGTGTCTAAAGTAGGTTCTTTAACCGATTACTTCTCCAAGTAACCTCTAGTATTTGGATTTTGCCCCAAGGAGCACTTCAATCAGCCTTTAGGCCTTCTATTGAAGGTCTCGGTTAGGTCCAACCATTAACATGAAAAATTCAGTACTTCTAAACAACAAAATAGTCAAGCCCGACTTTGGCCAGCCTACCTGACCACCGTTAAGAGAGTCGCACTGAGCCATCATATTAGGAACAGCAATTCCAATAACCTGATGAAACCCAATCTTTGGATTTATCAATGAACACCCAACTATTGGATCCATTACCATCCACTTAATGGGAGGCTAAGACTTGGTTATCCCTATAACTTTGTCCTTTTAAGGATCTAATAATTTAGAGAATTTGTAAATAATATGACAGATGAAGAGATGAGAATACATGGATCAACCTCCTACTGACCAAATCAGTAATCTAGGAGGGTTACTCATAACAAATGATCCTGGGTACCTAAAATCAGTCAAGACTGATTAACCTTGGGTGATAAGGGGTTAACACGAGTCAATGAGCTATCCAATCAATCCTGATCGACCACATTGGCCAGGTAAGTGAGATCATGGATTGGGTCCACCATTAACCGTCTTGCCTTAGACACCAACAGAGTTGGCTAGGTAAGAGGTAGCCCCAAAGAACCATAATCAAAATACCAAACTTACCTCGACACCCATCGGTTCATCAGACTCGATTAGACTAGCCTAAAGACTAGGGCTTTCCACTGAGCCATAAATTAGGTCCATTTATATTATGGACTAATCAATCTAACTATTAGATAGATGTAGAGAAGAAATCCTAACTCAACATTTGATTAGATTAGTTCTCTAATTTGTCAAATACATTTAAACTTAGGTCTAACCCAATCAGGACCTAATAGAAGCTAACCCATGATCCTTAAGACTTATTGAAATGACTTAAAATCTTTGAATCATATTTCTAGAGTTCTTAGTCATTCTTAATTCTCAATTAAGTTCAATAGCCTTAATTAAATTAAATAATTTTAATTAAAAATGTAAAATAATTTTAAAAAATTTTAAAATTTGAATTCACTATTTTTCTGCATTTTCATCCAAAGTGTCGACTCATCAGGAGCAAGTGTCGACACTTGGGTCGACTCAAGGCCTGAGACAGGAGGAAAATAGAAAACCAAGTTTTTTGGCAAGTGCTCATGAGTCGACACTTACAAGGCCAAGTGTCGGCTCATGAGCCCAAGTGTCAACGCTTCTGTCCAGTGTCGACACTTCAGCCTATCACAGGAGGAAAAATAGAACCCAGATTAGAAAATTTTCTCATGAGTCGACACTTACAAGGCCAAGGGTTGACTCATGCCTGAGACAGTGAAAATACAATGATTTCAAATCCAATGTTTCCCAAAACATTCAATCAAAAACGATCAATAAAAACTCTTAGATCTTATCTAAAGTTGTTTTGTGATCATTTCATTAGATTAAACATTTTTATCTACATTTTCTTGCTTCTTATTTTCCTTTCAAGAGTCAATCATATCGGCATCCCTATACGCCATAGGAGACCCATTGAATGAGAAGAGAGGGTCTTGCAGCCCTACTTCTCTTCTATGACCGGACGGCCATGGTGTGAAGCACTCAATCCAAGTACTTATGAAGTAATGTTATTAGCATGCTAGAATTATTATACTAAAAAAGGAATATATTGCTCTGATACCATTGAAGATGAAGTGTATCTACGAAGCATATCAATATGCAAACATGCATTCACGAAAGCAGGGCAAAAAATATGCATTTTAAAATAATTTTAAAACATGCACGGCAAAAGGCTCGGTAGATAGATGTAATGATCTACCGATCTGCCCTTAACAGTATCTAGCATAATGTAATAGCATGCATCATGACATTAATGCAAGATAGAAACAAATATAAAAGTACCATACATTTATACCAGAGAAAAACTGTAGAAGGAGGAGGGTGCTCGAGCCACACACATATCTAGCCTCTACAGGTAATCCACACCTGGGCTCGACTCTGATCAACTCCCTCGGGTGCTAACTCTTCAGGATCCTTGGGCCGATCTTCTTCTTCCGGGAAGACTAGGAGGAGAGCAGGAACCCTTTCCAAGAGAACTCTTTTTCTAAGACCTAGCTAGAATGCTAGAATTTTCACACCCAATTCCTAGACCTCTCATAACCCTTCTCTATCTTCTCTCTTTTCTCTTGTTGTGTCTCTCTAGTTGTTGTTGTTGAACCTCTGCAGCCTATAGATGACCTTCATTTATAGGTGCAGCCATGAGAGGGAGAAAGAAGAAGGAGGAGAGATAAGGGGAGAGAATGGGGGAGAGGATCAAGGCCATACCAAATGGGTCCAATCCAAGAAGGTAAGTATGACTATCATACCAATAACCTTGGAGCCAAAATTGGTTTGAATTTGAAATTCAAATTAGGTCAAAACTTGCCCAAAATCTCCCAAAATTTCTTCCCAAAATCAGCTCGTTACAGGAAGTGTCGACTCATGAAAATTATCAAGTGTCGACACTTCACCAAGTGTCGACACTTGCAAAATTTCAAGTGTCAACACTTGGAACAAAGTCAATCATATTGACTTCCTGATGGCAAACAATTCTCAATCGTTGATTAGCCTTAAGATCAGATAGAAATCCTCTATGGTGTGTGACCCCATAGGTTCGAACACTAAGCCGATAGCACTGGAACATTTTCAGTACCAGTCAAAGTCCTCATCTAGCAATGATACCCGACATCCGGATAGGTCAAAGATGCAGAGCACCTCACAAGAACTTCTAGCATATGGTTACTGCATAATTCATCCCTTTGACCTCATAATGCTCAGGATGATCTAGGGTTCGACTGCTAACCCTAATTTGGTTTATCCAGATCAGGTCTCAACCTCATAAGTTTTGTGACTCCTCACAAGAACTACCCTAGCTAAGGTTTTGCTAAATTGAGAGAGTGAGTCATTCACTCCAAACCAACTATTTGGAGAGGTTAATTTCATCTTGGTCCATCATCACTCCACAAGTACTTGACTGCATCCAGAAACCTTCCATCACTGGATTAGAAATCCAGGTAGTCCGGCACTAAAGATAGTGAGTTGCTTGCAAGCTGCCATGGTGACCTCAGGTCTGAGGGACATATATATCCATATCCCTTTGCGAGCAACCCTTTAGCAGAAGGAAACTCCGCAGATGGTCACGTTCAGTGAAATGTCATACATTTCACTTGCATGTCACATCAGTATCTTCATACTTCTTGGTTAAGAGAACAACCAACAAATATGACATGCAACAACCTACACTTGATACATCGTCATCCTATAACAATGTATCATTTGGTTGTGAAACAGTTTAAAAATTACTTGATATATCCTCTCTATATCAAATAATATAGTTCTAAGGACTCCATCATACAAAAGTTCATTTCAGGAAAATGTAAATATGATGAATCAGCCAATAAGAAAAGAATAACTTTTATTCATTAAAAAATTATATACAGTTACAAGATAGCACAACCATCTACAGCCTAGACAATTGACTTTGGAACACAGTTCCTAACATGAATGGCTTACATTTTTTATAATAGTTAGTTAGAATTTATTATTTAATAACTTATAATTATTTTTTTACTTATGTTTCAGGTGATTTTGTAATAGTTTGGCTGCCCAGAGTGAAGGCTTCATAACTGTTTAAAAATCATTGCAAGCCTGTAGTATACATTGAAAAAGCATGAAAGATGGATTTTTCTAGTCTTTATTTAGAAATCATCCAAAAGACTCCATTCGTTTTAATCATCGACATGCAGCCGTTCGTAGTTGACGGGCAACTCCTAGCTGAAATTATTAGATGTTACAAGGGAGGTGACAAGTTTATTTTTTGTAGCAAGGAACTTACATTCATCATCAAAGATGTGACCTTGATTTTGGGTCTGCCATGCCATGGAACCAAGGTTGCAATGGAAGGCTAAGATAAAAAGGGAAGGTTATTCTGAAGATTTGGTAGGAAATTAAAATTTTAGAATAAGAGACTGGAAAAGTTGATAGTGCAACTTCATTCATCAAACATACAAGAGGATGTCGAGAACATCGTAAGACTTTGGATCACATACATGTTTGCACTATTCTTATCTTCAAAGTCAAATCAAGCTTGTCCAAGATATATCATCCCTTACTTGGATGATTTATCTCAATTAGGATAAATCGACTGGGCTTCTGCAATAAAGGAGTTGATTGTTATGGCTCTTCCAGATATTGCTTGTTGCTTGGGATCTGAGGAGCCAGTCCAAACCAAGAGAAGTGACAAGGTTAGGAGGCAGCCAACCCTGTATGGATATTCAGCTGCTCTGGTGGTAAGGATCAATAACATACAGTAAAAGTATAATTATATTTATTTTAAATTTTCATATCTTTAAAGTACATGATTATTATGTACATGTTTGGTTCCTCGAGCATAGCACCTTAAGAGTCTCAGCACATCCAAAAAAGCTACCTAGGATATTAAAGTGGTATGACAGTCAGTTTAAGACACAGAATGTTTAGCTTGCAAATTTGCAACCACATGAGTTGGTAAGATAATCCATTATTTCATAAACATAATGAACAATATATCATTATTGATGTGGCGAGATCGCTGACATGGTAGCTGACAGGCGCCACATTAAAGGAGACCGCCACGACAGACGCCAAGGCAACGCCCCAGCCGGGACCACTTTGCCGAGCTAAGCTGAGATGAGCCCCTTCAAGGCAACGGGCCGAGCTCCGTCCTCCTCTAGGTCGTGCCCAGAGCTCGGGATGACTAGGCTAGAGCCATCCTCCACCCTCCAGAGTGAGACCCTCGGAGGCTAGTGCCTTGCGGTCGAGGTCGAGCTCAGCGCTCACCCGTCGATATGGAGCCTCTCTAAGCGCGCGCCCTTTGGACCGGGTCCATCCTCCGCCCTCTGGAGCGAGACTCTCGGAGGCTAGTGCCCTGCGGTTAAGGTCGAGCTAAGCGCTCACCCGTCGATGTGGAGCCTCTCCGAGCACGCGCCCTTTGGACCGGGTCTGTCCTCTGCCCTCCAGAGCGAGACCCTCGGAGGCTAGTGCCCTGCAGTCGAGGTCGAGCTCAGCGCTCACCCGCCGATGTGGAGCCTCTCCGAGCGCACACCCTCTGGACCGGGTCCATCCTTCGCTCTCCAGAGCGAGACCCTCGGAGGCTAGTGCCCTGCGGTCGAGGTTGAGCTCAGTGCTCGCCCATCGATGTGGAGCCTCTCCGAGCGCGCGCCCTCTAGACCGGGTCCGTCCTCCGCCCTCCAGAGCGAGACCCTCAGAGGTTAGTGCCCTGCAATTGAGGTCGAGCTCAGCGCTCACCCGCCGATGTGAAGCCTCTCCGAGTGCGCGCCCTCTAGACCGGGCCCGCACTCTCCCCTCCTCCACCAAGGTGACCGCACGAGCTCGGAGCGTCCAGACCGGAGCAAGCCCTGCCATCCCAGGATACCGGCGAGCCACCCGAGGACCATGGAACGGCACCCCCCATGCTGCCATAACTACCTGTCCGGCCGTACTTCCAGGAGATGGGCCAGCTAGAGAGCACGCACCCCTAGGACGATGACCCCCGATCGAGGCTCTGCCAGGCTTCCTGGAATGGAGCAATCGGAGAGGATGTCAGAACGGATGGAAGCTTCTCCCATCACCTGTCAGGAAAGGTGCCTCGTCTACGACAAGGAATCCCGCCGCACGCGCCTGCCAATCCAGCGAGGATCCCGAGGCAAGCTCCAAACGGCTAATTTTCAACTACAAAGAACAGTCGACACACCCGAAAGGGGGAGGTAACAATGAACAACGATCCACCAACACAAGCGCAAGCTCGACCAAGAGGTTGAAGCGCCACCACTAAAATCATAGCTGAGGAAAAACAAGGGAAACAAGGAGAAGTGGAGGAACAGGGAACCCCTTTGTCCCCGCTATTAGTCTCCCCCTGCTACGTTTTCGCCTCCACATATCTTTCACTCCTAGTACGGAGTCAATCAAGAGGGGCCCGACCAGGAGAATCTGTTCCCCTGGATCGTCACTGACTTGATCGTCAGAGTGCCCCCGCCGGAAACCCCGGCTCGGGTCATTAATCCCTGTTTCGCAGGTCCAGAAGCAGAGGAGACCGATAGAGGCGAAGGGAGCGCACTCCGATGCCGGCAGCAGCTACGGGGCACGATGATCTTGGCAGCAACAGATTGGCACGCCAGGAAGGGAGGACAAACCCTCCATCTCTTCACAGACAAACCAAGCGGGAGGATGGTGACGACAAGGGCAAGGGAAGCTTCCACCAGTCGTGTGGGGGACTCTCCCTCTCGGGGGAACCCGCACCGCCAAGAAGCAGAGCCACCCGCTCCAGTCCAGCCACCTCCACCGGAAGCCCAAATGGCCGCACTTGCCCAGCAAATGCAAGTCCTTGCCACGGCAGTGCGCCAGCTTCAACACCAGCACCGGTCCGTGGCCACCCACCAGTAGCCAGGACCCCGACAGCTCATGCTGCAGCTCCCCGCAATAGCCTGTGCTCCTTCCAAGGAAGGCCGTCGTAGCCGCGAGCCACCACCGACAACCGGGGCAGCCATCAAGCTCCGGTGAAGAGACAACGAGCCGGCTCTGCCGACAGAGAGAGCCGCTCACCAAACCTCGGGCGGGAAGTGCCCAGACCCCATCGAGGCAAGAAAAGCAAGACCCTCTGCCACGGGTGCCATGCATCCATGTCACATTCTCCGTCTCCTTCAGCGGAGGGGTCCATTGATGAAGCCGTCAGGCACGCGACGGAAAGGCGCCTGGAGGAACATAAATGCAAGCTGGCAGAGTTTGCCTATCGGTTTGCCAGCATGCAGGGCTCCGCTAGTGAGCCAGAGGGCTACGATGCCCGTCCCCCATTCTTCCAAGAATCCAAGTGAAGCCGATCCCGCACCGGTTCCGGATGCCACAGGTGGATCCTTACGATGGGACCACCTAGAAAGTTACCAGACCCTCATAAGGGTCCAAGGGGCCACCGACGCTCTTCTCTGCATTGCTTTTCCTGCTACTTTTCAGAAGGCAGCCCGCGTGTGGTTCACCCATTTGGAGCCGGAGAGCATCAGCTTCTTCGTCCAGCTAGGGCAGAAGTTCATGGCACACTTCGACGCTTGTAGAAAGTTGCCACGAGAGGTAAACAGCCTCTTCTCCATCTGGCAGTAGGACCACGAGCCCCTGCGGGACTACGTGGCCCGTTTCAATGCTGCTGCATTGGAGATCTACAATCTTGAAGAGCCAGTCGCCATGCTGGCACTGAAGCGAGGGCTCAGGACCTCCCGCCTGACCTACTCGCTGGATAAGAAGCCCCCCAAGACCTACTCCGAGCTCCTTCTCCGGGCTCAAAGGTACATCCATACCGAGGAGGCAAACCGTACGAGGTGGGAGCTCGATGGAGGACCCCTGAAGAAGCCGGCCCCCACCGAAGCATCCGGAACCCGAAAATCAGCATCCCAGGCTCCGAGCTCCCGGAGGAATCGACCAAGGCTGAGAGGGACCCCTATCCCTGAGGAGAGCTACACCCCTCTCCTCACCCCGAGGACAAAAACCCTCATAGAGATTGAGGGCGAGGACTGCCTAAGGCGCCCGCCCCCCTTTGAGGACCACTACCGATCGTGACAAGAAGAAGTACTGCCACTTCCACCGCGACCACGGCCATGACATTGAGGAATGCCGCAACCTCAAGTGGGAGATTGAGGAACTCATCAAGAGAGGCTACCTCAAGAGGTTCGTGGGGGGCAGACCTCAAGTGGAGTCCCAGGCACTCGTCGCTCTCCCCCCCAGCTCCAGTCATCGACAATCGTCCCACCAAGAAGCCGGTGGGCATGATCTCCTGGGGAGCGGTGCGCGCGTCCAAGAGGGCCCGAGGGGCAGGGGATTCTGAGAATGTACTCCCCTTTATGAGGGAAGGGGAAGACGGGAAGAAAAATATAAATAATGATGCCGTGGTCATCGAAATGACGATCGCGAAGCACCCTATAAAGCGCATCATGGTTAATAGTGGAAGCTCCACAGATGTACTTTTTTATGATGCCTTCTCCAGAATGAATCTCTCCCCCGATCAGCTTAGGCCTGTGCACATACCCCTTGCTGGTTTCATGGGCGATTCTGTGAGAGTAGAAGGAGAAATCACTCTCCCGGTCACTGCCGGAACCCCACCTCGGCAGAGCACCGTCATGATGACCTTCACGATTTTAAGGCTTCCTTCCGACTACAACGTAATATTGGCTCAACCTGGGCTCAATCTACTCGATGCCGTTATTTTCACCAAGAGGCTACTCGTACAGTTCCCAACTCCCTACGATGTCGGGGAGATGAGAGGAACGCCCCAACTGGTGCAGCATTGTTTCCAAACTCTCCCTGGGGCCAAGGTCCCTCAGGACGACCCCAGCACGAACGACCTCGACCAAAGGGCCCAAGACTTCGAGGAGGCCCGGTCGAGCGTCTACTTTCTTATCCGCTCTGAGATGACCCTACAAAGATGGTGCAGATTGGAGCCCAGCTACCCGAGGAGGAGAGGGCTCAACTACTGGGATTCCTACGGGCGAACATGGATGTGTTCGCCTGGACGGCGGTGGACATGCCAAGTATCCCCCTGACATCATTACTCACAAATTGAGTGTCGATCCAAAGCACAAGTCAATTCGGCAGAAGAAAAGGAGTTTTGCCTCGAAGAGATAGGCAGCCATCAAGGAAGAAGTTGACGAACTCCTGGCCACCAGTTTCGTTCGAGAGGTCCAATACCCGAGCTGGCTGGCGAATGTAGTGATGGTCAAGAAGAATAATGGCAAATGGAGGATCTGTGTATACTACACCGACCTCAATAAAGCTTGCCCGAAGGATAGCTTCCCTCTTCGAAGATCAACCAGCTGGTGGATGCCACCTCGGGTACAATCAAATCCGCATGCATCCGGAGGACGAGGAGCACACTACCTTCGTCACTGACCAAGGGACATACTGTAACAAGATGATGCCTTTTGGTCTGAAGAACGCAGGGGCTACATATCAGCACCTGGTCAGCAAGGTCTTCAAGGACCAAATTGGCCGCAACATGCAAGTGTATGTGGATGACATGCTCGTCATGAGCAGGCCGGGCTCGAGCCATGTAGCTGACCTCGCCGAGTCCTTCCATAACTTGCGGCAGCATCAGATGAAGCTGAACCCGGTGAAGTGCGCCTTTGGGGTGGTGGCAGAAAAATTCCTTGGCTTGGGGCATCGAAGCGAACCCGGAGAAGGTGCAGGCCATCATCGACATGGAACACCCGACCTTCAAGAAGCAGGTCCAGCATCTAACGGGATGTGTCGCCGCCCTCAGTAGATTCATCTTGAGGTTGGCTGATCGTTGCCTGCCATTTTTCAAGGCGCTGCGCAAGATGCACGATTTCACCTGGACCGAGGAGTGCAGGACAGCTTTCAAGGAGCTGAAGAACTTCCTCGCCTCTCCTCCGCTGCTCTCCAGGCCGAAGGAGGGAGAGGAGCTCTTGCTATACCTGGCGGTGACACCGGGAGCTATCAGCTCAGTTCTCTTCCACACAGACGGGGATAAATCTCAGAAGCCGGTGTACTACACCAGCAAGATCCTCCACGACGCGGAGATCAGGATACTCATCCGAAAAACTCATTTTTGCACTAATAATGCCTGCTAAGCACCTCAGGCCCTATTTCCAAGCACACCCAATAGTGGTCATTACGGACCAGCCACTAAGGACTATCCTCACCCAACCCAAGATATCCGGGAGGTTGGCTAAGTGGTCCATGCTGCTCAGCGAATTCGATATAGTGTACTGATTGAGGTCGTCACAAAAGGCCCAAGTCCTGGTCGACTTCGTGGTCGAGTGCACCGGGTTCACCAAGGAGCCGGAGCAGACAGCAACGAAGCCCGGGCCAGGAGAAGAGCCCTGGATCCTCCACGTAGATGGAGCATCCAATTCCGGCAGGAGAGGAGTAGGCCTCATCCTAACCAATCATGATGGGGTTGTGACGGAATGCGCCCTCTGCTTCAAGTTCGCCGCAACCAATAACTAGGCAGAGTACGAGGCACTCCTCATGGGCCTAAGAGTCACCTGCGAGCTGGGTGTGCAGGACTTGAAAGTCTTCACCGACTCCCAACTGGTCGCCAGATAAGTTTTCGGGGAATATGAAGCAAGGGATGCCCAGATGATGAAGTGTCTGGAGCAGGTTCGTACAAGCACGGCAGGCCTCCGACGCTTCAGCATCTTCCACATCCCCCGAGGGAAGAATATGCGTGCGGATGTGCTGTCCAGGCTCGCGACTCTACCGGACTCGTCGCTGGGACGTGCCTACATCGAGCATCTTGAAAGTCCCAGCTATGAGAACCCGACGGAGGTACATCAAGTCACCCCCGAGTCTAGCTGGTTGGACAAGTATATCCGGTATATCGCTGACGGCACCCTACCAGAAGACTGTGCAGAAGCTGCCCTCATCAGGAAGAAAGCCTCCCGCTTCGTCCTGATGGAGGGCCAACTCTACCACCAGTCTTACTCCTACCCACTCCTGAGATGCCTCAGGCCCGCCGAGGCGACCTTCGTGCTCCAAGAGATACATGAAGGCCTCTGCGAGAATCACATGGGAGGGAGGACGCTAGCTTACAAAGCTCTCCGCCAAGGGTACTTTTGGGAGACCATAAGGGAGGACGTCGCTGACTTTGTCAAAAGGTGCGACAAATGCCAGCGCCACGCCAACATACATCGTCAGTCGGCGGCGCCGATCTCCCAGCTCTCAGCCCCTTGGCCTTTTATCCAGTGGGGAATGGACATCTTGGAACCGTTCTCCCAGCATCAGGGCAGTGAAAGTTCTTGCTAGTGGCGATCGACTATTTTACCAAGTGGGTCGAGGCGGAGCCGCTAGCTCAGATCGCGGAAGCCATGTCCGCCAGTTCTTTTGGAAGTCAATTATCTGCCGCTTCGGGCTCCCCCGTTGCATCATCACCGACAACGGATGACAGTTCGACAATCGCGAGTTCGAAGAATTCTGCGCAGCGCACGGCATCCAACACCGGTTCACCTCGGTGGCTCACCCCCAAACGAACGAGGAAGCTGAGGTGACCAACCGGACCATCCTTCAAGGACTCCGGACCAGGCTGGACCAAGCTAAGGGCATGTGGGCAGAAGAACTCTCGAGCGTCCTGTGGGCCTACCACACAATGCCCAGAACGGTGACTAACGAAATACCCTTCAGCCTCATCTTCGATGCCGAAGCAATCATCCCAGTCGAGCTTGGCGTGCCCACGTTACAGGTGCAGCAGTACGATGAAGCGTGGAACTCGATGCACATCCTGCTCAACCTGGACCTTCTCGAAGAAGCAAGGGTCAAAACCCGCCTACGGATGGCTGCCTACTGGCAAAGAGTGGCCCGATACTACAACGCCCGCATCCGGACAAAAGCTTTCAAGCCCAGAGACCTGGTGCTTCGACGGGCAGAGGCATCCCAGCCTAGGGAGTGTGGCAAACTCTTCCCGAGCTGGGAGGGCCCCTACAAGGTAGCTGAAGCCCTCTCACAAGGGGCCTATTACCTCAAAGATCTCGGCGGCATCAGGTTTTCCAGAACATAGAATGCCTGCAACTTGCGAAAATACTATCAATAATGTAAGGTTTCCTAGTAATGATAATAAAATAGTTTTTTCCTTGCGCAAGTGTCTATCTGTCTTGCAGGAGAATACCAACGGCATCCCCGAGCCCAGCTCTAGGATGCCAAAGGAATCAAAGAGCCACGCCGCTCCCAATCAACGACGTCCCCGAGCCTAGCTCCAGGATGCTGACCCAAGATCGGAGTCCAGATCTCCGGCCAAAAAATCATCGAGCCATGAGCATCCCTGAGCCTAGCTCTAGGATGATAGGAGTGCTTCGAGCCAAGCAGCTCCCGGCCAACAACGTCCCCGAGCCCAGCTCCAGGACACCAACTCAAGACCGGAGCTCAGACCTCTGGCCAAGAGAACCTCGAGCCAAGCCGCTCTTTATCTCAAACATCTCCGAGCCCAGCTCCGTGATGCCAAGAGATCATGGGGCCACGTAGCTCCCATCAACACCTCGAGCCTAGCTCCAAGGCGCCAAAGACCTGAGCCAAGATCTCAGGCAACCCCTAGCCCGAGCCTAGCTCCACGTCTAGGAAGGCCTCGAGCCTAGATCCAAGGCAATCATGACCGGTAACCCCCTTCTCTGATCTCCCCACTCTAAAAGAAGATGAGAGGGGAAGGAAAGAAAGAACAAAGGGGGGAGCCCGGCAACCCCCTTCTCTGATCTTCCCACTCAAAAAGAAGACGAGAGGGAAGGAAAGAAAGAGAACAAGCTGGGGGCACAGCAAACATCCTCTCCTCTGATCTCCCCACTCAAAAAAAGAAAGAAAGAAAGAAAGAAAGGAAGAAGAAAGAGAAGGAAGGAAAGAAAAGAACGAGAGGAAAACACAGCATCAAAGCTACCACTTCCCATATTCAAGATCGGAGCTCAGACCTCCGCCAAGAGACCTTCGAGCCACGCAGCTCTCAACCATCCATGTCCCTGAGCCCAGCTCCAGGATGCCAGCTCAAGACCGGAGCTCAGACCTCCAGCCAAGAGACCTTCGAGCCACGCAGCTCTCAACCATCCACTTCCTCGAGCCCAACTCCAGGATGCCAGCTCAAGACCGAAGCTCAGATCTCCGGCCAAGAGACCTTCGAGCTCAGCAGCTCTCAAGTAACATCAACTTGCGCCCAACTTGCTAATGTTGAAGTCTAATAACTCAACCCCATGTAAGCTGAGGCACCCTCTCTGATCTCCCCATGCATCGAAAAGAAATGAAAGAAAAGAAGGGAGTGAAAGAGAAGAAGAGCCAGACAAGAAAAATGATTGAAAGAAAGTTTGCACTTCATTGATTAAATATCAATTACAAGTATCCCGCGGCCCCCGACATGCCGAGTGGCCCTCCTAAGCACAGAAGCAAGAAATGACTACTTGCTGGCTGGATCGTCGGGCTGGGAGTCCCCATCAGCAGGGGCTTCTGGCTGCACGGCTTCGGGCTCAGGTGGCACGGCCTCCTGGTTTGAAGTGCCGGGATAGTCAAGGGGATGCGGCCCTCGACTAAGATGAACTCCTCGACCAGGCGGCGCAGGTACATGAAGCCCTTGAAGAAGGAGTCCGACACCGTCTGTTGGATCTCGACGAGGAACTCCTCCGAGGCCCTGTACCTTTCATCGCCTCCCCAGCTTCCTTCCTTGCTGCGGCCACCTCGTGCCTGGTGTCCGAGACCGGCTTGGCCACCTCATCTGCTACCCTCTGAGCCACGGCTGACTTCTCCTTTTTTGCCGTCAGTTGGGCTTGGAGGGACTGGGCGGTCCTTTTCTATAAGGCCACCTCAGCGATGACCACGCCCAACCTTTGCTTGGCGTCAGCAAGCCCCTCAGTCTTCTTCCTCAACTCTCCCTGCTCGCGGTCGAGGTTCTCCTGGAGCTCCTTCGCTCACCCCTCAGAGTCGGTGAGCTGCTTCTCGGGTCCTTGACCCGTTGGCCAAGTGCCCATTCAGAGTCAGCCTTCCTCTCCAGGTCCACCTTCAGCGACTCGATCTCAGTCGCCTGCTACCGCTCAGCTTGCTCCTAGTTTCGGCAGCAGGTCCTGATGAAGAGCACCTCGACACCCATCTGCATCACATGGGAAGTCAAAAAAAAAAAAATAAAGAAAAGAAAGAAAGAGAGAGGGAGGGAGAAAGAGGATGGGGTTGCTTACCGTGTAAAGGTGGGGGAAGATGCTGTCGATCACAGTCCCAACCGGCAGCCCATCCATCTCCTCCCGGTCGCACGACTGGATGGAAAAGTTCATCATGCGGTAAGCCAGGGCGCGGTTGTCAGCCAAGGAGCTCTCCGACCCCAGCTTGAACGGAAGGCGGCACCTCGTCTCGTCTCTCCTGCTCTCCCGGGGAGCAGGTGCGCCCGTCCCTCCGATGGTGGGACCCCCAGGAACCGGTCGAGGATCCGGTATTGTCATGGTCGGGACCCCCGTCACCGGAGGATCTCTAGGGCGGGCCTCTTCTCCTTCAGCCTCACCATCCTTGGACACGGAGAACGGGGCGGCACGGCGGCAGCAACCGCATCAACCCGGACGGTCGCCTCAGACTCCAAAACATGGAGTTCTGCCTGTGGCCTCGCCCATCGCACGGGAACTCCTACAGCCTCCTTTCCTTTCGGGGTGGCAGGCACGGTGGGAGCAGATGTCGGCACTCCCTCAATCCCGGCCCGCCTCGAAGGAGGCTCAGTGGCCATCTCAGTGGGTGGCCTTTTCTTAGAAATCGGTAATGGCTCGCCCTCCGAAAGGGTCAACCCTGCACACAGGAGCCAAGAAGGTCAACCTAAGATGAAAAAAAGGAAAAATGCATATGGAAGAAAGAGCTGGACTCACCTGGCCCCGCCCATGAGTCAACCCTGGCGTTGAGAAGGTTCTGCTCTGATAGCAGGACCTCCAGAGAGGGGATTTGAGTGGTGCAAAGTTGATCGTAATCATCCCGATCGTTGTGTTGACCGCGGAGATCTGGTTGGGGACAGATCCGGCTCGCTCCAGACCCAGTCGACCCCCTCGATGTCTGCAAAGAAAATTTGCTCTTCATCCCTTGATGGAAGAGGGGAGCTCGAACTTGATGCCCTTCGGGCGAGAAGATAGAGACCACCACCCGTCCTCGGTCGGGTGGCATTTCAGGGTGAAGAATGCCCTGAACAGGAAAACCGGGTGACAAACCCGTGGACGTGGCAGAGTATGATGAAGGAGAAGATGACCTTGATGGCATTCGACACAACTGGACGGGGACCAGGCGATAGTTGTTTAGGACAGGTAAGAAGAAGGGATGAAAGGAGAATCGAGACCCCCGGAGAAGGTCCCCTCGTAGAAGGCAAGATGCCCCAGGCCACTGGAAGTGACCCGCTCCCCGGGGTGAGGGATCATAAGTCGAACAGAAGACGGATGCCATAGGCATCTCGGATGGCCCCCAGTTCTGCAGCGAAATCGTCGAAACGACCCCACCCGGACCTGTTGATCGGGCAGACTCAGGGGCTGATTCAAGCAGAAGGGGAGGACAAGTAAGATGGGAAGGAACGACCCCCAGCTCCCCACCGGACACCGGGGGGGCAGGAAGGGCCAGTCTCATGCTAATCCTAAACTGTGCCCCCTCCGACTCCTCATCAGAGGTGGAGAGCACTACCCTTCGGGTGAAAGATTCAGGACGAGACATGCTAGACTAAGAAGGAAGGACCCTACCCTAGAAGGAAAGAAAGGAAAAGAACAAAGCCGGTCTGGATCCTTAGAGAAGAGAAGAACAGATGCATATCACGGAGAAGGAAGGGTCTGGGCACTGCAACAAGCGCGAAAGATTTGAAAGAGAGGAAACTTTGAGTAAGAAAATTTTTCTTTTCACTTCGAAAGGGCCTATCATGTCCGTGCTGTTGCGACCCCCTCGCCAACGGATCTGCACCACGTGCTACCCATCGACAAAAAAGGGAGTCCTAGCCGCTCGGAATTCTGCGCCAGCATTAACTACTCCTCGGACGTGGCCACGTGGCACCCCGCACTGGCCGACGGGCCACCCTTCGAAGTGCCGGCGACTGTGGCCATCATTGCGCTGAATTTTTGCCTTTCCATGTCAGCACCACAGTTACTCCCTTTGCCCCGAGCGCCGTGCACTAACGAGCCTTGGGAGTGGGGGGCAAATGATGTGGCGATATCGCTGACGTGGGTAACTGACAGGCACCACATTAAAGGAGACCGCCACGACGGACGCCAAGGCAACGCCCCAGCCCGGACCACTTTGCCAAGCTAAGCTGAGATGAGGCCCTTCAAGGCAACGGGCCGAGCTCCATCCTCCGCCAGGTCATGCCCGCGAGCTCGGGACGCCTAAGCCGGAGCCATCCTCCACCCTCCAGAGCAAGACCCTCGGAGGCTAGTGCCCTGCGGTCGAGGTCGAGCTCAGCGCTCACCCATCAATGTGGAGCCTCTCCGAGCACGTGCCCTCTAGACCGGGTCCGTCCTCCAACCTCCAGAGCAAGACCCTCGGAGGCTAGTGCCCTGCGGTCGAGGTCGAGCTCAGCACTCACCCGCCGATGTGGAGCCTCTCCAAGCGTGCGCCCTCTGGACTGGGTCCATCCTCCGCCCTCCAGAACGAGACCCTTGGAGGCTAGTGCCCTGCGGTCGAGGTCGAGCTCAGCACTCATCCGTCGATGTGGAGCCTCTCCGAGCGCGCGCCCTCTGGATCGGGTCCGTCCTCCGCCCTCCAGAGCGAGACCTTCGGAGGCTAGTGCCTTGCGGTCAAGCTTAACGCTTGCCCGTCGATGTGGAGCCTCTCTGAGCGTGCGCCCTCTAGACCGGGTCCGTCCTCCGCCCTCCAGAGCGAGACCCTCGGAGGTTAGTGCCCTGCGTTTGAGGTCGAGCTCAGCGCTCACCCGCCGATGTGGAGCCTCTTCCGAGCGCGCCCTCTGGACCGGGCCCGCACTCTCCCCTCCTCCACCAAGGTGACCACACAAGCTCGGAGCGTCCAGACCGGAGCAAGCCCTGCCATCCCAGGATGCCGGCGAGCCACCCGAGGACCACGGAACGGCGCCTCCCATGCCGCTATAACTACCTGTTCGGCCATACTTCCAAGGATGGGCCAGCCAGTGAGCACGCACCCCTAGGGCGGTGACCCCGATCAAGGCTCTGTCAGGCTTTCCAGAATGGAGCGACCGAAGAGGATGTCAGAACGGACGGAAGCTTCTCCCATCACCTGTCAGGAAAGGCGTCTCGTTTATGACACGGAATCCCGCCGCACGCGCCTGCCAATCCAGCGAGGATCCCGAGGCAACCTCTACACGGTCAATTTTTAACTACAAAGAATAGTCGACACCCCCCGAAAGGGTGGAGGTAACAATGAACAACGATCCACCAACACATGTGCAAGCTCGACCGAGAGGGCGAAGCGCCACCACCAAAATCACAGCTGAGGAAAACAAGGGAAACAAGGAGAAGTGGAGGAACATGGAACCCCTCTGTCCCCGCTATTAGTCTCCCCGTGCTACATTTTCGCCTCCACACATCTTTCACTCCTCCTAGTATGGAGTCCATCAAGAGGGGCCCGACCAGGAGGATCTGTTTTCCTGGATCGTCATTGACTTGATCGTCGGAGTGCCCTCGTCGGAAACCCCGGCCCGAGTCATTAACCCCTGTTTCGCAGGTCCAGGAGCAAAGGACCGATAAATGGCGAAGGGAGCGCACTCCGGCGCCGGCAGCAGCTACGGCCACGACGGTCTTGGCGGCAATAATTATCATTAATATAAAGTTATTTTGTTATTCTTCTTGACTTGTAGGTGGAGGGAGCTATTGAGCCTATGATAAAGGAATGATGGCTTATCAGTAAAGAAATAGTAGCATCCCCAGAACTTGAAAATAGTTGTGAAAGTTGTAATGGTTGAAGAATGAAGTAAAAAATATAAAGAGAGGCTTGCCATAGTTGAAACCCTCCTTAGTTCATTGATAAAAAAGATAGCAATACTAATAAAGAAGGGCACAAAGGGACGGAGGGAGATGATATTGAGGATGAGGTGGAAGTCATGGGACATGATCAACCTATGATGGAGAAAAAAATTTATGACATCCTTGTGACTGAGGTTGAACATAGGATAGAGAAAAAATTAAATGACACCCCTATAAGTGAGGATGCTGAGGGAGAGAAAGAAAATCTCTGGTTCCTTTATTTATCAAGATGGTGAAAAACCACCTAGACCGTGGAAGGCCTCATAAATGATAACAGATTCTATTTTTAAAATAGGTCAATCCAAAAAAAGATGAAGATAGTGGGCACATCTCAGTCTGATAAGTCAATTTAAATCTTCAATTTGAAGATGATAAAGATTTGATCAAAACCTTTTTGAAAGAAAGATCAACTCGTAAGTTATATCTATTTTTCTATTATGTATGCTACTTTATGATCAAAAATATATAATATTTTTATATTTATTAATATCAGAGAGGTCATCTACATCAATAAATTTAGAAGCACTATCACAAGAAAAAATATTTTCGATCTGCTAAACAATGACATGATAGTTGATGATGTAAGTAATGGAGATTACTTTGTTTTGTTCTTATTCTTATATATTATCATATATTTTTTAATAATTCTTATATTGGTTTTCAAAATTGTATGAAATCATGTTACTTATAATTAATCATTTTATATTATATTGTCAGATAATTGATGTCGAGTATGAGTTCATTAGAAATAACTGGATAGAGCATTCGAAAGATATCATAAGTATATATTATACCTGTAATGACCTCCGATATGTGCCTGATATCAATATCATCGTTTCAAGAACTTGCTGGAACAGCCAGGACTATGATATTTGATGGAGTCAGTGATCAAGAAAAGAAAGAATTTCGATTTCTATTCATCATCATCAACTTAGACAATTTTCACCAGCACCTGGTTGCGGTTGACATGCAAACAAAAGTATTGATGCATCTGAATCAATAAAATACAATTCTAGGTACAAAGCGAATGCAAGGAAATGGTACAAGATACTCGGATCAATGTTTCATATATTTTGGGACAATGCTGAGGTGAAGAATTGGTCCATGCTAGAGATTACTGAATGCCCTTCCCAACCTATAGGATCATTAGACTGTGGATTGTATTACTTAAAATACATGGAATTCCTTGCTCGCAGGGATAAGTCTGATAGTTGAGATTTCATAGAAAAAGATATAATATCTACCGATGCCAATTAGCAGCAAGATTAATTACCGAGAGAGAGCCTAAATCAGAAGATTGATATGCTATTAAAATTTAGCATGTAAAAATAAATTTTATTTAATGTACTTATTTTCTTTGATTCATGCACTTTTGTAATATGTTACAGAAGTTTGTAATCAATTGATATTTATATTTTAAGAAATCATTCCCAATAAAAATTCTGTACTTCACAAATAGTAATTTTTAAATATCATTTTCTCATTACATAAGTTTTTGTATTTTTTATTTATGTTTACGTCCAGAATGTCAGATTTTTTCTTTGATGTGATGATGTTATAACAATATTATTTTTTTTTAATAGGGTATCATAATTTTTCAATTTGGATATCATAACTATAGATCTAGGATTCGTAATCATGTTTTTACTTTTACTTAAACTTTATTGTTTTAGAAATCTATCATGACACTGTAGAGCTTTGTTAGTGCCCAGTTGGCCAACCCAAGAAGGGGGGTGAATTGGGTATTAAAAACTTTTAAATAAGTATGTGCCTTTTAAAACAAATACAATATGTGTATTGTGAGTCTTGTGTTATATGTGGAGCGGAAGCAAGTAAATGTACACAAAAATAACAATCACACAAACACAACGATGTATAGTGGTTCAGAGTAATCCATGGCTCCTCGTCTACTATCCAAGATACCACTTGGAATTTTCACTATATCACAAATGAATACAGCCAGTTTGTTTTACACCGGGCTCATAAACCAAAACCCAATCTCGGTTTTATACCAGGATCACCAAGAATCCAAACTTTGATTTTCATGGGCTCACCAAAAATTCACTCTTAGTTTTACACCGAGCTTACCAAGAACCCAAACTTGGTTTCACGAGATCACCAAAAACCCACAACAAAAACAAGAAAAACAAATAAGTAAACAATGTAACTTATACAAAGTCCTTGAGAGTGAATGTTGCAGCTTTAGCCCATTGAATGTAGCTCTTCTAAGCTCTCATCTTTCAAATAAAGCTTTAGAGTTATGATAGGAAGTGAAGTACCCTCTCTTAAATTTGAACATTGAAGCTCTCTCCAAAACTTTTTTCTTCAATCTCTTTTCTCCTCTCTTCTTCTCCTTTCTTCTTTTCACTTTGATCCATCATATAGAAGTGTTCACAGGTTGTTTTGACCGTTGGAGAGCCTTGGAAAATGAAATATGACTGTTTGGAACCGTTGGAAGGAAGAAAAATAATTTATGTAACTAGCCATTAATGTCCAGAATTTGGGATTCGAGTCGGCTCGAATAATTATAGTTCTACCATTCTGGAGTTAGCTCTATTCATAACTCAATTTCAGCCACTCTGGAAGAGTTGGCTCGAATTCTCAGTGAGTCGGCTCGAGTGAACTTTGTCCAAAAGGCTTTCAAACTTCTCAAAACTTCTTCCAACATCTTCCAAACCACTTCAAACATCTTCTAAACCTATGATACTCTACAAAAATAATCTTTACAAAGATAATTAGTAACATAATCATGCATCAATATTTTGTAATCATCAAAATCAATCCTAGGGTCAATAAGCTTTAATTCAGACTATATATGACATGTATTATAGGCAAAAGAGTTAAAAAACTTTGATTTTATATTTTATGTAAAGGTATCATAGTTTTTTAACTTGGATATCATGGTATTTAAATTGGGGTATCGTAATACTATTTTGACCAATTTGAGTAATCATCTAGCATCTGTGATAATTTTATGACACTGCAGGAGTCATAAACTAAATCACGGATGACATGTATTAGAGGTAGAAGGGGTTAAAAATTTTATTTATAATTTTTGTATGGATGTCATAGTTTTTTAACTAGGATATCATAGTTTTGAACTTGGATGTCGTAATATTATTTCGGGTTATTTAATTAATCTTATAGCATCCGTGATAATTTTGATATTCTAGGAGTCATGAACCAAGCCATGGATGACATGTATTATATTAGAAGGGGTTAGAAAGTTTATTTTATATGCTGTGCATGGGTGTCATAGTTTTTTAACTAGGATATCATAGTTTTTTAACTTGGATGTCATAAACTATTTCAGGATATCTGATTAATCTTATAATATCCGTGGTGATTTTTGATACTCTAGGAGTCATAAACCAAGCTACAGATGATATGTATTACAGGTAGAAGGGATTAAAAACTTTTATTTTATATTTTCTACATGAGTGTCATAGTTTTTTAACTAGGATGTCATAATTTTTATATTGGAGTATCGTAATACTGTTTCGACCATTTTGAATAATCTTATAGCATCCGTGATAATTTTATGATACTGTGGGAGTCATTATTCAGAACATGGATGATGGAAAGTCTTGTTAGGAGCAGTTATTTACTTTACTTTCTTATTTCATGCTGGGGATTCTGATTTTGTAAATGGATGTCATCCATTATATCAAGGGATGTCATAATTCTGTTGTCCCTTTTTAGTCTTTGGGCACTTAAAATAGTACTAAAATTTATATTTGAAATAAACAGATTCAATCACATGTCCAATGCATCATCTTTAAGATTTTTCCGGATAATATAAATATACATAGGACTATACAAAAATTCAGTATTTTATATCTTCTCCTATGTTAGTTGACTACATACATAAGCATCAAATTCATCTAAAAAAGAATCGAAAGATGGTATAGTGGGTTCAATTACTTGTTTTGGTACTTCTATATTAGGGAAGTCTACATCTTGCTTGTACTATCCCTTCTTTTATTTTACACAAGAGTGTCAATGGAAGTCTTATCCATATTTTTTCTTGATCTCTTTGATTTCTTATCAACTCTACTCTTAATTTTATTGTCTCTTGGATGACCTTTCGTAATAAGTAGGTTAGGATCTTGGATAAAAGTTGTGCTTTACTTAATTGCATAGTTAGCATCTACAGCTCTTCTGAATAATGATGTAAGATCTTTCATCACTAAATTAAATACATCTTCAGATATGGAGGCTATCTCTGCAAGCTTCATCATCCGATGACTCATCAAAGCATATCTTTGATCAATAAAATATTATATTTATATAAGGATTTCATGACATATGATAAGTTTATGTAAACAAAAATATGATATCTGAATTTAAATAATTCCTTAACTGTGTACCATAATTTTCGTGTGCTTTTATCATAAAATTAAATATTGCATTTGAGATCGTCAAATTAGTATTTCATGTCTTTGCACCATCTATTTAAGAAGTACTTATCTGGGATACGAAATACATCACTTTGATGAAGAACCAATAAGGCATGTCTATACAGGTAACCCTTGTATTGAAATGATCCATATAGGTATTGACATCATTCAAAGTTTTGTCATATGAAACCACATAACTTTTTATAATTTTCTTCATTCCATCAACTTCAATTCTTTCAAATAATTCAACATAATATACATCATAGATGTCAACTTCTTTAACTATGATATCCTAGTTAAAAAACTATGACATTCTTATACAAAATCATAAACCAAATATTTTGATCCTCCATAACAGAAGTGTTTCAGTATACATTGCTGATATATGACACCCACATTGTAATAATACTTCTAAAAAAATTTAAGTATCAAAAACTTTGAAATATGAACAACTCGATACAAAATAAAAAATGAAAGCTTTTGTCCTCCATCATAGAATATTTCAATAATGCATTGGCTTGAATAAGATTGTTAGATTATAATAAAAAGACCAGGAGAAAAAAATATTTTTAAAAAAAGAGTTTTCAAGGAACATCATCCTAGTTCAGAAGTTACGATATCCTAGTTAAAAGATTATGATACTCAATCATAAAATATGAAACTAAATATATTAATCTCTATTACCAGAGAACCTATCACTTGTAGACTGAGTTATGACTTCTAAGATATCATAACATGTTACAGATGCAAAATGATCATAAATATATACTGAAATTGTATTACGACACCCCGGTTCAAAAACTACGATATCCTAGTTAAAAAACTATGATATTCCCGCATAAAATTATAAATCAGATGTTTTGATCCTCTATAAATAATGTGTTTCAGTATGCATTGCTGATATATGATACCCATATTATAATAAAATGCTTCTAAGAAAATTTTAGTATCAAAAACTTCAAAACATGAATAACGCGATACAAAACAGAAAATAAAAGCTTTAGTCATCCGTCATAGGATATTTCAACCATGCATTGGCTTGAAAAAGATTGTTAGATCATGATAAAAAAACTAGGAAAAAAAATATTTCTAAAAAAAGAGTTTTCAAATAACAACACCCCTAATCAAAAGTTACGATATCCTAGTTAAAGATTATGACACCGAATCATAAAACATAAAACTAAATATATTAACACCTACTGCTAGGAAAACCTATCACTTATGGACTGAGTTATGACTCATAGGATATCATAACATGCTACGGATGCAAAAGGATCACAAATATATGCTGAAACAGTATTACGACATTCCAATTCAAAAACTACGACATTCTAGTTAAAAAATTATGACATCCTTGCATAAAATCATAAACGGGATGTTTTGATCCTCCATAACAAAAGTGTTTTAATATGCATTGCTGATATATGATACCCATATTGTAATAAAATACTTTTTAAAAAAAATTCAATATCAAAAACTTTGAAACATGAACAAGGTAGAAAACAGAAAATGAAAGTTTTTATCCTCCATCATAGAATATTTCAACCATTCATTGGCTTGAATAAGATTGTTAGATTGTGATAAAAAGATCAGGAAGAAAAATTATTTTTAAATTTTTTTTTCAAGAAACGACACCCTAGTTCAAAAGTTGTATATCCTAGTAAAAGATTATGATACCCGATCATAAAATATGAAACTAAATATATTAACCCCTACTACCAGGAGAACCTATCACTTGTAGACTAAGTTATGACTCCTAGGATATCATAACATGCTACGGATGCAAAAGGATCACAAATATATGCTAAAACAGTATTAAAACATCCCAGTTCAAAAACTATAACATCCTAGTTAAAAAACTATGACATTCCTGCATAAAATCAAAAAGTGTTTCAGTATGCATTATTGATATATGACGCCCACATTGTAATAAAATACTTTTGAAAAAATATCAGAATCAAAAACTTCAAAATATGAATAACTCGGTACAAAATAAAAAATGAAAGCTTTTATCCTCCATCATAAGACATTTCAACTTTATATTGGCTTGAATAAGATTGTTAGATTGTGATAGAAAGACCAAGAAAAAATTATTTTTCAAAAAGGAGTTTTCAAGGAACGACATCATAGTTCAAAAGTTAAGATACACTAGTAAAAAGATTATGATACCCGATCATAAAACATGAAACTAAATATAATAACCCCTACTACCAGGAGAACCTATCACTAGTGCTTTGAGTTATGACTCATAGGATGTCATAACATGCTACAGATACAAAAGGATTATAAATATATGCTGAAACAGTATTTGACATCCTAGTTCAAAAACTACGATACCCTAGTTAAAAAACTACGACATTCCTACATAAAATCATAAACTGGATATTTTGATCTTCCGTAATATAAGTGTTTCAGTATGCATGATGATATATAATACCATATTGTAATAAATGCTTATGAGAAAATTTCAGCATCAAAAACTTCGAAACATGAACAATTCAGTACAAAATAGTGTTGCCCATTAAGCAATCTAAGAGGAGGGTGAATTGGGTTTCAAAAACTTTTGCAAGTATGTGCCAATTAAAGATAATTTAAGTGCTAGTGAATTACAAGTATTGTGTGCTATGCAAGAGTATGCAGCGAAAATAAATAAGGCAAAGTAAATAAGAGCAAATAATGAGAAAGCAAGTAATCACAAACACCAAGTATATAGTGATTCGGTGCACACTAAAGCACCTACATCCACTTTCCAAGCTCTACTTGGATATTCTACTATAATCTTCTTTGATTACAATCGATTAGTTTTGGGGCTCACTAATCAAAACCCAACTTGTTTTCATCGGGAACACAAGTCAAAATCCCTTGATTTTACGGGATAACCAAAAATCTAGTTGATTTTGTAACTTAGGCTCACCAACAACCTCCTTGGTTTTGTCACTTAGGCTAACAAAAAATCTTCATTAGTTTTAATACAAAGGCTCACCAACAAACCTCAACTCTAGTTTCAAATTTCTTGAAACTAGAAACAATTAAAGAATTCAAAATAATGTATGAAATACAAAAAGCTTTCAACTAAAAGCAAGTATCTCTTTGAAGCTCTTTGATTGCTGTTGAAGATGCTTGTCTTGAAGTTGTTGAAGCCTTAAATGATGCTTAAATGGTTGGACTTGAATGCTCTTGAATGCTTTGAAAGTTTAAAGGCTCAACGTGACTTGAAAGTAGTTATTCTTCAATGCATATTTGAGTGAATGCACTTAACTTCATATCTCTTACTTCTCTCTTAAGTTTGGTCCACTTTAAATACCTTTCCAAGCTTTAAATGGCAGTTTTTGACCATTAGAAAGGAGAAAATAATTGTTGGGGAGAAAAGGATTAATTTTGCACTTCAAAAAACTAGCCGTTACTGTTCAACAGAACAACAAGTATCGATACTTCAGGTCATGAGTCGATACATTGAGTCGACATTTCATGCTCATGAGTCGATACTAGTTCAAAAAGAGTTTTCTGAAGCTCTCTGAAAATCTTAGGTGAGTCGACACTTTTTCTGGTGAGTCGACACTTGAGTCGATATTTGACTTTCATGAGTCGACACTTGAGGAAAGCTTGATTTCAGCATGTTCTATATCATTTTTGTCTCATGCTTTGAGTCGACCCTTGAGTCGACATTGTGAGTCGACACTTGATTTATGAGTTGACACTTGAAGCGTGCCATCTGAAACTTCTTCTGTGTATCAGCTCAAGCTTCGGTGAGTCAACACGTGAGTCGACACTTTACTTTTATGAGTTGACACTTGGCTAAAATTTTCTGAAACTTGACTGAAACTCTGCTGAATCTTCTTCAGACTTCAACCTTGAGTCCTTCCAAGTCATTCTTATATACTTAAGACCATTAATTTGAAGTTTTCATCAATGAAAGAGATTTCTTCAACAAAATGACAAGCAATCAATCTTTCAATACAAAACAGCTTGGTGAGTACCCTGTTATGATAAAAACATACTTTCAACACACAGTTAGTACTCAAATATACTTAAATATTTTGTTATCATCAAAATCAATACAGGAGTCAACAAATGAAAAATGAAAGCTTTTTGTCCTCTATCATAGGGCATTTCAACTATGCATTGGCTTGAATAAGATTGTTAGATTGTGATAAAAAGATGAGGAAAAAATTATTTCAAAAAAAGAGTTTTTAAGGAATGACATCCTAGTTAAAAGATTATAACACCCGATTATAAACCATGAAACTAAATATATTAATCCATACTACCAGGAGAACCTATCACTAGTGGATTGAGTTATAACTCCTAGGATGTCATAACATGCTACGAATACAAAAGGATCACAAATATATACTGAAACAATATTACGGCATCCTAGTTAAAAAACTACGAAATCCTAGTTAAAAAACTACGACAACTCTGCTCAAAATCATAAATCAAATATTTTGATCCTCCGTAATATAAGTGTTTCAATATGCATTGCTAATATATATACCTACATTGTAATAAAATGCTTCTGAGAAAATTTCAGTATCAAAAATTTTGAAACATGAACAACTCGGTATAAAATAAAAATAAAAATTTTATCATCCGTCATAGGACATTTCAACCATGCATTGGTTTTAATAAGATTGTTAGATTGTGATAAAAAGACTAAGAGAAAAAATTATTCCTAAAAAAGAGTTTTCAAGGAACGATATCCTAGTTCAAAAGTTACGGCACCCTAGTTAAAAGATTATGACATCCGATCATAAACATGAAACTAAATATATTAATCCCTATTACCAGGAGAACATATCACTTGTGGATGAGTTATGACTCCTAGGATATCATAACATGCTATTGATGCAAAAGGATGGCAATAATATGCTGAAATAATATTACGACATCCTAATTCAAAAACTACGATTTCCTAGTTATAAAACTGCAACATCCATGTAGAAAACATGAAACTATATTTATTATCCCCTCCTATCAGGAATACCTATCACTTGTGAACTGAGTTATGACTCCTAGAGTGTCATAAAATTTCGTGGATGCTAAAGGAGTTTTATATGGTTTTCCACATCATTAATTTTCTAACTATCAAAACAGTTTGTGTAATAAAGGAACTATAAAAAGAAAATTAAACAAGATTATGTGAAGGCTTGGTTTACTTTCTATTAGAGATAACTTTATCTTGAAATTATAGAAGAAATTTTCAATGACTTATTCCAACCTCGGACCAAAACAGAGTACTTTTTCAGAGCGAGGAAGAAGCTTATATTAGCATTCGAAAGTTGATTCCTACGACAGGACTCTCAAAGCACATTTCAAAGCAAGGGAGATTCTTCCTTAAACCTTTGATTGCTTCCTTGGGCCAAAGTCATATCATGTTTCAGACTGAAATATTTAGCTAGAAGTATTGGGAATAATATTTTAGATTCACCAAAATCCAAGCAAGATGGTCGGGAAAAGTGGGCTGGAGGGAAAGGATATTTGGTCTGCACAAAAATTAAAAAAAAAGCTAAACAATAATAATAAAACGTCATGCTCAACTTTTAACCTGTTATACATTCCATCATGTCAAGCTAGTTTGGACACACATAGACCAATAAAATATACATAGATCAATAAGAAATAGCGGTGCGGGCCATGTTGAATTTTCTGTACCGCATGCGGTGCACAAAGACTTACTCTAATGTCATATGCTCCCATTGCATAATGAGATGAAGGCATTCATCCACTGGGAAGCTGTGATTAGCTTGCTAATAAAGTCTCATAATATAACATATGGATATCTGGATTGAATCATAGGTGTATCAAATTTTGTTAAAAATTTGCAAGATAATGGATACTTGGATATATAAACCATCAGAAGCAATACAGCCGGCTGCTATGGAGTTTGGTGAGTCAGGTAATGGAACCGATCCTAAAAAAGTTCAGAGAGGCTCCGCTCAGCTCTCCTGTCCCTCTCCGCACGTGCCAAGCCCCCATTGGCCCGGAAGACAGTGATGCCCACCTTTCGGACCAGCCACAAGTTGGCACGTCCTTGGATGCTGTTTTGGACCGACTGACCGGGCCGCGCCGGCCTCGTAGGCACATTTAAGACAGCTGGATCTCAATATCACAATTTTCCCCAGTCCATCCAAACCCCCATAAGAAACCCCAAATTATAACTCTAGACACATACAAATTTCAATGTACACGTGGCATACCTTTATTAGACAGTGAACCGGCCGCGTAGGGACAGGTCAACCATCACTCAGAAGAGAAGGCGCCTCCTCATCATTGCTCCTCCAACGGTCATATTCTCCGAGCTCAAAAAAGCCCTCAAGACTTTGGTGACCGTTTCGCCGTCCACTTTTAAATCTTGATCTCTCTCCTATTTCTCCACGGAAACTTCCCAAGCTTTCTTCCTCTCTTCTCCGTTTCTTTTTAGTCCAATCTTCCATTTTCCTCCCATGAGGAAGATCTAGAGGAGGCACCTTGGCTCTCTCCAAACCAATCCAAATACAAGGCAAAGGGGTTAAATTCCTTGCTTATGGGGTGCTTCCTTGCCTGCTTTGGGGGTGCCAAGGATCGAAAGAGACGGAGACCAGGAAATAAATCACTATCAGTAGATCGGGTAGGTTTGATCCAGAGATTTAACCATTTGCTTTCGCTTCATTTTATGTAATCTCAATCCCCCTAACCTACTGTGCTCTTCTTAGGTATGTGAGAGTTGCAAGCCTCTGCGACGCAGTCCTTCTCCGAAGCAACTCACACCGAGTCCTCCGAAGAAACGTGTCTCGGAAGCAGTGTTAGATTCAACTCCGGAGCTGAGGTGTTTTTCTCCTTGTTCATTGAACCCTTGTTTTTTAATTTACTGATATTCATGCTTAATCGATACTATTCTCAATTAATTTAAGGCTTTGGTCTGTGAGATTTGCCTGCTTCTGGCTACGACATTCTATCTTCTTGCTAGTTTGACACTTAATACCCTTACATTGCTTTGATCTTTTGGTTCTTTCAGTCCTAGCTAGGATTCAGTATTGTTTCTATATTTGTAGAGATAATTATGAGCAGGGGAGCTTTAGCAGCAGCAAGAAGAAAGTAACATTCGATTTGAATGTAAAAACATATGAAGAGGTCTAATCGATGAAGATCCAGCACATTCATCGGAGGATAACAAAGAGGATGAAGCAATAAGAGAAGGAAGGAAGGCTGAGGAAGGTGATGATAGATCTACTCCAAAGTCAGGAGCTTTCCTTAAACCATAGGTATCAAAATTGCGAGAGTAGTGATGATGATCATGATGATATCGACTACGGCGATGAAGGAGACGACTTCGAGGAGGATGATTATGAGGACTCTGATTTAGATGAGGAAGATAATGATGTCAACATAGAGGGAAATGAGGAGTCTTACGATTCATTTTTTTCGCTACCACTGGAGAAAGAACAGCAGTGTATTCAGGAAGTCAACAGTCCAAAACGCGAGAGTGTCTCCTCCCCTGATAGACAGCCATCCCTTTTGGCCAAAGGTACTGCACGAGACAGGAGCCAGTATGTCCATTCTGTGCTGAATCCCGTGGAAAATCTCACTCAGTGGAAGGAAGTTAAGGTGCGTGCAGCTCCACAACGAAGAATCCAAAGAAGGAAAATATCAACTCAGACATTGAGAACAAGATGACTCTCGCTCTTGAGCCTACATTTAAGATCGATACGTTCCACAAGCTGCTAGTCCAAAACCAAGTCTTAATTGCCCTGCCAAGCAGGATATTTGTGTGGATGCTAGCCTTTCTAACTGGCTGAGTCCGTCGGATAATTCAGCCAAGGAAGGTCCCGAGCAAAGCAATTCTCATTTCTCCCAACTCATCAGTTAGTCGAGAGGAGCGGCCTATTTTAGGTGCCTTAACCGTAGAAGATCTCAAACAATCATCAGTGACATCGTCACCGAGAAGGTCTCCGAGCAGGAAATCTGATGAAATCCCCATTGTGGGTACCGTTGGTAGTTACTGGAGCTGTTTAAACCAGAGAGGTGAATCAGGTTCTTCTTGTCAATCTGGCTCGGAAAACAAAGGGATTCCAAATACCACGAGCAAATACAGAGAGGTATGTCAAGTAGCAGAGAACATTAGTTTTAAATATGACTTGTGTTGTGTGAGTACTGACATTTTTTTGTTCCAGTGCAGGACAAGGGAGTGAACAAAGGTGCTGCTTAAGCTTGCCAAGTTGCTGTCCTCTTGGTGGATTCTAATATGTGAGTTGAACTGTCGTGTGATTACCAGTTGAATCGTTTGTGAGATTACCGTAGTTTTTTTTGCTCATTACGTACCTTATGACATATTCTTTCCACTTTTTGAACTACTCTTAGCAAAGTTGTCCTAAAGCTTGTCTGGATCATCCTTTTCAGTTCAAGTTCAGTGTGAATTCAACTGTCCTACTGTATCTCCTATCACTATCTGATGGGTTAGGATGTCACTTGTACTGTCAATAAGGTGTTGTGTCTTCCTTCATTAATGTCTGTGTGAGAAGCAAACAATAATCGAAATCAAGCAGAGTGTTAAGGTATGTAGCAGTTGATTTAATTTTTCCTATTCATAGGGAAGATTTGCAATGAGCTACTCTTGATAGTTATAATCATGAAAGTTTGTAACAAGTGGAGCAAGAAGTCCAATTGTAGCATATGTAATTTTGAGTATTGTAACTGGGGAGAGATTTAGGTGCCTATCGGAGCAGCAGGTCGTCCGGTGCAGCACTGGACATTTGGATCACCATCATGATCTGTGCTGGTGAAGGCTTTGATGCGGTGTTTCAGCACTCTCAGGTATCACAAATCTTGAAGTTCGCTAATCATGCACCGTGATGGTCATCCAATGGTCCAGCACTGCACTGGACAACTGTGGTCTGATTAGTGTTGGACCAAAGGATGGTAAAGTTCGCAGTTTCTCAACATTTAAAACTACACTGTATTCCTCTAGGATGTGTGATATGTTTGGTTCTCTCTATGGAGCGATTCTTCGAGTCTTATCATCATTTAGTGTATGATAAAAATAAACAAATCAAGAAGCTTGAACACGAATCCTTCTTTGAGTCTAACGTAAAGAAACATCGACACAACTTGCTGCAATATCCGGAAATTAACTTGATCGATCTTCACCTATCCTATCTCCTATATGATTGATAAATCATGCGATCATAACAAGAGAGTCATTGGTGTAAGTTGATCATCTCAAAGTTCTGAATTGTTTCCACGGCTGCACATATTCCTGTTTTAATAATGCAAATGATGAATTGGAGACAATTTATCCAGGGGTCCTTGCCCATTAGAATCGTGCTTAAATACATATACAAAAATTATTGAGATTCCTAGGCAGGAGATCCGAACTAGCACCTATATGCAGCAGAAGCAATATAGATTGCTTCAAGATTACTTTATTAATCCTTTAGAAAAAAAACTTGTTACAAGACAACAAGATACACACGGCACTCCTTCTGAAACCTCAGAAGCTTCTCGCCATCCCGCACGTATTCTCTCTTGCAGGCCTCACGTCCTAAGAATCCACGTACGGCCATGCACGAACAATACCTCAACGTGCGTCATTCCTCTATGAAACCCGAGAAGAAGCTCTGCAGACTCCCTCACGCAGGATCCCTTCTCCAAAGCCCCATGATGTACCCTCAGGGACCAACCCGTCCACGTGATATTTCCCTCACGTGTGCCTCTCTGAAGCCCTCCATCGTGGCCTCCTTGAAACCCAGGAGGTCTCCACCTGCAGACTCCCTCATGCAGGTTCCCATGGACAGGTCCTCACATGGACTCCCTCCACGCGGCTTCCCTCAACACAAGAAGATGCCATCTAGGACCGTGAGGCTCACGATCGCGCTCTCCCACGGACGCCTCTCAAAATCGAAGAGAGATCCCAATTCTCACGCACGCCTCCTCTAAATAACACATGGGGCGTGCGGTCTTTATATTGGGCATCAACCACTTCTTGGTTTCTTGGACTTCTGGGGCTAACAATTTTTGAATCTTGTTAGAACTCAATCACATGAACGGTTAGGACTTAGTTGGTTGGTTGTAACCAATTAGTAGGAAGCCCAACCATGTGAGGTGTTCTAACCAGTTTGTTATTGAACCATCCAAGTCCTAACTAACTTAACAAATCTAGACCCAATCCCATAATCCAATAATTGGATTATGTTACAATCTCTTAAAAAAAACTCTTCCTCTAAGCCCATATAAAAACACTAATCATTTGGATCAAACCCCCTGACCCAATATGCCATGATCCAAATTGACTCAAAGCCATTGGGACAACCCCAGAATCCCCTAGAACACCTCCAGGACAACTTGGGACATGCCTCGAAGCTCAGGGATCGCCTCCAGCATCCCTGCCATGGCCTTCCAAGTCTCTCCAAGACTTGGAAGCACCACGCAAAAACCCTACATCATGCCCATTAGAATCGTACTTAACTATAACTACTTATACAAGAATTGGCCTCCTTCTATCCTCTCCTGATGCGTTGAGCTTTAGAGATAATCAATTCCCTAGTTCTCCTTGTTAAAAGAAAGAAGCCACTATGGCAAGCAATTTTTGCAAGAAATTATTTTCTCCTCCAAAGCAAAAGCACTAAAAATAGAAGCTAAAATACCGAGACATCATATACGTGATCCTCTACAACAAAGAGGAATATATATGCATCAATAGCATTCTAGTTGTACTGTAACAATGTAACTATGTTATGGTTTATAATTTATGAACCAAAAAAAAGAAAGAAAGGAGAAGACAACATAACATGCGGAAAAGGGTGTTATCTTTAGGTTGGGTTTGTTGTAGAGTGTGTTGATGACTGTCAACTAATGTGCCCTACGAAAATAAACATTTTGAATGTCCTTTAAATGCATCTTGTTGTTGATGCTAGTGTATGGTGATGAGTCTATGCTCCACAATTTTCTTCTAATAAAAGCAACACTACTATTCACTAGAACAGAATGCTATACTCTCTCAATTTAGAGTACCAAGAATGCTATACTCTCTCAATTAGAGTATACACCCTTAATACAATTTCATCCCACAGTTTTCTTCTAATGAAAAAATCACTAATATTCATTAGAACAGAATGCTATACTTTATTAATTTAGAGTACCAAGAATGTTATTTTCTCTCAGAGTATGCAAATGCACTATAGCTATGCTCTAAAAATATTTCTTAGGATGAATTTGTATGCTATGGACTTCTATTATAGATTTGAGATGCCTATGGAACATCCATTCATGCTTGATTTGCATAATTAAATATCCTAGATCTGGTCAGATGGCATCTGGATACTTAGATCGCGTCACTTAATGATGGGATTCTCAATGTCTTTAGATCATGCATTTTGTGTATTTTCGTGATTGGATGCCTAGATAATCATCTAATTATGCATTTATTGATTGGATGTGTGTACCACTAGATTAGTGCAACCTCGATTGGTTGTGATAGACGCTCTATGATCAACCACTTGTAACCAATTGATCCAATTGCGCCCTTATCATCCATCGCTTGCACGTGCATGTGCATGCCCTTATCTCACTTATGTGGTGAGCTTTGAGTTTGTAAAGTTATCACTTATAAAGTGAAATAACTTTTTCTAAATTTTTCATGTGGGACTAAAAGTTGATATCCTTCTCATGTTCATTTGGATACTTTCAGAGATCAATTTTTCATTTATTTTAAATAGATATTAATAACTTTTATTTAGTATTAATCACACATCAAGGAGATTATAAATCTACTTGGTGCCATTTAAAAATCAATTATGGGATCCTTATAAAATTGGGTTCAAGTTTAGTGAGAAATTACTTTTCTAATATCCATTTTTCAACAATGCCTCACATGAATGAACATTGAACTCATCAAAGGTCTATCCCTATATAAATGGATTTTAATGCAAATGAAAATGCAGACACTTAAGAGAGTATTATAGATTAAAATTGCATCAGGATAGATAGCTTGTGACTTTGAACTTTTTTTGTAAATTGTTATCGGGTTCACTTGTTAAAAAGTAAACACGATGTCTTGAACTTTTCAGCTTTTGATGTAAACCAAAACATTAACAATCATGCAACTTCTTTTCAAGCATTCTTTTGGTTTTCATGATTGTATTATTTTGGTCTCGAATAACTCTTGGTTTATGAATGCTTAGAGAATTAAAACCCTAAAATTCTTATAGAATTGGCTCAGTTTACATTCACTGAGATGATTCTTATTAAGAGTATCCTACTATTCTCATATAATATTTATGTTATAAGAATCATTAAAAGCTATGCTTATCATAATACCTTTAGCAAGTAGCACAAATTCATAGAAATGAGAAGGATAGATATCCTTAGTGCTATATGGACATCTTGGTAATTTAGTTATCCCTTTTGAACCTAAATCTTGAATCTCTAGTCAACTAGGTTGGGTATCCACTATGAAGATTATTTATTATAAGTTTAAACACATTCCTCTCGATAACAGAGTACTGATGTAGATGTTCGAGGAAAATAATGCTCGTAAAGCAGAGATGGAGAAGTTCAAGAAGCCTTGCCGTTTGCTTTATCGGTCCAGAGAAGAAAACGCTCCATAAACTTTACATTATAATTGTGAATTAATCAAGAGATAATGAATGTCAATCAAACTGCATGTAAATCTGAACAAAATCCATTAAGCAACAAAGAAATAAGAAGCATATTGAAATAAAGAAAAGGATTTTTCATTAAAAAAAATTATCAAAAGAAAAAGGAATTACTCACAACCCATAGGCCGCAGAGAACCACCCATGACCTCCTTTGAATGGAAACCAAACCAGCCACTTGGCTAGGATCTTCTGCGCGCGACGCGTGCCCAGCCATCACTGACCAGAGAGAGAAGAGAGAGAAAAACTCTCTCTCTCCCCGGGGAACGTGACCGAGGACGTCGGCGGATATCATGCGGCCCGGATGAGGTGGTGAGCATCCAGAGCGACAACGCCTATTGGAAGACCCCCACCAGGACACTCATCACCGGTCTGGACAACCACTCTTTGTTCCTTCCCTGCCATGGCAAGCCTTTTTAAATTTGTGACTGCGGCAATGCCCTCGTTTTTATATGCTGTTGCTGTTAACAGGAGGGCGGTGGAAGAGCAGAGACCATCATCGTTCCTCTAGTGCTCTATAGCTCCGCCAGTAGAAGCCATCTGAATTCGATGATGACATACAAGGGTACCACCAATTGCCACGGCGCCAGCTTAAGATCCTAGGAGCCACTTCGTTTAAGGAATTATTCATGAATAGAAGAAAATCTTGGTCACTCCTATTCTTAAGAGACCTATATGCCCGGTCATTCAGATGGATCAATCTTTTTACCACCTCCTACAAGATCTACATGAGAGTTCTGGTTAAGCGGTTGCAAACTGATTGTACCTCACCTAATATATTCTGAGCAAAATATTTTTGTCAGTAGTCGCTGATCACTGATAATGTTTTCTCTTGTTCAAGAGTTTATGCATGATCTTAGACGAATGCCTGCGAGACGGAGTCTCTTGACGATTAAGTTGGATATGGAGCGGGCTTATGATCGGATGAATTGGTATCTCTTCGAAGGACATTCATGATTTCGAGTTCCAGCCATATGAATCTGTTGGATCATGGACTATGTAGAAGCTCCTAGTTTCGCCATCCTAATAAAGGGTACACAATAGAGTACCTTTGCTCGACGGTCGATCTTCGCCAAGGTTGCTCTCTGTCTTCTTACCTATTCATTTATGTGTTGATACTCTCTTCCATGCTCTAAAGGATGCGGTTCAGATATCATTATTGGAGCCCTACTAGCCAGCCCTAGAGCCCAGCCTCTCTCTCATCTTCTCTTTGTAGATAATTGCTTTCTTATTTGATAGGCTTCATAATGCAATATGCTTTGCTACTATCATTGAGACCTATTGCCGTGGTTCTGGTCAGTTGCTGAATTACAAAAGTCTAATATTATGTTCAGTGCCATAATGAAAGCCTAGACAAATCAAGCGGTCCTTCCAGGACTGGGGATCTCTGAGCAGATCAGGATCTTTACCCATCGTAGTGTTCCTATGACTGGTGGGAGGCTCTGGAGGATAGAGTGCAGGCCCCTGGTGCAATAGGTCCATGATCATCTTGAGGGTTGGCAGGCCTCTACTCTCTCCATAATGGTCAGGCTCACTCTTATTAGATCTATCTTGAGCTCCATCCTAGTTTACATCCTATCGAATACTATGATGCCTAGCTAGTACTTAGAAAGATAGAGCAGCTTTTCCAGAACTTATTATGGAGTTCTAGATATGGCAATCATGGGTCATCTACTATCCTGAAAAACTATCTGCCAGCCAGTTAGGGATGGAAGCCTTGGAATCCAGTCGCTTATGATCAAGAGGGAGGTGTTGATTGCCAGGTGTAAAGTGAGATATCTTCCTCGGCCCGACTATTTATGGAGCAGGGTGATGAGAGCTTCCTATGGCATCTAGAGCTAGGGATCCTAGATTTTAACCATGTGCGGCTGCTCTTCTATTTGGAGAGGGATCTGTGCCAGGGGCCTACTATGCTAGCTCGGGTCAGATGGTTAATTGGAGATAAGTCCACTGTTGACATGCCAGGATGCATGGATCTCTAGCATACCTTTGTGTAGCTTGCATACCTTGTTAGCATTGAGGTGGTCGATAACTTCAGGTTTCTGACTTACTGGCAAACGATGATAAGACTTCGAGAGCTTAGAAGGTTAGCAGATTATTCGGGAGCAATTGGCTATTCGGATTCTCGCCATCTCGATTTCGATCTACTGTTGCCAGGATTTGAGTGTGTGGGCCACTCTTGCTACCAGGATTCCTTTAGTATCCTTTCTGATTATACAGGACTCCTTTAGATATGAGGATTGTAGCGGCCTGAATCTGAAAAGTGTATGTTCATTCGAGAGTGCACCTATTTTTTTGGAAGGTGGCTTGAGATTGCCTTCCATGAAAATATTGCTCAGGTGCAAAGGCATGGACATGCTAGTGACTTGCCCAGTTTATGGTTTAGAGGCTGAGTCTACTGAGCATGCAATCTTGCACTATCCTAGGGCAAGATCGATTTGGAGATTGGCTGGGAGATGGCCTTGGGTACAAGATGATGGATCTTGGTTGTGCTCTTCTGTAAGCTATGGGCCTAGGCTAAAGTTGGCAGACCCAGCCGACTTCAAATCAAACGAGAAAAAAAAAAAACTGAAGAGAGGCGGAGACGGGGGAAGACCGAAATAGGGAGGGAGATCTCCCTAGCCGGCCGGAGTTTTCGCCGGAAAACTCGGTGGGAGAATCATGAGGGGAGTGGGAGTTGATCGGTGATGGGTTTGAATGATTGGGACGCGGTGGTAGAGTTTTAAATGGCGAGGGACTCTCGTCATTTTTCTTTAAAAATCCCTCACCGCCGCCTCTCGAGGCACCTTCACGCTCTCTCTCCCTCTCCGACGAACGACTGGAAGCTCTCCTACGTCGCCCGGTGAGTCCCTTCCAATTATTTTCAGTTTTTTTGGAAAAATTTCTAGTTTGTTTTCTTGGATTTTTCCGTTTCGGTTTTTGGGGCTGTTCTCCGTCGCTGTCGTCGTCATCGCTGCCACCTGCCATCACCGGACTGTGGGGTCCTACGGCAACCATCCCGTGGCTGCCGGCAACGGGGAGGGAAGTAGGTTCGGTCGGCCGAGGAGGATGCGGGGGGGTTCAGGAGAATAAAAGAAAAGAAAAGAGAAAAGAAGAAGAAGGAAAAATAAAATAAATAAAATAAAATAAAAATATATATAAAAAAGAGGAGAGAGAAGGAGGAGAGAGAAGAGAGAGGAGAGAGGGAGAGAAGGAAGAGAGAGAGAGAAAAATCAGGGATTTTTCAAGATTTGAGAAAAAAAATTGAGAATTTAGTTTTAATTAAAAATATTATTATGTAGAGAATCAGTCTTGAGCGAGAAGGCGTCGCACCGATTTCGAGTACGAATTAGTACAGGCGTGGATAGTTGATTTGTAAGGACTTCTAAACTTAATCACTTGTAATATTGATTTTATATGACCTGATTTGATCCGAGCATATATTCATGCATGGTAGTTTTCGGATAACATGATTTGATTTCGGGTTACGGAATGAGTTTGTTGTTAATGTTGTTTGCATTTGCCAAGTGATCTTGAAATGTGTTTGATCGTGATATCGATTGTTGGAAAGTGACATGATTTGACTATGTGAGAAGAAATGATAAAGTGTTAAGTGAACTGGGTTTGGACTAGCCATGCCACGGCGGTACCGTGGTTTCTTAGTGTGCCCGTCACAGGCTAGAGTGTGACAATTTGTGTGCCAGTCACAGGCTGGAGTGTGACAATAGTGTGCCCGTCACAGGCTGGAGTGTGACAACAGTGTGCCCGTCACAGGCTGGAGTGTGACAATAGTGTGCCAGTCACAGGCTGGAGTGTGACCGTGGCTAGTCCAGAAACCTAAAGATAATGGTTAAATAATGGAAATTCTGAAAGGAAAAAATAAATAAATTTTTTTTTTTAAAGTTTTTGGTTAAACATGAAATCTGAATTGTTTGATTTCATCATATGTATGCTAATGTTTTGCTGTTTTCATATACATGTATATTATTATTGTGATCATTTGGAATCCTTACTGGGCTATGTAGCTCACTCCCTATCATTGTTTTCTTTCAGAGACTCAGGATACTTAAAAGAGGATCTGGGCGGGGTGTGAGACAGAGCTTCATATGTTGAGTAGTTAGTTAGTTAGTTTCGGTTACTGATGTTTGTGAGTCAGTATAGACCAATTAATGACATCGATTTAAATACTGAATTGTACATTTGTTATTGATTTATTTATGTAATATTAATTTAACTCGGATATGTTGAATTGTTGTGTACCTAGGCCTTGTATAATCTCTAGGATAAAACCTAGGGTTTGTGCGGCCGGTCACGTAGCCGATTCCGGTACTGGATTCGGGGCGTGACAGAGTGGTATCAGAGCAAACCAGGTTCTAGGATCTTAGGATATAAGCTCAACGAGAGAGAGTGTGGGTTGATCCATATGTGGGGTAGATATTATGTCATGATTGTTTTGACCATCTGAGTGTTAGTTGTATACTAACAACGATTGGTGTAGGTTTCCATGGCGCGAGGTAGTGGACGTGGACGTGTTAGGAGGCCCAAGATTTGCGGATGGAGCAAATACTTGGGATCCTATTAAGCAGCATGAGAATGCTGGAGCCTTATCTGATAATGAGGAACATCCACAGGACCCAATGCCGAATCTGATGAACAACACTGGTGATGAGGAGCATCCCCATGAACCAGTGCCCAATCCTTGGATAACATCCCGGAGACTGGAACTGCTGAAACAGCAACACCGGGTGGATCTGGAGTTCAGCCTGGGGACCAGATGGGTTTTTCTCAGCTATTACAAATTTTAGTGCAGCAGCAAGCTAATGCAAGAGCTGATACACTAAGATTTATGGAAGCCCAACAGCAATAGCAGCAATTTATGCAACAGTTATTATTACAACGACAATAGCCAGAAGTCAGAATTCCTCAAGGACGGTCAATTACACTAATAGAATTCAAGAAGTATGCGCCACCGGTATTCAAGGGGACTTCTGATCCCATGGAGGCAAAGGGATGGCTTAAAGCTGTTGAGAAAGTTTTCCAAGCCTTGCGGTGTCCAAAAGAGGAGAAGGTTACATTCGCTACCTTTTTATTGCAAGATGAGGCAGCTGCTTGGTGGGAGCTGGAGCTTGGAAAACAAGGACCAAATGTTACATCTTTACCTGGACAGATTTTAGAAAGGTTTTCTATGAGAGATATTTTCTCAAGTGTTCGGGTACAAAAATTTCGTGAATTTGATCGCTTGGAGTAAGGTACTTTAACTGTTTCTCAGTATGCCTCAAAGTTTGAGGAATTGTCGAGATATGCTCCATCACTCTAGCTGATGAAGGGATCCGGGCCAGGAAATTTGAAAATGGACTTAGAAGTCGGATCCAACATCAAGTGATTGCTTTGAGCTACCAACTTATAAAGAGATGTTAATAAAGCATTAATTATAGAAAGGGGATTGGATGTGGCTCAAGCTGAAAGAGAAAAAGCATTAAAGAAGAGATTTGGAACAAGAGAGAATCAAGGCCAATCCTATAAAGGTACCAATGCAAAAACAAGGAAGCTTGACAATGTTACTTCAGATGACAAGACTCAACCAAAGAGTGACGTCAAGTGCTTTAAGTGTGGTGGTTTCCATTATAAGCGGGATTGTACATGGCCAGATGAGTGGAAGTGCCAAAACTGTGGTAAATTGGGACATAAGGCAGTTGTGTGTCCCTCTGGTCAGGGGTCACAGTACCAATTACCTCGGAAAAATAACAACTTGAAGGACAACAGAAATCAGTAACTCAGGGACGGGGTTATGCACTCACCCAGCAGGATGCTAATGCATCAAATTCTGTAGTGACATGTATGATCAAATTATTTCCAGTAATGTTTATGTTCTTTTTGAAATGGCGCTACACACTCTTTCGTATCTGTTAGATTGGTTAGGGAAAATAATGAGTTAACCCCGACATCTTTAGAATTTGAACTCTGTATTTCCATTCCTAGTGGGGATGTTTTTGTGGTTAATCAAATATGCAAGAAATGTAGATTGAATATCGAAAGTAGAGCAATGGAAGCCGATTTGATAGTCATGGATATGAAAGATTTTGATATAATCCTTGGAATGGATGGCTGGCAGCAAAATGCTTCCATCAACTATTTTGAGAAAATTGTGAAATTTCAAATTCCTAATCAGTCAGAGTTCTATTTTAAGGATAACAAGTTAACCCTTATGAGGAGGGTAATTTTGACTTTTATTGCCAAGCGACTCCTCAGACAAGGTTGTGAAGGATTTCTGGCAACGGTGATAGATACTCGACAGCAGGAGCTTAAGCTGGAAGACATACCTATTATGAAAGAATTTCCGGAGGTCTTTCCCGATGATCTGCCAGGATTACCTCCTGATAGAGAGATTGAGTTCTCTATCGATCTTATACCAGGTACAGGTGCCATCTCCAAAGCTCCTTATAGAATGGCTCCGGCAGAATTAAAAGAACTTAAGGAGCAATTGCAAGAACTATGGATAAAGGATTTATCAGACCTAGTGTGTCTCCCTGGGGTGCTCCAGTCTTATTTGTAAAGAAGAAGGATGGAAGTTTTCGGCTTTGCATTGATTATCGAGAATTGAATAAAGTGACTATAAGGAACAAATATCCTTTACCAAGGATTGATGATCTATTTGATCAATTATAGGGAGCACAGGTATTCTCAAAAATTGATCTTCGTTCTGGTTATCATCAATTGAAGATAAAGACAGAGGATGTACCAAAGATAGCTTTTAGAACCAGATATGGATACTATGAATTTTTGGTTCTACCTTTTGGTCTGACAAATGCACCTACAGTTTTCATGGATCTCATGAACCGAGTGTTTAGACCATATCTGGATCAATTTGTAGTAGTATTATTGATGATATACTGATATTCAAAAAGTCTACAAGCACATGAGGAGCACTTAAAAATAGTATTACAAATACTCAAGGAGGAGAAATTATTTGCCAAGCTAAAAAAATATGACTTTTGGTTGGACAGAATTTCCTTCCTTGGCCATGTTATTTCTAAGGATGGTATTTCTGTGGATCCAAAAAAAGTGGAAGCAGTGGTATAGTGGGAGAGACCCACTAATATGTCCGAAGTTCGTAGTTTCCTGGAATGGCAGGATATTATCGAAGGTTTGTTGAAGGATTTTCTCTTATTGCTATACCCTTAACTCGCCTGACCCAGAAATGAACAAAATTTAATGGACAAATGATTGTGAGCAGAGTTTTCAAGAATTGAAGAAACGGTTAATCACTGCCCTAGTATTGACTGTTCCTGTGGAGACAGGGGAGTTTTGTATATATAGTGATGCATCCCGAAAGGGTCTCGGTTGTGTGCTAATGCAAAATGGAAAGATGATAGCCTATGCTTCTAGACAGCTGAAATCATATGAGTTAAATTATCCCACTCATGACTTGGAGTTAGCAGCTGTAGTTTTTGCTTTAAAAATATGGAGACATTACCTGTATGGTAGTCGTTGTGAAATCTTTACAGATCATAAAAGTTTAAAATATATATTTACTCAGAAGAAATTGAACTTGAGACAGAGAAGATGGTTGGAACTATTAAAGGATTATGATTTGACTATCAACTACCATCCAGGAAAGGCAAATGTTGTAGCAGATGCGCTGAGTAGGAAAACCCGAGTAAGTTGACAACTTTAATTACTAATCAGAAGCACATCATAATGGATCTGGAAAGATCTGAGATCGAGGTACGAATTCATAATTCTGGGATACAATTAGCAAATATTATGGTACAACCTATCCTGATTGACAAAATTAAATCAGCTCAGAAGGAAGATTTAGAGCTTCAGAAAATTAGAAAGACAGTTGAGTCTGGTGTGCAATCTGAATTTACTATATATGAAGATGGTACCTTGAGATTTGGTAACAGATTATGTGTTCCTAAACTTCCAGAATTAAAGAATGAAATTATAGAAGAAGCACATAGTTCAGTATATACAATGCATCCGGGTAGTATAAAATGTATCGAGATTTACGTGAAAACTTTGGTGGTCTGGTATGAAGAAAGATATAGCTCAGTATGTGGCTCAATGTTTGGTGTGTCAACAGGTAAAAGCTGAGCATCAAAGACCTGCTGGACCATTGCAGTTTCTTACGATTCCTCAGTGGAAATGGGAGCACATTACCATGGATTTTGTGATAGGTTTACCCAAAACCCCTAAGAAAATAATACGATGTGGGTGATTGTGGATCGACTAACGAAGTCAGCTCATTTCTTATCTTTTCATATCGGATCTCTCTGGAAAAATTAGCAAACTTATACATAGAATAAATTGTGAGACTACATGGGATTCCAATTTCTATAGTATCGGATCGAGACA
The DNA here is from genome assembly GCA_021397845.1 of Areca catechu. Classification (NCBI taxonomy): domain Eukaryota; kingdom Viridiplantae; phylum Streptophyta; class Magnoliopsida; order Arecales; family Arecaceae; genus Areca; species Areca catechu. The sequence continues at coordinate 1,486,049 of JAHSVC010000020.1, forward strand.
ATAGGTTAGTTTCATAATTTTGGAAGAGTCTTCATAAAGCATTGGGGACCAAATTAAGTTTTAGTACAGCTTTTCATCCCCAACCGATGGACAGTCTGAGCGAACCATCTAGATTCTGGAAGACATGTTGAGAGCTTGTGTTATGGACTTGGGTGGTGCTTGGACTGTCATCTATCGTTAATAGAATTTGCCTACAATAATAGTTATCAAGCCAGTATTCAAATGGCGCCTTTTGAGGCTTTATATGGTAGGAAGTGTAGATCTCCTATCTGCTGGGATGATGTAGGAGAAAGAAAATTGTTAGGTTCAGAAATAGTGCAACAAACAGTGAAGAAGGTACAAATGATCAGAGAACGTTTGTGTACTGCTCAAAGCCGACAGAAAAGTTATGCTGATAAAAGGCGAAGAGAGCTGGATTCATGTTGGTGATCATGTTTTTTTTGAAAGTATCTCCCACAAAGGGTGCGATGAGATTTAGTGTACGAGGCAAGTTAAGCCCAAGATTTGTGGGACCATTTGAAATTTTGGATAAGGTTGGTGAGGTGGCCTACCGATTAGCACTACCACCAGTTATATCTGTAGTGCATAATGTGTTTCATGTATCTATGTTACGGAAATACATTCCTGATCCTAATCATGCAATAGATTGTGTGTCTTTGCAACTTCAAGAGGATTTGACCTATGAGGAGGTGCCTTTACGAATTGTCGACAGTAAGGAACAAGAATTGAGACACCGAATCATACCTTATGTGAAGGTGCAATGGAGCAATCACAGTGAAAGAGAAGCTACATGGAAACTTGAAGCAGAGATGCGAACAAAATATCTACAGCTTTTCGGAATACCATGTACGTAAATTTCGAGGACGAAGTTTTTTTAACGGGGAGAGAATGTAAGCTATGGGCCTGGGCTGAAGTCGGCAGACTCAGCCGACTTCAACCCAAACAAGAAAAAAAAAAAAAAAAAACTGAAGAGAGGCGGAGACGGGGAGAGGACCGAAACAGGGGAGGGGAGATCTCCCTAGCCAGCAGGAGTTTTCGTCGGAAAACTCGGTGGGAGAATCGTGAGGGGAGTGGGAGTTGATCGGTGATGGGTTTTGGAAGGATTGGGATGCGGTGGTAGAGTTTTAAACAGCGAGGGACTCTCGTCGTTTTTGTTTTAAAAATCCCTCACCGCCGCCTCTCGAACCACCTTCACGCTCTCTCTCCCTCTCCAACGAACGACTGGAAGCTCTCCTACATCGCCCGGTGAGTCCCTTCCAATTATTTTCAGTTTTTTTGGGAAAATTTCTCGTTGTTTTCTTGGATTTTTCCGTTTCAGTTTTTGGGGCTGTTCTCCGTCGTCGTCGTCGCCGCCACCTGCCGTCACCGGACTGTGGGGTCTCTACGGCAACCACCCCGTGGCTGCCGGCAACGGGGAGGGAAGTAGGTTCGGTCGGTCGAGGAGGATGCAGGGGGGTGGTTCGGGAGAATAAAGAAAGAAAAGAGAAAGAAAGAAGAAGGAAAAATAAAATAAAAATAAAATATATATATGAAAGAGGAGAGAGAAGGAGGAGAGAGAAAGAGGAGAGAGAAGGAGGGGAGAGAAGGAAGAGAAAGAAAATCAGGATTTTTCAAGATTTGAGAAAAAAAATGAGAATTAGTTTTAATTAAATTATTTATTTATGTAGAGAATCAGTCCTGAGCGAGAAGGCGTCGCACCGATTTCGGGTATGGATTAGTATAGGCGTGGATAGTTGATTTGTAAGGACTTCTAAAGTTGATCACCCGTAATATTGATATTTTACATGACCTGATTTGATCCGAGCATATATTCATGCATGGTAGTTTTCGGATAACATGATTTGATTTCCGGTTACGGAACGAGTTTGTTGTTAATGTTGTTTGCATTTGCCAAGTGATCTTGAAATGTGTTTGATCGTGATATCGATCGTTGGAAAGTGACATGATCTGACTATGTGAGAAGAAATGATAAAGTATAAGTGAACTGGTGTTTAGACTAGCCATGCCACGGCGGTACCGTGGTTCTCAGTGGCCCATCACAGGCTGGAGTGTGACAATTTGTGTGCCAGTCACAGGCTGGAGTGTGACAATAGTATGCCCGTCACAGGCGGGAGTGTGACAACAGTGTGCCCATCACAGGCTGGAGTGTGACAATAGTGTGCTAGTCACAGGCTGGAGTGTGACCGTGGCTAGCCCAGAACCCTAAAGATAATGGTTAAATAATGGAAATTCTGAAAGGAAAAATATAAATAAAAAAAATTTCAAAGTTTTTGGTTAAACATGAAATCTGAATTGTTTGATTTTGTCACATGTTATGCTAATGTTTTGCTGTTTTCATATACATGTATATTATTATGGTGATCATTTGGAACCCTTACTGGGCTATGTAGCTCACTCTCTATCATTTATTTTCTTTCAGAGACTTAGGATACTTAAAGAGGATCTAGGCTGGGCGTGAGACGGAGCTTCATAATTGTTGAGCTAGTTAGTTAGTTAGTTTCGGTTACTGATGTTTGTGAGTCAGTAGACCAATTAATGACATCGATTTAAATACTGAATTGTACATTTGTTATTGATTTGTTTATATAATATTAATTTAACTCGGATATGTTTGAATTGTTGTGTACCTAGGCCTTGCAAATCTCTAGGATAAAACCTAGGGTTTGTGCGGCCGGTCACGTAGCCGATTACGGTACTGGATTCGAGGTGTGACACCTTCCTTCATATGTTCTAGCACTATTCGACTGAGGTTGGTGGTGATTCTGCCTATATCACATATCAGATTTGGCTATCTAAGAATAGCTTGGTCTTTGAGGTTCTCACTTTAGATCATCGAGTTCTTCAAAGAGCCATGTTTATGGCTATGGAGTATCACCACTTTGACTCTACTACATCTCTTGCGGTCCTGGACTCTCAGGATTCCCATGCTATCTCGGTAGTGACCCGAAGGACATCTACATTTCTTGGAAGCCCTCTCCTCTGGATTTTGTCAAGGTGAACTTTAATAGCAGCGTTTGTGGTGCGTTGTACTGGATTTGTTATTCAGGATGTTGAAGGCATGCTGTTGGCAGTGGAAGGTTCTTTTCTTCATGAGCCTTCAGTTCTAGAAGCTGAGCTTAGAGTTGCATGGACGGGCATAATTTGGGCTAGACAGGAGTTACATGCTGAGAGGATCTTATTGAGAGGGATTCTACCATTATTATTGGATGGATTCAGGATAGGTCAGAGTAGCGTCAGGTCCACCTCTCCTTCACGATATTTGGCGATCTCTTGGACCGTTGATGACAATGTCGGTTCACCATATTTACAAGGATGTGAACAGTACATCTGATTGGGTTGCCTCCTTCGTTGCTAAACATTCTGGTGATTTGTTCTGGTACCAAGGTGATTGTATTCCTCTAGCTCTTCGGGACTTCTTTTTTTGACTTTCTGGATTGCTCTTATACTAGAGTTATATGATCGCCCGTCTATATCAAAAAAAAGATCCTAGGAGCTGGTTGGCTCTTGTATCCAAGGATGGCAATTTTAGCTAATCTACTAAATATTTGATCCAATTGGGTTAAAATTCTTGATAAGTATGGATTCTAAATAAAATATCCAAAACCAAATGATTGGATATGAATAATGATATGTTTAAACCTAGTCTGATTTAATTTTAATTTTAATTTTAATTTTAATTTTTCTTTCAAAATTATCTTTATTTTATAATATTTTTATAACAAATTCTTTATTTAATTTGATTTAAACCATATCACTATCTAACCTAATTCGAGATGGATACAAAATAGACGTTGCTACAAATTTCGACTCAAGGTTGAAGAAGACGTTGACTAGAAAAGATTACCATGGACGTAACTTGCAAAACAAAGTCCCCGACTGGAGATGGCTTCGGTAAAAACCCTTCGACGTTCAAGTCACGTAAGAAGTAATAAACATAGAAAAAAATTACTTATCGAGAGTTCTTAGAACCTCGATTATTTATAGAAGAGGGCTGAGCAGAATTGACAACTCCAAGAGTATTAGGGTATGAATCATGCCTTGTAGTATTGTAGCCTTTAATTACTCCCGCAAATGGGGGAAGCCATTGTTACTGGCAATATCACCAGAGTGGGATAGCTATTTCCGTGATTTAGACGACTAGCTATATAAAATCTCAGAAGTAGGCTATACGAAAGGCACATGCCAAAAGGATTGTGCCTGATAATGACTAAGTATAATTGCTTCAATATATAGCTTGGTGCAACTAATAGATCGACAGACAAGACTGTAGCCTCTGATCACAAAATTATATAAATCCCTCGGCATCAAACTCTAGCCGATAGATAGGCCGGCGGCTAGATCGATAGATTGATCAATAGTGAGCTCAACGAGTCGATGCCTCAGCGACTAGCTTTAGCTAATGGATAGGTCGGCCGATGGATCGGCGAGTCAAACATCCATCTTTGAAGCCATGTCCCGAAATTATACCCAAGACATTCAAAATACTCATGTAACAATGGATATGATATAATATTTTTAATTATAGGATATGTATTGATATTGATCGATCCAATGCATAATCTACCATAATCTCTAATTATACCCTTCAATCTCCTTGTACCACCTCAAATTCCTTTTGCCCTTCGTTCCAAACAATCACCCCTCTCAAGCAAGCAAATGTTCCATCACCACCAGCAAGAAGAGACCGCAGCCTTGGATGTGAGGTTGACAAGCTCATCGAACTAATGAAGAAGAAAAAACATGGTCGATCCATGCTGTCCGTTTCATCTACGTGCTAGTCTAGCAATATATCATGGTAGGAAAATCGAACCAGACCTGATGATGTGCAGTATTAGCAATCCAGGTCGAGGTGGCTGAAATGCAAAGCAAGGCTAGTTATTTGAAGTTGAAGAACCGCTCCTCGCCGCTACGGCGTAGCACAGTGGTAAAGATGCAGCCCCACCTTTCTCTGGTCACGAGTTTGAGACATGAACCCGTGGATGACTCGAGATGGCTGCAACTCTAGCATCGTAGCGATAACAGGTTGACGTACTCATCAGTTGGGGAAGGGCACGCGTAAAACTTGCGACCCGAATCGAACAACTACATGATGAAATGGAGTCCGATTGGGAAGCTACGTCGGGAATTTATCCCCCAGTCCCTTTTTTTCTATCAAAAAAAAAAAAAAAAAACCACTCCCCATAATAAATAATAAATAAAAACTTGAATTTGAAGATGCTGCCTAGCGTGTTGATGGCGATCCAGAGCTGGACGACAAGTTCGATAAGAAAACTTTGGCAACAGGAATATGGGTCACCACGTAAGGATCATCCATGAGAAATGCATTCACCAAGGTGTCAGTTATATGTATCATGACTACTTTGAAGCTTTCTTCTAAATCATGCATCGTCTCTCTCAACTATTGGGCTACGTTGCCTACGCAAGGATTCCCTCCTCATCTCCGCCACCCCCCCCCCCCCCCCGCAGCGAAGGAGGTTATGGGAGCTACTTTCGAGGCATTCCTTTTGCATTTTGGTGCCGCTCGGCATTGAGAGAAGGTCTGACCATGATAATATGAAATTGGAAGATTTGCTGAGTTCAGAGAAAGCACTCTGTACATGCGACGGGGTATGGTAGGCTCACTCGGAAGCCGAAAGAGCAGCGTTTCAGCAGCGAGTGGTCTCCAGAGGAGCAGGGCACAAGTTGCCGATGCGTCCAACAACGTGGAGGTGGAGCCAGACTGACCCCAACACGATACCGAGCGTGCTATGTCACGAGGGCGACGACAACGCCAACCAGTTCTTAAAGAAAGAAGACGTTTCAGCCGGCCAAGAGACGGTCGAGTTGGGATGCTGAGCGATACCTGCAGGTTTAATGGAAAACAGAAGGCAATGTTGATATTAATCACGAATGCTGACGAAAATTATGTAGACAAAGTACTTCCAACCCTGTTGTCTTTATTTTATATTCTATTAAATCACAATCTTGTCATCACCAAAAAATAAAAATAAAAATAAATAAATCTCAACAGATCAGAATTTTAATGCCCATCTCCATATCTTTCTAGCAAGAATTTTAGAACACCACTCCAGGTACCAGGGACCAGCTTTTGATGGTTACGAAAGATCACCATATCACTGATGGACGAAATCACATTGAATTTAAGACCTCAAAATGAACTGCAGCGCTATTTTAAGATCAGAAATATGTTCCCCCTTATCATCTCTTCGGTTCTTTTCTTCTTATTACGTTATGGGGTAGCACGAAGAGATGCGAAGCCCATGGATTTGTCAATACAAGAAATTTTGCATGGTCTGGGAGAAATAGGTTGCAAAACCTGCGAAGGTATCTTTGACAAAAATCCTTTCAAGTGGGTAAGCATTATTTAACTCTCAATACTGAAGCGCTAGCTAAAACTCACCAAATTCTGGAAACCGAGTTATGAATGATGCAAATTATTTTTGAAGAAAGAGGACATTGCAAGGTAGAAAAACGTACACGGCTTATTCATTATCAATTCCCTGAATTTTACTGCCAAGGCATATTTCCAAACATACTGCAATAACCATTAAAAATTAAGAGTTCAATAATGGGGCCCAAAGCTTATTGATAACCATCTGCACCCCTTCTAAAATGAAGGCTCGTTTCGATGTTGACTAACACCCATCCACGCTAAAGACTATCACAAAGATTTCTTATATACTCACAAATGACAATGAGGACAGAAGCAGGTCATAAAACAATTGGCTAAGCAGCAGGAAGGAAATTGGTAACCTTGACTTACTACACACCGAAATCACAATTGTTATCAGGTATCAACAGAAAACCCCAAAGATTCTAAGGTCAACGCTTAGTTGGAGGCAACCAAATAGAAGTATCCTAGGAGGCAAGCATCGGCTATTGTAAAATAGTGAAGTCGGATAAAGAAAAACTTTCATATCTTAAGACTGCCTTCAATTAAATGATGTAAACATTTCATAACAAAAAAAAGAAAGATAATTATTAGCTCCCTGATTGTGACACAGTAACAAATGGCTTAAAGACAATACTAGCAGCAACGAATCCCAATCATTTGAATAATATTGACTTCCTTAGAGTTTAATAAGAAGCTACTCTAGACCACATTCCATATAGCGGATGAACGGTTCTACCTAACCCTTCCTGTTCAGTGTATGCCGGAGGGTTGTACCACTATGATATTCAGCATGTACCACGAAATTTCCTATACAAATGCACACCATCAATTTTCATTTAACCGACGGTGTAAGCGTGCATGACCTGCATGCATAAGCATATACCATCTACTGCCAATCACAATAACGCTAAATACTATTTCACATATCAGTAAACCGACGCATATGAAAATCCACAAAGAATGACATAATAAATAGAGCGAAACCTCGCCAACCAGCTCTCCTTTGCGAGTATGGATGAAAAACTTGAAAAAGTTTCATGGTTACCAAGCCTAATAAGACAGATTTGTTTACTCAAATTTTAATCAATTATTTCACAAGGCTCGTTAACAATCCCTAAAATAATTTTTAAACAAATCCTATAGTACCAGCAACAAAAATGAATGAGGCTACCCAATAGGAAATCAAGGAGATGGGATCATTTACTTCAAATAATCACCTGCTGTGAAGTGCAAGCAACACCCTTCAACAATTGATTTAGTCAAGAGCCACTTTCAGTGTGATGAATAAAAACAAATTATCAGGTTTGAAAGCATCCTCCAGCACTCAAGTTATCGCCAGACTATGAAAAGAGGTTCCTCAGTCCTTTATAAGCTCACCCGATGAAAAGCTTCAATGTTGGTGGAGAGGATAGAACAAGAGCGGCAGCCCCTGTACAAAAGGGAAAATAAAGGACGAAAGAAACAATTATGCTTTGTACCATGAATGGCAAATTTACTAGCTCCTACTCCATCCTTAAAAGTAGCCTCCATTACCCACTACATCTCTAATTCTCTATTTCATACCGCACTGCTAAGAAGTTATTCAAGTATAAGAAGCCATGAACGGAGTCTACATCTTTATCACAAACACAGAGTAGCTACTGAAGGAAATATAAATCTGTAACCCTCTATCACATATTGATAAACTACTGAAGGCAGTTTACACATCTCTACCATCCATAACAGAGAAGGTGATGAATGATGTTTCAATATTTATTTCTTATCATGTGCGAAAACCGAAATAGTTCTAAGAAGTGTCTAACAAAATCAAGAGAAATTGTCAAGATCCTTATCATCAGATTCTTAGAATAAATGCCATTACCATTAACATGGTAAAGAACTATGATCAAACCACGCACGACAGCAACAGAAAGTCTGAGAAAGCTATGCTAACTTTGAGACCAGAAGAAAACTAGGGAAATCAACTCCAGATAACTGCTTTTAAAAACACCTACACGACGACAGATGTAATATGGCAAACTTAAAAGCAAGCAATAGTATGAGGTATAAGCTACTCCTCACAACAGCTACTTATTATATACTAGAAAGATAGGATACTACGAAGCTACTGAGGATTTAAGCATTCCAACCAGTCCCAGAAAACCACTTTCCTCGGCAACAAGCCAGTCCTCCTAACAGGCAAGAAAACCACATGATGCAGGCCTCATCACGAAATTCAACAACCAATTCTTGAGGCTGATGATCCCACCATCATGATCACTGCTGCTGAGCCAGCCTTGACTGAGAACCACCATAGGCACCACCATAACCAGTTGGCCCAACAGGAGGCCCATTGACTTGGCTGGTTCCGTAACCCACTCCTTGAGTAGGGTCACTTCTCCATGAATTTGGATAACCAGAACCACCGCTTGCATCAGCATAGCCACACCATGTACCCAGAACTAGCACCTTGTTCTCCTAGGCCAACAGCAGGATTGTTAGTTGGACCGCCACTGCCACGTCCGCCAACAGGCCCATAGCCACCATGACTGCCATAAGACCCTTCAGTTCCACCATATCCCCCATAACCATAACCCTGATTCCCATATCCAGCAGTCCCGCTGGGAGACTGACCAGTAGGTGGGGCTGCTCCACCGCTACCTGTTGCATTCCATGCAGCTGGAGCTCCATAGCCTGCAGAGCCATAAGCAGATGGAGCTTGGTTGCTCCATGGGCTTCGAGATGCACCTGGTGGACCACTTGCATAACCTGCAGCTGGAGCATTTGGATTTCCATAGGCTCCAGCAGGTCCACCATATCCAGCTGTTGGACTTCCATAGCCACCAACAACCATAACCTCCATATCCTACACCATTGTTAGCTGCTCCATATCCATATGCAGCTGCACCATAGCCTGTTGAACCATATGTGGGTGTAACCACCAACAGCAGCTGGTGGGTGCATATACCTACCAGTATCAGCTCTACTATCATAGGAACTCATATTGACACCAGAAGCACTGTTGGTCTGATAGGGACCTCCAGCCATTGGACGGCCACTAGCATTGCTAGGGTTTGCATCCTTTTGGAGTGCACGCTTGACCTCCACGAGTTTTCCATTGAGCTCATGGAAGGTCTTGTGTAAAACTCGATCAACAGCATCTTCTGATTTAAAAGAGATAAAACCAAAACCTCGAGGGCGATGGGTGTTTTGATCATACATCACCACAACATCATCCACCTCTCCATAGCCCTGAAAGTACTGACGAAATGTTTCTTCTGTTAAAGTTGGGGGCAAACCTCCTACAAATATTTTTTTTGTCCTAAAGTTACCACCACTAACAGGTCCTCCACCACTTCTGCCAACATTAGGGTTTCCAGATTTGGAGGACTGTTGTTCCTCTCTTGAGAGAGCCCTTTTGCTTCCACCTGGAAATCAAATCAGAAGTTACATAGAAACACATGCAAGAAGCGAAATGTCTAAAACCATGCAAGAAATTTGCAACAGAGCGAAAAAAAAAAAAGGCCTAAAGCCTCATCATACAAGTGATATCATTCAGTAATTAAAAGTTGCATATATAAAACTACCCAAATAAACTATTAGAGAATAACTTGCAAAAACTAATGAGCTGTAAAAAATAAACGAATTCATGAGCAGTAGTAACAGGATTTCATCTTATAAGCTTTTAACATATCTTAGAAAATAAAAGAATTTTTGTTATTATATAAAAGATGGGCAAGCTCATAACTGTCAATTAAGATAATAAAACAAGCACATTAAAAAGGGAAGTAAGGTGCCTAATGTGAGTAAAAAACAACTACTATACACTGTTAGGGCATGTAATGATCCCTTCTAAAGAATTACTTATAAACAATTTAAAATAAATATCGACAATGGTAAAACAATTATAGACATCCGGCAGTTGGAGTATTGCACAAATTGCCACTTCACAAAAATTGAACTTAATGAGAACAAAGTCAACTATTCATGCTTCCACTACCAAATGTCGATATGTGCAAGATACCTAGCTGTAAAGAGAATTATCAATCCATGAAACTTACAAAATATAGAAATACTTGAGCTAAAAGGAAGGAGAAAACGGTACCACTGCCCGAAATGTCATGTCACCATCGGATTTCATAACGAGATCAAAATCAGAACAGCTCTAACAAAGTCATCCATGAAGCATAGCAACTCTAAAAACACACACACAAACTTAGTATATAACTGATAATGCTGCAACTACTCTAGTAGCTGGAAGGAGAAGCATCCTCAGATATTTTGGACCTCGTGCAGCCTACTCCATTGATTTGAAACTTGAAGAGTACTCCAAGTAAAGAAGGATTAATGCTGCTATGTTGAAGGCAAAGGCCCTCAAAATTTTGATATACAATCACACAAAAACCTAAGCTTGACGCAGAAGTATACTGAAAAAAGGGAGATTGCGAGGCCCAGAGCCACTAGATTTGCTACATCCTTCCTCACTAGGAAAGTCCTATGGATAAAAAGGAAAAACCATGTCTCATGTCACATCCGATATTGGAAGGCAATCAAATGGTCTAAGAAATACAAAGGGGAGATGGCTGCTGCTAGTATCATAAGCACACAATAATGGAATTAAGCGGCACTAGCCCTTTAGGTGTTCACACCATTAGTGAAAGACTTACAAATGTTGATAACGGCAAGAAGCCAGCAATGGTATTTGTATATGGTGGCTGAGAAGTTGCTAAGAGAACATCAAGGCATTTTCCAAGAATCTGTCTAACAAGCCTTATGTTAATCCCATAGATTAGTACATAAAAGATAGGCTTGATGGTCCTTTACATGTCTCAGCTACTATATTAATCCCTATTACTATTTCAATGAAGGCAACAATGTAGAGTCAAATACCATTATCATTGATTCTTATTAACTTGCATTGAGACATCCTCTCCTGAGCCTATCATGCAAAGATCATCTCATCAAAGTGGAATTTAAGGCCTATAAGGATGCAAGCAGGCTTTTTGGAATGCCAATTGCTGTAAAGCAAAAGATGGAGATTGATGATATTATAACCCAGGAAGGAGTATAATATTTTAACCATAAGCTATAAGTCTTAGACTTCATATTTCAGCTAATGCACTTCTAATATAGTAGTTGCCATTGGAATGGCGGCTCCTTCATTCCCAGGTGGTTGATTTTAAAAAGCCTTCTTTCTCGGATCAAGGGCTCTCTCTTCTACTTCTTACCCTAGGATGGACCAAACAGCAAGGCTCATCTTCAATCTGCAACTGCAGCAAGAAAGAGATGGAAAACACTTGTTTTTAAGCTAAGAGCCCAATGTGCTAGCACATGGACCTCAAATGCCACATTTAAAAATCAATGGTGACAAAGATCCCTAGCTTGAGAAGTAGCTCCTCTGGATGTTAAGGATCTGGAGCACATTTGAGAGGTTGAGTGCTTAGATCCTTAAAAATGTATCTGATTAATAGATTTTGCCAATTTGATTAAATACTGAATATCAATAAGTCAACACACTTGTTTGCACATTCATACCCCAAAAAGGAATATAGACTATAAGTGAGAAGGTTGAATGATTTAGTATATGTCCACTACAATTCAAAGCTAAAGGAAAACCAAGGGAAAAAGGTGGAGATCCTATATTTACAAAGGAATTTCAAGGCCATGCCAGGGGGTGCTTTGTTGATGTTCTTCCTGGTGAAGAAAAAATCTTTGCTGGAACAGGTTTAACATGGGGTCTAGTTCATTAGCTTCAGGAGCTGATTACAACAAAGGTGAAGCTTAGGTCCACCAATGCTTGTGCTTGCAATGCTTCTGCTTCCACCTCTAGGGCTAGAAACACTGATAAGTAGTTAGTTAAATATGACAAAGGACGAGGAGGAAGAGGAGATTGTGGCTTTTGATGATGATTCTGATGATGGGTTGTTATTTGAGAAATCAATTCCTGGAGGAGAGCAACCCTGATTTTAGGGTGTCTTTTGACAATTAGCACCTTCATACCATGTCCATACATTTTGTCACTACGTATGTTTTGTCACTTTGTTTAAGAAGTACATATGTCAAAGTTTAAAGTTTAAAACTTGACCTGGACTTCTAACCATGCATTGTGGCAGCCTATAGTTATTATTGTTTACATTTTAATGTTCATCAAGATAATCTGTCATTTCTTATATTGGCATTCCATCAGTATACTTAAAATATAAGCATGGATTACACTTAATAGGAATTGTGACTTTAACAGATTAACATGTCTAACCATGCTAGAATATGCACTCAGGTGAGAATGTGTGTGTTAATTTTTATTATTTATTTCTGAGTTTTAATGATATAATTCAAATTTTTAATTATCTGTTATTTATTTTTAAATATGTAAAAACATGAACAGTATATGCACCTATGAATGCACCTCCCGCATATCACATATGTGCTATACATTGATTTGACCACCTGCATACCATGGCTGCTTGTCTAAAATACTGATGACACCCATCCATTAATAGCCCTTCTTTGAATTAGAGTGATCGCAACCATCAAATAATCCTTGAGACTCAAATACACAAAATCAAAGAAGGCAACGAGAGCATAAGAAGATAAGAGGAACACAATGTCTCCCATTTTCATGATTCACTTCTTTCTTCTCTCCCCTATGATGGAAACAGTCAGAGGCATCTATTTCCCCCATTATCTTCCTCTCCCCTGATAGAAAAGAAATCATGAAAAATGGGGGAGGAGAAGAAAAGGAGTCCACCGAATGGGATTTGCAAAGTGCTCTAATAAATTCATCAAATATTTGATCCATGATCATTGGTGAGTGGCCAGGCTAACAAAATACCAGATTAGTTAGATTTCTTCCATGCAATATCTAGTCTTTTTATTTTATCTGATCCAAATATGCAAAAAACAGAAGTAACTGCCAATATATAAATTTTAGACAATAAATTCTAGTTATGTTCAATCATATTTTAAATGCCAGTTTATATGAATTGAAATCTACATTTAAGTATTGTTGCCGTGGAAAGCCAAGGTCAGACAGGTCGAGACAGCCAAGGTGACGGTGAGATCTGTCTCCTCTCGAAGCATTGTGTGGATCCAAGGATGTGGCTGTCAGAGAACCTTGGTTGGTGGATGGACCTAAAAAGAAAGCCTTCTTGCTGAAGTCTTTCCGATAAGGATGGCAATGGGTAGGGTACCCATAAAATTTATCCTATCCATATCCAAACCCATTTAAAATCTTATGCCTGAACCTATCTCAAACCAGATTACAAAACCGATCGGAAATCCCAAACCTATCCCATTTAAATTGGGTACCCACCGGGTACCGGAACTTGCCCTATGATTTAGTACCACATTCATATTATCATGAAATAGAACTCCATAAATTGAAAATTTTAGAGCCAAAGACGAATCTTTTCATAAAAAAACCCTAAATCACATGTTTCTACCAAGATTAAGATCTCAAAAACCTCAAGGGATCAATCACACCACCACAACTCCCACAAACTCTCATATGCTTGAAAAAAAAACCCCAATCGGAACTTAAGAAACCCTCCGATCTCCCTTAGGTGCTCTCCTTTCACAATTCTCTGAAGAACTAGAATAAAATGATAAAAAAGGAAGCAAAAAAAAAAAAAAATGATCAATCTACGTGAAAAAGGTCTTACCTTTCAATTTTTCCACTTTTCCTTTGTTTTCCTTGATTTTTCCTTTGTTTTCCCCAAGTTCTTCTACTTTTCCATCCTAAGGAATCTTGATTGGGTGGGAGGCTTGGAGCGGTTTTTCCTAAGGACTCTCAATCGGGTGGGACACTTGGAGTGGCCGAATAGGGAAGCCTGGATGATGGCTAGGAGTCTCCATCGAGTGGGAGGCTTCAAATAGGGCAGCTTGGATGATGGCTAAGGTCTCAATGGGTGGGAGGCTTGGAGTAGCCAAATCAGGAAGTTTCAACAATGGCTAGGAGTTTCAATCGGGTGGGAAAATTAGAGTGGTGGTAGAATAGGGGGTTCAGGGTTTTATGCTTGGATTTTACGTTACAAACGTGTTAGGGTAGCAGGTACCCGAGAGATAAATCCTAAAGCACCTCAAACCCTATAGGGTATGCTAAATGGATCTTATTAGGGTTAAGGACAGGTTAGGTACCCAGAAATACCACCCAACTGCCATGCCTACTTTCTGGCAGGGACCCTCCAATGCTCAAGTCAATCAGCATCTTCGAAACAATAGAAGAGAGAGAATGGGAGCTGAGTGGTAGTGGTCAAATGACTTACGTGAAAATCCTCTGTTCATCCCTATTCAAAAAGAAAATTGTTGGCCATTACTGAGATAGATGGGGCATGCATTAACTGCATGGCAACGGCTCTCATCTTGCTTAACTGCACAATAATGGCTTTCCAAGTTTTCTTACAGTTATAGCCATTTTAAATATACGATTATGATCGAAAGGGTGTACTTGTCGTTGATATTCTCTAGTTGACATGGTCATCTTTCAATTTGCATATATCCAAGGTGAATGAAGTCGGATATTGCCAAGCTGACTCTACTTTGGTTATTATGACATTAGATAAATAAATATTACCAACATCAGTCGATTGACATTAGATAAAAAATATCTACCAACATCAGTCGGCCCCAATTCTAAGTTTGAACTTTTTGGGTTAGGCGAAATGAGTTGAAGTGTCAACCTGGCCTGTCAGGTTCAAATCTAAGTAGAACATTCTAGAAGCTGCATTTAATGCACCATTGGCCTTCCAATGCACATCACTTCGGATGTGGTGAATTGATTTTGAAATGGCGATTTGCAAGACTTTGTCTTGACCTATCCCGACCTACAATGTGGCACAATTAGATTGGGTTTGGCAAAATAGCATCTCCAACTGAATCATCCAAAGTAGTGATCCGTGGGGATTTTCTGTCACTTATCCCATTCCAAGTTGACATGTCACGATTAGGCGGGCCAGTCAAAGCGATGCCCTGATTTGGGTTGTCCATTCATCTATAATAGAGGCCGCCTTCTTTTCACTTCTCACTTTCAGCTTTTCACCTAAGGGGAATTGCTACCTTTGGATGGCCCTTCTCCAAGCTCTAGTGACCATCAAGGTTTTCGACAAGCCTTCAGCATCCTTCGACGCATTTTTTGATAGTGTTTTTGTCCCCGAGGTCGTCCCTTCTGCTGCTCAATTCTTCCTCTTTCTTGTCTTCTCTGACCTTAGTTTAAGTATTATTTTGGTCTTCCTTTGTTTTTCTTTTCTTCTTTTTTTTTTTTGAGAATCTCTTAGGGGATGAGGTGGAGCTCTCCATTGAGAGCTAGTCATCTGACCATGCTCTAGACCTTGGGTCGCCATTCTCCCTTCGATATTTGAAGGTCAGGTTCCAAGCTTACCTTAAACCCAAAAACAAAGTATCCATCCTCATCCGAGAAGACATGGGCACACTTCAGATTCAGTACTTTATTCCACCCAAGGTTTCATCTTGAGCTTGCTGGTCCCGAAGTCCTCCAGCTCAATTGGGTCTATATGAGGAGATCCTCAAGGCCGAGAATAGGTTCCCCCTTCACTAGTTCCTCATCCAACTCATGAAATTTTATCTTGTCCCAACCCCTCCTAGTGCAAAGGTCCTAACACAGTTACACCCTTTCTAGTTCTTCGCCTTATCAATGACATCCGACCATCAATCACCCTCTTTTGAGCTTGTTTCACCCTGAAGAAGCATCCTCAAGAGAAACATCGGTCATACTTTTCTCCTTAGCAAGGACATCATCTGATCCAAGAAATTACTTCACTCAAGGATGGAAGGAGAGGTTCTTTTTTCCCATCTCTCGAGAAGACGTGGCAATTTGACACCTCACGGGGTAGACCTTAGAGATCGTTCAACAAGTTTTGGGAACATTTTGATCGACTACAATGCGCCACCGTTGTGAGAGTTGCTATTGCAGCAAATCTCGATTAACGTTGGCTTAAGTCCCACTGATTCTCAAGCTAACATCTTGATAATTTCTTTGTTTTCTATTTTGTGGAAGGAAAAATTCTAACTTTTCCTTTCAATTTGGCAATGAAGCACCACATTGCATTGTCACGCAAGGCAGCTTGGAAGAGCAAGGCCACCGTAGGCAAGTTTTCCATTTAGAAGGCTTGCCTTGAGCCTATTGTTGCCCAGCCAGCTATAAGCTTAGGCAAAGGACCGAGCAACAAAGCCGCCCCTTCGAGGAGGACCACTCCCAAGGCTAAGGTTGAGATGATGTTTCCAATTAGCACCCTTTTGCCCGGTGCCAAGGTGCCTCATCCATCACTAATGATGGTCTTGCCTTCTACTCCTCCCGTTGAGGTGGGAGCCCAATCCCAGCCTCCACCGACAAATGCAAGTTCGTCAACCCTGGCCCCATCACAGCCAAGCAGAAAGTTTGTCCCAAAGTGGGGCATTTAGACAATCGACTCAAGGCAGACAAATTCTCGAATCGCCGAAGGATTGGTTCGGGCAATCCAACCTCCCACGGATAAGGGCTATTATCGGGGGCTTAGCTCAAACACACATGTCATCGATGCCTTCAATGCGGTTCTCCAAGTAAGCACCGACCTCCTTGACTAGAAATTTTTTTCCTTTTCTTTGTCCAACTATTCTTTTTCTTTTAGCGCGTGCGCAATGTGTGCTTCTTCTACAAAGGTATGAAGAAGCTCAAAAGCAACGTTTAAGAAGTTGAGAGGACAACGAAGGTGGCTGAGCAAAAATGCACCGAGGTGGAGGCGAGATCAAGGGCTCAACTCTATAAGGCCGAAGAGAAGCTGAAGTTGGCTCTTCTAGAGGCAGAAGAGAACTAAAGGCACAAAGGAGAGTGCCAAAGTGACTGAAATGAGCAGCCTAGATTTTGATGATGACAAGGATGGAGGTGCCTGCTTTGGAGTAAAATCCCATAGATCACTACTTTTGGATGGCTCAAATCGAGATGTTGTTTCTCTTAACCCAAACTAATTATGCCACATGGCTGGTCAAGACAAAGTCCTTCATATCGCCATTTCAAAAATCAAATTAGCCCCGTCTGAAGTAATGATTGCCTTGAAAAGCCTGATGCATTAAATACAGCTTCTAAGAATGTTCTATTGGATTCAACATGACTTTAGTCAAATTAAGGTTTCATTTCCCTTCGTCTAGCCTAAAAACCAGCTCAAACTCAGAAGTGAAGGCAAGTGATGTGGCAAATATCTATTTGTTTGACCTCGATAGCAGTCAAAATGAAGCCACCTCGGTAATGTCTAACCTCATTCACCTTGGATATACACGAACTAAAAAAACGATCACATAAATCCGAGAAATTAGTGATAGTTATACCCTCTTAACCATAATTGTATGTTTAAAATGGTTATAACTGTAAAATAATGTAAGAAGCTGTTACTGTGCAGTTAAGCATATGAGAGCAGTTGTTATGTAGTTAATGTACATCCATCCATCTTGGCGACGGCCATCGAACTCCCTATATAAACAAGTATAAACAAGAGACCATCAAAGAAGTCAATTGACCACTACCATTCAAAGCTCCCATTCTCTCTCTCTTCTAGGACTCATTTGATTTGCATGAAGAATATTTCTTCCCTAGAATATTACTCCTGACAAGCTGATTTTTGTAAATATAATGCCTGAAAAAGTGATTTTCGTATGTTTGGTTGATCATGGGAAGCGACTTATTCCAGGGTAGCTTATGTTTGGTTGTGCATCCACTTTTCTGAAAAAAATCATATAAAATACTCATTATACCCTTAATACAAGAAAAATTTATTATAATTTTATACATTACCATAGCTTGTAAATAAAAAATTATGATGTTAAGGGATTTTTGGCCATAGATCATAATGATGGTTTGAGGCATTATGATGAAGAGTATTCATTTTAGCCATGGACATAGATTTTTTGATATCTTAAAAGGATATTTTCAAGAAAGCCTCCAATTCCCATCCCATGGGAAAGCCAAAATCCAGGTCCTACATGAAATTTTTTTCTCATGAAATATGGGAATTGTATTCCCATAGGAAACCTTTTTTCAATCTCTCCTTTACAAACTCCAACCAAATAAGAGGGGCTTTTCTACTTCTTCTCATTGACTGCACTTTCTACCCTCTACTTCCCGTGAACCAGAGTCCCTCTAATTTCTAGAATTCTAACTGATTTCAAAATCGGAGGGTCTCCTGCTAGAAAATTTCTAGCAAGAGGACTTTCTTTTCAGGTCCAGCAGCCAACTGAAGTGCTTCGATAGCCACATCCCTGGATTCACATAATGCTCTGGGAGGAGACCAACCACTATCACCTCAGCCACATTGACCTCAATCTAACCTAGATTCATTGCCAACAAATATCAATCTGCAGACCAAATTGGAACCTACACTCCTTATCACTATGGTCAATTTGACATATGTAGAGTACCTTAAGCTTGATTTCAAACTTGAACATCTAGCCATGATATTAATTCTTCTTCCAAATAAATTCAGCCACTATTCTGAGCTCAGCCAATCTATTCCATATAAGATTTCAAGTTTCAACCATACAAAGGCCCACTATATGTTAGACATCTATCAGTATTAAAAAAATAATGATGATAAAGACATCTAACAAAAATATTGGCTCCATGGGTGATGAATAGAAACAAAAACAGGAAAAGTAGTTAAAGTGCCATTACAATTACTCATATAACAGGCAATCGAACAAAATAAGAGGTTAAAGACCAAGGTTAGAGTCATAACTCATAAGTATCAGTTTTAAATACGAAAATATAATCCATAAACTTAAATGGAAGAAACAGAAGTTTCACTCCAACACCCTAAGACATAAATTAAATGACCAGCAAGTACAGTTCTCTGGTGCAAACTACAATACAGGAAGACAATGACAGCAAGAAGAACGAAGATTACTACAAACGGTGAGAAGCATGCCTATAGTTCATTTGGACAACCCCCTGCTAATTATCAACCGGGGGAGAGGGAGATAGAGAGGGAGAGTTGAAGGCATCACTATCATTCAAAACTCACAAACAACTGGATTAGTTTTCTCTCGAAAATAGAAAGAATATGAGAGACCATTTTTAAAAAAATAAAAGAAAAGAAACGACTAGAACTCCAGCAATCAAAAATTCATCCACTGAGTCAGAATAGAGGGTAAAACCCATCATATCAGGTGGTTACGGAATTCGAAACACTACAGAAACAAAAAAATAACAAGTTTTTTACTCGTGATTTCCCAATCGGGGTAAATGAAAATCGAGACGGGTATTGCACTAAAATGACAAAAACAACTGCTCATTCTGACCAGAGCAAAGTTAAAATTACCAAAACAACGATGGAGTTATCTTCCGAACCACGAAATTTCTACTTTAAATTAAAAGAAAAATCAACTAAAAATGAAAAGAATCCTACGAAACTCAATTAAACCAACACCGAATCAGGAGTTTTGCACCGCTCGGAAACCTAAAACAACATAATCCATCATACAGAGAACCAAACTCGCATAAATAAAACCTCAAAGAAATACCAAAAAAATCAAATATTCCCAAATCACGGCCACAAGACATTGTAGTCGCTTTAGTTAAAATCAAGAACAACCATCAGCCAAGAACAAAACCAAAATTTTGCCTAAAAACTGAAAAAAAAAAATTCGAGATTTTAACTCGCGAGCGCTGCCGACTAGATCGGATCGGAGGGAAAGGACGGAAGGGAGGGTTTGGGGCTCACCGTCCGGCCGTCGATGGTGTGCTTGTCCTGGAGGACGCGGTCGAGCATGGAGGGATCGGCGAAGACCACGAAGCCAAAGCCTCTGGGGCGACCCGTCGTCTTATCCCTCATGATCACCGTCTGAAGCACCTCCCCATAGTTGGAGAAGTACTCCTTCATCTTCTCCTCCGTCGTCTCCCACGATATCCCCCCGATGAACAGCTTTCCCTGATCCGAATCCATCGCTCCTTGTTCCTAAATTCCCTTCTCCTCCCTAGAAGAAATCGAGATCGAGGGGGATTTCCTTTCTTCTAGGGCTTCCCCTTCCGACAAGAAGGAAGGAGGAGAAAAAGAAAAGAAGAATTTTAGGGTTTTGGGGTCGAGCCAGCGACGACAAGATGCGAGAGGGAAGCATCCGAGAGGCGAGAGAAATGAATAAGACGCGAGAAAAGATGGACGGAGTAATTGGACGGTGACGGTGCTCTGATAAGAGACTAGGGAGTGGAACGGACAGCGGAGATCTGATACAGGGTCTTTAAGCGGTCGGAACGTGCGGTGTTCTGCTTAGTCGCACGTGTGGAGTTGGAGAATGCGTTTTGGACCTGGGAGAGGAAAGAGATAATATCATGATAAATAATTGAAGACGTGCTTCAGAATATGCTGATTAATTCTTTAAAAATGCTTTTAAGGGCCTTTGAGCCCATGGTTTGGGATTCCTCTTGCATCCATCTGTCTTCTCATGTCATATATCTTGATGTGGACGGTCATGATTTTTTAATTTTATAACCTTCTTTATTATTTGTAAATTTCATATGTACCCTCTCAATCTTTTGACCTTTTTTTTTTTAATTATTCATAACTTTGACATATGCTTCACCATGGTCATGTCTAGATTGGCATGGTATAGGGTAGTAATTTATCAACTGTCAGGTTATATTTCTTGTTTCATGGGGATATTGTGACGAGAGATTTATCATTGTAACGTGTAATGAAAATTTATCAAATCATTTATTCATCGCATAGTATATAAGTATCTGGAAGTATAGTATGGCACACGTTTCAGATCTTATATACATGCACCACCAAGATTGTTGGCATAGAATTTCTTGTCCGACCGGATAGAGTTACTGGATCGCAGGTTCACTTCCTAGTTCACCTGCAAAATAAATTCATGGCCGGAGTTGCTCCGGCGGGGGACACTCCAATACCTAAGTCAGAGACGGGCTCCGACCACAGAATGGGAAAGATTCTGAGGAGAATAAATAGAAAGGAAAGGACTCTGAAATTTTCAGGAGTATCTTGTCTCTTACCTGGAGTGTCTCCTCTTACCAGTATTTATATTGATTGGTCTGACATGCGGTTCCATTCTCCTTCCAGCGATTACGATGGGGGGAGTTAATTCATTCTCCCTCGTTCGTAATCATGGTCAGTTACAAAACGGTTTCGGCTAGGCCGGAGACATTGACACTGGAATTAATGATCACGTACTTTGAAAGTAGTTGTATAGTCGATGACAACAGTTATTTGCCATGTTCGTGAAAATTTGAGACAGATCGGAGATCTATCTTCGGACTTCCTTTTTGGAAAAATATTTGTTTCCGAATTGAAGGGGTGCCTTCGTCTTCAGAAATCACGTCTTCGGGTGAAAATTTGAGACAGATCGGAGATCTATCTTCGGACTTCCTTTTTGGAAAAATATTTGTTTCCGAATTGAAGGGGTGCCTTCGTCTTCAGAAATCACATCTTCGGGTGAAAATTTGAGACAGATCGGAGATCTATCTTCGGACTTCCTTTTTGGAAAAATATTTGTTTCCGAATTGAAGGGGTGCCTTCGTCTTCAGAAATCACGTCTTCGGCAAAGGTCGAAGACTTTGTCTTCGACGTAGGCCGGAGATTGTCTTCGGCTAATAGTGAAGATCATGTCTTCGGTTTAGGCCGAGGGTCCTGTCTTCAGTAGGGGCCATAGGATGATTCTTCGGATGAAGTTGAGGGCTTCGGCTTCGGCTTTTCCTTCAATTGTTTGGCTTCTTCTGGACACTTTGGTTGACAGTGCATGGTTTGGAAGAAATGTCTTTGGCCGGTTGAACTGGTGGCTGATCAGTGCTTGAACTGACATATCCCAACAGTTGCCCCCCCCTCTCAGTTTTCGAAGCGACAATCTACCTTGAAGAGTGAGAGTATTACTGGCTTGTCATTTTTCCTTGGGGAATAGTGCGGCAGATGATTACGAAATCTCTGATTGGACCGTTTGCCATAATTGCTAGCCGATTCAGGGATCAGGTGACGGACAGCTGTCACCCCCTGATTGGGGTATGAAAAAGGAGTGGGCGGACCAGGATTGTCCCTCCTTTTTTTGTTGTGCAACGGTTCAGCCGATCTTTTGGTTGGGATTTGGATGGCGGTCGTGGCTTTTTCCTGTCCTTCAGATAAGAAGCACGTTCCACCTTAGTCGTTAATTTGTGCAGATTATGACCTTCGGTCCATTCCGTGTCAAATCAATTTAGGGCTGTTGGGGATTGCGCACCCATCTCGAGCATCCGTTGTGGATTTAGGGAGATGGTTCCCCCTATCAAGATGTCGCTTTGGAGTTTCCTTGTCCCTTTATGAGAATGAGAAAAGGTCTAGCTGAGGAAGCTTCTTCATCCTTGCATACCTTCAGTCTTAGTCCCACTTTCCTTGTTCTTGGCTATTGGTCCCCTTTCACAGGTAGAATCTTCCTTTTGTTTCTTTGTTCCATTTTCTTGTTATAGCTGAGACCGTAGGAAGCC
Organism: Areca catechu; assembly: GCA_021397845.1. Taxonomy (NCBI): domain Eukaryota; kingdom Viridiplantae; phylum Streptophyta; class Magnoliopsida; order Arecales; family Arecaceae; genus Areca; species Areca catechu. Next base: position 1,508,872 of record JAHSVC010000020.1, read on the forward strand.
AAGGGAAAAAGGTTGGGTCTTCCGGGACTGATGATGCGGTGAGTCCGGAGTTAGTTTCTAGCTCTGTTTCACCGGGGAAGCTTGCTTACCTTCGGGAGCGTTATCATGTTCCCGAAGGGTTTCCTCTGGTGCTTCCCACATCTGAAGAGCGGTGCATAAACCTCCCATCGGGTGCCTTGGCATATACGAAGATCATTTTAAGGCTGGTCTTCGATTTTCCCTGCATCCCTTCTTCATCAAGGTCTTTCGCATGTACCATATAGTACTCGTGCAGTTGACTCCGAACAACATTCGGAATATCTGCGGATTCTTGGTTCGGTGCCACATAGCCAATGTGACTCCCGGGACCCATTTATTCACCGCTCTTTTCGTTCTCAAGAGGGATTTCCACGGTCACGGATGGTGGGTGATCAGTCCTTGGCCTGGTCGTAAGATCATAAAGGATATGCCCAGCGCCATCCATGGGTGGAAGCCCAACTTTGTTTTTGTATCGTCTACCAAACCGTGGGGTTTCAATAGCGAGTGGAGGGAACCACACCTAGTTGCCAGTGATGGGAAAAAGGTTTTGGTGGTAGATCAATTCGATTATGCCTTATTGACTTGTTCAGAGGCTGTTTCCATCCGCGAGCTGTTGGAGGAGAGGAATCTCCATCTCGCAGGGATCAGCGAGTTCCCTGTGTTAGGTATAAATGGTGGAAGTTTCCAGCTCTCCTCTTTTAACTCTTTCGTAGTCTAGTTGACTCAAAAGGGTCTTTTTATTTACAGGTGGTGGAATAAAGCCTGATTTAGGCTAGCTTCGTCGATCTTCCGCAAAGAGGACAGCTCAGGCTCCTCCTTCGGGATCAGAAGTCCGGAAGAAGGCTCGGGGGGATAAGCCTGAGAGAAGTAGAAGCACCTCGACCTCCAAAGGAACCTCCGGGGGAGATGTGGTGTCGATGATGGAGGCCCTAGTAGGGCCTCAGTTAGTCGAATCTTTGTCAACGGTTAGCTCTCCAGTTCAGATAAGGGAGAGTCCATCTCCGGTGGTCGATATGCCACTGCCTTGCCCCCCTGCGGTGGATAAGAGCAAGGCACCACAACTAGAGAAGGAATCCATCCGGGAGGCTTCTCCAAGTGGGAGCCATCCCATGAGCTCTTCGGAGCTTTCTCCCATGGGGGGTCTTTTGGTTCCTGCTGTAGCTAGGCAGGCACTGAAAAATAATTTGCTGCCTCATGATTTGGCAGTCATCCGAGGTCGGTGCCTCGTCAGGATCTCTGACTCTGCCTATTCCTCCCTGCAATAGGTGAGATCTTCATCGTCTCTTCTTTGCTCGATGGGTCGTCCAGCCTGTGACTGATCTTACACCTTGTTTTGTTGGTGCGGTTGATTTATGACATCACTTTCATGGAAGAGGGCTTGGGGAGCGTTGATAACCTTATTCACGGTTTAAAGGAGGAGCTCCAAGTGGCTAGGGTCGAAAGAGAGGTAGCTGAGGAACTAAGGCAATACATGGAGAATCGGCTCACTCACGTGGATGCTGAAGGTCGGGGCTTGAAGGGTGAACTGAAGAATGCCCACATGATGATCGCAGGGCAGGGGGTGAAGTTGAGGAGGAATAAGAAGCGAATTGACTCCTTAGAACACTCTGCCAAGGAGAACCAAGAGAGGATCGAAGACCTGACCAAGGCGGCTGAGGAGGCGAACAAGAGGGCTGAAGAGGCATCTTTGAGAGCCAAAAAGGCATCTTTAAGAGCTGAAGAGGTGGCCTTGGAGTCCGAAGTAGCTAGGAGGGAGTCCGAAGCCATGAAAGAGCAAGCAGCTATAGCTGTTGCGGATTTTAGGAAGTCCTCTGAATTCCAGATGGAAATGAATGAAGCAACCTTGTACATCTATCAACATGGCTTCAATGACGGACTCGCCAAGGTCAGTGCTGTCTTCCCTGACTTTGATATCTCTAGAATTCTTGCATTTGACATTAAGGTGGAAGAGGAGGAGGAGATTCGGGTCATTGAGAGGAGATTGAAGAGATGCCGAGCCAAAGCGAAGAAATTCCAATCGTAGCCGAGGACCCAGGTGTAATTCCGGTCCAGGCCGAAGAGGCTGAGGAGATGCCAAGCATGAGGGAAGAAATCCCTAACGTAGTCGAGGGCCCGGGTGTAATTCTAGTCCAGGCTAAAGAGGAAGTTCAGGCTGAAGAGGGAGTCCAGGTTGAAGACAGAGTCCGAGTTGAAGAGTCTCCAGAGCTAGCCCAAGTTGAGGAAACCCTATCTGCCCAGATTGACAGGATACTCCAATCTTGCGATGCCGGACCCCTCTCGGCTGATCCTTAGGGATTTATTTGGCTTTGGGCACTGTATATCTTCCTTTCCTTCCTTTGGGGTGTAACCAGAAAACTCTCCTGAGTTAACGAGCATTTTTCCTTTTCTGTGTACACTATGATGCTTTCCAAATGTTGCATATTTTGAACTTGGTTTAGGCAGAGTTATTGATTTTGGTGATGGTTTAAATCGCGTAGCCTTTTGTCGAGTTGATTCTTATGAACATAGGTTCCTCCTTTTGAACTGCAAAACGAGTAGAGAATTTACTATATAAGAGGAACCGCTAGTTCCTAGCTCACCGGGGGTATGGTGACCACCATGTCATCGCTTGGAGAGGTAGTGGTGATCAGGTCCACAATGACTGTGCATGGGAACAGGGATTATTGTGGCTGCAGCCTTTTGGTGGTCCCTCCCAGCATACTAGTTGAGGCCCTGATTTATTAGGACAACCGCATATGGCATGCCTAGGAGCTCGTTGCGAATGAGGGCTTTCGAATTCCGCTAGTCTCGATATAAGGGAGGGAATTTCCTTGGATTAACTGCCATTCACCCTTGGCAACGCCGTTTCTAATGCCATTCCTATTTCCTCATCCTCGTGTCGCTCTAAGGGCTTGTTGCACCATGAGGCCAAACCCAGCGCAGCTCGGGAGTAGCCAAGGGGAAATCGACGAGAGGCTTCTAGATGAGGAGATCATATCGAAGGCGAAGATACGTGTTAGCATTACCATGCACCAAGGCTAGGAGCAGTGGTCCTATCGAGATAGGTTCTTCCTCAGGGGAGGCCGATTTCTCTTGGGAGGGCAGTGCCGGCCGAACCATCCATGAGATCGGGCCCACAAGATGTTGGTGAGGCTCCCCCATACGTTGAAGGTGTTAAGCCTACGGCTCCAGTTGTAGGAGAAAAAGGTCCGATGGGGTGCGATACCCCTGTCACGGGAGCCTGGAGGCAGGAATCTGGGGATCCTTTTCCTGCCTTCCTCCTTGAAATATAGTAGGTAGCCTTCGTCGCATGTGTCACCTATCCATATTCGTCGATTGGACTAACTTTGTAGGTGCTCCTTGTTCTGCAGGTTTCTCGCGACCTTTCTTCGTTGGAGAAAGGAAGAAAGGTGCTCGTGAATCTATCAGCTATAGTGAAGGTCTCTGAAACCGAATAGGCTTAGCTGTAGCTGAGAAAGATGTTGCCGAGAAGCTTCGGGCTGCTACAGAAGAAGAGAGGGACAAAGCCGTTGCCTCAAACGATGTCTTGAAGAGACAGATGGGTACTATTCAGGCACAGGCGGCCGAAGTATCGATCATTGCACAGGAGAGAAGGAGGAAGGTTGTCTCTCTTGAATGGATGTTGAGGGAGACCCTGCGGGATGCCGAGGAGCCGAAGTCCCATCTGGTTGAGTTAAAGAGGAGGGTCGAGGAGTTGGAGATAAGCCTTTCGGTGGCCAACCAGAGGGCTGTGTAGGCCGAAGAGAGGTCTTCCGAGGCAGTTGAGGCTTATAGAGTTTCTCAAGCCTTCAAAGATGAGACAGGCAAAGCTGCTTCGGAAGGATACTCTTCAGGTTACACCGATTGTCTGGGTAAAATCAAAGAGCTTTACCCCGGCCTGGACTTCTCCTTGCTCATCGTTTTGGAAGATAGATCCGTAGCCTCCAAGGCTCAACCTGAAGTGACGTCGACCCTTGCCCTCGTTTCGACTGCCGAAGAGGTTGACAAGAAGTGAATATGTTGTATTTTTTCTTTTTTCTTTTTTTTCAGTTATCTATAATGTCCTCTTTTTGGATGAGGTTTTCCATCCTTGAAATAAATGACTAATTTCTTTCAAACTAGTCTTTTTTGGGTTTGGCTCTTTGTGGTTCCTCCCTGATGGGTAAGCCGAAGACTATTCGGTTCAAGGTTGATGTTGAAGATGAATTTCGAAGTAAGATCGGAATGCCATTGTCGATGATTGACCTCAATTAGGCTATGCTGATGTCAGTTACCCCATCATAATTATTCCTTCTATCTTAGAAGGGATGTGGCAGACAGATGTCACTTTCTCGTTGGCCATTGATTGAGGAACATTGAGCATAATTTTTGTTGCCCGTGTCGAGTGTGTGGATATTTGAACAGTCGCATCCCCGCGCATCCTGGGTGCCGCCATATCTTCCCTTTCCGAGAGAAGGCCATTAATGTTGTAACCGTCCGAGGGAAATCATTCTGGTTTCCAAACACCGACGATCTCCATCCCTGAGAGCAGTTATTGATGATCCATCGTTCCTAGGCGGCCACCTAGGTTCCGAGGCATCGTTTCAACATGTGGCACCCTTGGTATGTTCGAGGAAAGGTGTGGAGCATGTCTCCCTGTGGCCGTTCGTGGGTGCAGGATCCTTTTAAATAGGACCCTGTCTTTCCCTATCATAGGCCACAGAAATTTCAGACTCCATTTTGAAAACTCCCCTCCTTCCCTTAGCACACCAACAAAATGAAATTTAATATTTCTGATATTCGGAAGGCGGCTATGAAGAGGGCCTCCAATACTTGAACAGAGGGTGAGCCTAGTTCGAAGGTTCCCCGGAGAAGCGACGATGATGACCCGCAAGGGGTGATTGCTCACTTGCAGAGGAAGATCCGGGTCTTGGAAGCCCGTCTGGAGGAGGCTAGGGCTCGAGTCGCGGTAGCCATTGCAGAGGCGGAGAAGGCTAGGAAGAAGGTGGTAGAGGCCATCTTGGATTTCATGGCGTCTTCTGCCTATAAGGATGAAGTTGCTGAGGCGGTCCTGGATTCGTACCACCAGGGGTTCCGGGAGCACCGGGACAAGGCTTTCAAGTACTTCAATCTGAAGGGCTTGGAAAATATTAGGCCTTCTGTCCCCTTCCCCGGTCATGAATTTGACTCCGACTTCGAAGAAGAATCGGAGTCTGAATTAGAGGGGAGCTCCGGAGCCTCTCCATCCTCCTTCCAGGGCTTCGACACCCTCCGCCTACATGGGAAAAGGCCGGCAGGTGGTCTCTAGATCTGCTTTCCCGTCATCTGCTTCTGCTTTTTTTTTTGTAAAAAAAATGTGAAGATGAAATGGAGAATTCTAACTTTCTTCACGCTTCTTCTTTCTATGTGAATAATATGTCTTAAAGCATTACGAAATATAGACCTTGTAATATGATGAAAGTGTAGATTTCCCAGAGCCATTAGGGATCTGTACAGGTATTGACCCCTGAAGTGATTTTGATGATAATAAAACATTGGAGCATGTATTTGGTTATCTAAGAACTCTTCAAATGGTTGACAAGTTTTTGTAGGACGACTACTTTGACATATTTTTTAAACCCTACAACCTTTATTTCTTTGTGTTGAGTTGTAAGTAATTAGAATCTTGTAAAGAAGAACCCAACAAAAGTTTTTCTATTTAAATCAAAGATAAAGGGTTGCTTCTACTAATTTTCAAGCTTTAATTTCTCTTGATATTGTTGTAAGCAGATCTTAAGGAAGTCTTCAAAGCTTGGCATGTGAATTTTGGAGAATAGAAATTGGTCTGGCTGAAGAACCAATCTCGAGCCAACTGGATGAAGGAACCATCCAACTCCGGTACTGGCACAAGAAAGAAAATCTCTGGCACGCAGACCCAGCCGACTGGCACCAAGTCCCAGTTGACTCGTCCAGAACTTTGTTGAAAATATTCTGAGAACCTCAGGGATCCGAGCCAACTAGATTTCAGCCTAGCCGACTCATCCAGAGTGAACTATTTTCTCGACTGTGGAACCTAGCCGACTGGATTTCAACCCAGCCGACCAGAACTTGATCCGAGCCAACTCGAACCTGATCCGAGCCGACTGGAATGTCGGGGTCTCTTCCCAATGGCTAGTTCCAGATTTCTGATTTTGAATTCCAAAAGTGCTCCAACGGTAACATGTCACTTCTCAATGGTCTACAACATTTAAAATCAAGGGAAGGCAGTTGAAGTATCTATAAATGAGGTATGAGAACATCCTTAGAGAGACTAATGAGTTGTTGAACATTTATTGATTATTTATTGAAGTAAGAAGTGAAAGCACTTGAGCTTTGAAGTCAGCCTTCAAGCCTTCACCAACTCTTATCAAAAGCTTAAAGCAACTTTTGAGGAAAGTAAGGAAGCCATTGAAGTGCATTGAAGGGTATTCAATTGAGCTTCATTAGAGCTGCATTGGCAACCACCAGACAACTTAGTTTGTCATTTCTGTTGCTTTTCATTCTACTCTTATAATATTTGAATTATTGGTGAGCCCGGTTATAAAAACCAAATAGGTTTCTTTGGTGAGCCTACTTAAAACCAAAGTGTAGAGGTTCTAGGTGAGCCTGTGAAAACCTAGTGTTGGGTTTCTTTGGTGATCCCTTTCAAAATCAAAGTGTAGAGATTGGGATTGTAAGCCTGAAAAACAATCCGACTATATTCCGATTTGGGGGATATAGTGGAAATCCCGAGTGGTGAACTTGGGTAGTGGACGTAGGAGCTGGGTTGCTCCGAACTACTCTAAACTTGTTTTGTTTGTGTTGTGCTTTACTTACTTTTCAGTTTCCGCACTTAATTCTGATTAACACAATACTCAACCATTAAAAGGAATTACTTGTGCACATATTTACAAGAAATTTTGTAATTCCCAATTCACCCTCTCTTGGGAAAAGCCACCTGGGCAACAACAGGGGATGAGATCGGTTATGCCATCTCATCAATTGTTTGCTATTGACAGGATGAGTAATATAGATTCACTTCAGCACGTCTTTGGATTTACCGTAGGGTAAGGCGTTTAAGCCATCCCTTTGCGTTCCTGTCATGATTAAGGTAGGCTGTTCAAGCCTGCCCCGGCGCGTCTTCATAATTACCGTAGAGTAGGTTATACAAACCATCCCCGCATCTTTTTTGGTGTAAGGTAGGCTGATTAGGTACATCCCGGCACGTTTTTGGATTTACCATAGGGTAGGTTATATGAACCATCCCTGTGCCTTTGATCATTTTGGCAGCCTGATTGGGCCGTCCGTTGTGCTCATCGGGCATACCGATAAGGTTAGTGGATCAAACTCTCCCTTGCACCACTGGCCAATTCTTTCGATCGGGCCATTGAAATTGTTGTCATCCTACTGGTACAACGGGATATTTAAAGTTGAACATATTTGCATAAAAGATTCTAGGGCCTGTTTATTGATAGTACTTATAAAGGTTTTGTACATTCCATGGCCGGGACAGAACTCTACCTTCCAAGATTTTGAGTCGATACGTTCCTGGGCGTATGACTTCTTCAACTTGGTATGGTCCTTCCCAGTTGGAAGAAAGCTTGCCTTGTTCTGTCGGCCTGGATGCTTCAGTTCTTGCAAGCACCATGTCCCCCGTACGGAAAATATGTTCTTTCACTCTGGAGTTGTAATATTTGGCGACTTTTTGTTGATATGTCACCATTTTTATTTGGGCATGGAGCCTGGTACTCGGCAGCAGATCCAGGTCAATTCTTATACGATCGGAGTTTTCAGACTCTTCATATTTGTCGATTCTTAGAGATTGGATGGAGACTTCGATAGGAAGGATGGCTTCGATACCGTATGCCAAGTTGAACGGAGATTCGCCAGTTGCTGTCCTCGGGGTCTTCCTATATTCCCAGAGAACGGAGGTCAGATCTTCGGCCCAAAATCCTTTGACAGCGTTCAACCTTGTCTTCAGGCCATGGAGGATGGTCCGATTAGTTACTTCGACCTCTCCATTGGACTGCGGATGGGCAACAGAAGTCAGCCTATGCTACACGTGGTACCGAGTGCAGAAGTCTTTAAACTTCGGATTATCGAACTACCGCCCATTGTCGGTAATAATTGTATGTGGAATTCCAAACCAAAATATAATGGAATTTCTGACAAATTAAAGTTCTCGACCTTGCCTTTCGTGATGTGAGCTAGTGGTTCAGCCTCGACCCATTTGGTGAAGTAGTCGATTGCCATAATAAGGAATTTTCTTTGCCCCATCACCGGTGTAAATGGGCCAAGGATATCCATGCCCCACTGGGCGAAGGGCCAAGGTACTGTCAGCTGGGTCAAATGACTCGCTGGTTGTTTCTATATGTTGGCATACCTTTGGCATTGATCAAATCTCCATACGAAATCGACCAAGTCTTTTTGAATGGAGGGCTAGTAGTATCCCTGGTGTATTATTTTGTATGCCAGAGACCTACCCCCCAGGTGATTTTCACATATTCCTTCATGGACCTCCCTCAAAGCGTAGTCAGCATCTGATGGTCCCAAGCATTTCAGTAGAGGCTGTGAAAATGATCTTTAATAGAGGGCCCCGTCCAAGATGACATATTGGGATGCCATCCAGCGGATCTTTCTGGCCTCTGCTTTGTCTTCTGACAGTATACATTCATTTAAGAACTTGAGGATGGGATCCATCCAACTGGGTTCAGCTTCGATTTGGTGCACCTCTAGAGTTTCTTCAAATATACTTGGAGTTTCGAGATGTTCAATGAAAGTGCAACCAAGGGATTCCGAAGTGGTGGTGGCAAGTCTGGACAACGCATCCACATTGGAGTTCTCCGATCGGGGGACATGCATGATTTCGAAGAACTCCAGTTGAGAATATAAGGCTTGTACCTTTTCCAGGTACTGTACCATGGTGGGATCTCTAGCTTCATATTCTCCTTTGACCTGGTTCACCACCAATTGGAAATCCAAAAAAGCCTGGAGTTTTCAAACTCCTAAGCTTTTGGTAATCCGAAGTCCTACAAGTAGGGCTTCGTATTCGGCCTAGTTATTCAAAGCATGAAAGGAAAATCGGAGTGCGTACTCCACTGTATGCCATTTGGTTCGACTAGTATGAGACTAGCTCCATACCCAGCGGAGTTGGAGGCTCCATCTACATGGAGCACCCAAACAGACTTCTTGTCCTTCGAAATTTCTTCTTCTGCGGATGCGCTTAGTCTTCAGACTTCCAGGTGCATTCAGCCAAGAAATCTGAGAGGACCTGGACCTTCATAGCCGATCAAGGCTGGAAACTAATATCAAACTCGCTCAGTTTCACGGCCCAATTGGCTATCCTTCCTGAAGTATCAGGACATCGGAGAATGGCCTTAAGAAGCTGATCAGTCATTACCACAATGGCGTGGACGTGGAAGTAAGGCCATAGTCGCTTTGCTGCAATTATTAAAAAATAGATCAGCTTCTGTATTTTTGAATATCTCGTTTCAGCATCGTGTAAGATTTTGCTGATGTAGTAGATCAGCTTGTGGGAGCCGTCTTCTTCTTTTCGAACGAGGACTGAACTAACTGTCTCGTCCAAAGCGAAAATTAAGGTATAAGTAGAGCACTTCCCCCTCTTGAGGTTTAGAAAGTAGAGGTAGGGTCTCCAGCTACTTCTTCAGTTCTTCAAAGGCAGTACAACAATCTTCGGTCCATTCAAAACCTCGAGATTGTCGAAGTACTTTGAAGAAGGGGAGGCATTTCTCAGCTGATCGGGAGATGAATCGGCTCAAGGAAGCAATCCTTCCTGTCAACTGTTGTACTTCCTTCTTACAAGATGGGTGCCTCATATCTCTAAGAGCCTGGATTTTCTCAAGGTTTGCTTCAATCCCCTGTTTGGTAACGAGGAACCCCAAGAACTTGCCCGGAGTTACCCCAAAGGCGCACTCGTCGGATTTAGCTTCATGCGGTGGTGTCGCAGGGCTCCAAACAATTCTTCTATGTCCTTGATGTGATCTTTTCTAAGAAGCTCTTGACGATCATGTCGTCAACATAGGCCTCCATGTTTCTCCCCAATTGCTCCTTGAATACCTTGTTGATCAATCTTTGGAATGCCGTCCCAGCATTCTTGAGCCTAAATGATATCATTTTGTAATAATATAGACCTTTGTCAGTGACAAAGGCCATCTTCTCCTCATCCTGGAGATCCATTCGGATCTGGTTGTATCCAGAGAAAGCAACCATGAAGCTTAATAATTGTGACCGGCGGTGGCGTCGACCAGTTGATCGATCTTCGAGAGAGGAAAGCTATCTTTTGGGCAAGTCTTATTGAGGTCTGTGTAATCGATGTAGATCCTCCACTTGCCATTGGCTTTCTTTACCATTACCACATTGGCCAACCACTCAAGATAATGAGCTTCTTGAATGAATCCTGCTTTGAGGAGCTTGCTTACTTCCTCATCTATTGCCTTCTATCTTTCGGGGGTGAAACCCCTTTTCTTCTGCCGAACCGGCTTATATTCAGGCGCAACTTCCAGCCGATGAGTAATTACTTCGGCCGGAATCCCTGGCATGTCCAAAGCCGACCAGACGAAAACATCAACATTATTTCTGAGAAAATAGATCGGCTCCGTTCTAGTTTTCTCATCAAGCATACTTTCGATCTGCACGACCCTGGTGGGTCCTCTTCAGTCAATGGCACCGAGATGGTTCCCTCCATGGGTTCATCAGAGTCTACGGTCGGGTCCCTCGGATCTAGTTGATCCCAAGTTGTAGGATCATTGGAATGCTTGTCTTGAATCATCAAGCACTGTCGTGCCGTTCTCTGATCTCCTTTGGCCTCTCCAACACCATTCTTGGTGGGAAAACGTACCAGGAGATAGTAGGTCGACACTATAGCCCAAAATTTGTTCAAGGCGGGCCATCCTAGAATCACGTTATAGGCCGAAGGGGTTCGGACCACCGTGAAATTGATTGGCAGTGTCTTCTGTTGAGGTTCGGTGCTAAGGGTTACAGGCAGTACTATTTCTCCCTCGATATCGACTTGTTTGCCCCCGAAGCAAGGGAGTGGTATAGGAGATCTTTGCAATTTATTTTTAGGCAAACACATCCGAGAAAATGCATCGTAGATCAAGACATCGACCGAGCTTCCATTATCAACCAAGATTCATTTTACATCGTAATTGGCCACGATGGCCAAAATTACAACAGGATCATCGTGCAGGAGCTGAACCCCCACGAGATCATCATCGAAGAAGAGAATAGCATTGTTGTCCTTGAGCTGCTTCAGGGCATCATCTTCGGCTCTTCTCCAGTTGGTAGATCGATGTATCATCCCCACATCTCCGTTGGTGGGTCTCTGATTTGGCAGTTCAGCCTCTTCAGGGGCCCTATGGAGAACTATAGCTTCTGATCGAGGCTCTTGGTGGCCAACGTACCGCCCCAGATATCCTCTCTTGTTGAGATCCTCTATAGCATCTCTCAACTGGATGCATTCTTTAGTATTATAGCCGTGGTCCCGGTGGAATCGATAGTATTTGTTCCTATTCCTTGTGGAAGAGGATGCCTTCATGGGACATGGCCGTTGGAGATAGTTTTCTTTCTCTATCTTCAAGAGAATCTTTTCTCGAGGGAGGTTGAGGGGGGTATAGGAGTCGAATCTCCTGCCCGATGCTCTGGACCTGGGACTCCGTCGTCGGTCAGTATATTTGTTGTTGTTGTTGTTGGGGGCAGGGGGGCCTTGTCCCCTGTTGTTTTTCTTCTTTGAAGGGGGCTTTTCTTTAGTCAATCACCGATTTGCTGCTTGTTCTTCGATGTCGGCATATTTCTGAGCTCTCGACAGGAGCTCAGCATAGCTTTTGGAGAACTTGTCCCGGAAAAAGGTGAGCCTGGACGTACGAAGCCCCTTCTTCAGTGTAGATATGGCTACGTGCTCGTTGAGATTGAGGATCTCAAGCATAGCCGAATTAAATCTGGAGATGTAATATCGCAGACTTTCTCCTTCATTCTGATGAAGGAGGAACAGCGTATCCGTATTGCGGGGTATCTTGCGGCAGGTCCTGAAATACAAGACAAATAATTTTTTTAGCTCGGAAAATGAATCGATGGTACCTGGGCATATGCTCGAGTACCACATCCGAGTGGCTTTCTTCAAGGTGACTGGGAATACGAGGCAGTACATCGCATCCGAAGCTCCTTGAATCATCATGTGGGCTTTGAAACTGTCCAGATGATCAAAAGGATTGGAGGTGCCGTCGTAGGGCTCCATCTGGGGGACCCTAAAGTGCCGAGAAACAACTTCAGCCATGATGCGGGCGGTGAAAGGAGGGCGCAGATCACACACCACTAAGTCATTGTGATGTCTTTGCTCCCGGATTCTCACAATCTCCGATTCAATGGCTTTAAACTTCCCATCATAGTCGGGGAGATATTGCTTCGACGGATTTTCCATGGGAGCGAAGTGTTCGGAGGAAGGAGAGAGAGTTTGCCTAGGCCTTTTCTCTCTTTACAGGGAATCGGTGGGCCTGGGCATCTGTGAACTTCGGCCCTCAGGAGAGGGTCAAGGACGGAGGGAAAGATGAGTGGACCCCTCTCGAGGGGCTCTTTTCCTCCGGGATCGAGAGCTGTGTTTGGAGGTGGCTGGCGGATACCCCACCTGAAAGGCTTTATTCTGTAAGTCCTGAACCATGGCCGTGAGAGTGTTGACCTAGTTCAGGAGATTCTCAAACTGTTGTTGTCCCATGACGAGCGTGGGAGGTGGAATGTCGTTTTCCACCGGAGCTTCACCCCCTGATAGGGAACACGACTTTGACTTGCTTAGACGATCTGAGTCTTTCCTCTTGCCATCGAGAATTTTTTACACTTCCCCTTTTCCAAGGAAGGGAGCTTGACAATGGATGTTTAAACGCTCCCCCTACCTAGCGCGCCAATCTGTTGGCGTAGAATCCCTTGTCTGACCTGGCGGAGCTTCTGGATCGCATGTCCGCTCCCTGGTTCACCTGCAAAATAAATTTCTGGCCGGAGTTGCTCTGGCGGGGGACAATCCGATGTATAAGTCAGAGACGGGCTCCGGCCACATAATGGAAAAGACTCTGAGGAGGATAAATGGAGAGGAAATGACTCTAAAATTTTCAGGAGTATCTTGTCTCTTACCTAGGTGTCCCCTCTTACCAGATTTATATTGATTGGTCTGGCCCGTGGTTCCGTTCTCTCTCCAGCGATTACGATGGGAGGAGTTAATTTATTTTCCCTCGTTCGCAATCGTGGACGGTTACGAAACGGTTCTGGCTAGGTCGGAGATGTTGCCGCCGGAATTAATGATCACGTGTTTTGGAAATAGTTGTACAGTCAATGACAGCAGTTATTTGCCATGTTCATGGAGATTTGAGACAGATCGGAGATCTATCTTTGGACTTCCTTTTTGGGAAAATATTTGTATCCAAATTGAAGGGGTGCCTTCGTCTTCGGAAATCATGTCTTCGGCATAGGTCGAAGACTTTGTCTTCGACGTAGGCTGAAGATTGTGTTTTCGGCTAATAGTGAAGATCATATCTTCGATTTAGGCCAAGGGTCCTATCTTCAGTAGAGGCCATAGGATGATTCTTCGGATGAAGTTGAGGGCTTCGGCTTCGGCTTGTCCGTCAATTGTTCGGCTTCTTCTGAACACTTTGGTTGACAGTGCATGGTTCGGGAGAAATGTCTTCAGCCGGTTGAACCGGTGGCTGATCAGTGCTTGAACTGACATATCCCAACAAAGACAATCAAGACCTGGCTTTCTTGATCAAATCTTCCATTGATGGGGAACTTTCCCTAAAAAATAACATTGTCCAAGTGTTTAAACTCTCCAGTTTCCACCAAATTACAATTAATAATGAATCCTCAACCGCTCCTTCCTATAATGTTTGCTTTTGGAAAATAAATAGGAAAAGAGGACTCCACTCAATTCATTAGTGAATAAAGATAAGCAAGAGATTACAAGATGTGATTTTGGAAGAGGATCAGAACAACTAAATAGATACTGGAAAATTATAGAATAGACAGGAGTTTCTTTTCAAAGTCTCGAGAACCATAAGAGGAGAATTTATTAAGTAATAAATCCAAAGTGATGACAAACTCGAGTTACTCAAAATTTTATTTTGTGAGGATTTGAGGTCTAAGATATCCACAAGATGGGAATGATGTTTCAATTTTGTGCTACTGAGGTAGCTATTAATGATATTGTTTGGAGGATTAGATCTTACTGGCTTGAATGGATCTCTATCACATCTCCCAAGAAGTCTTTAGAATTTTCTATGATGTATATTTGATTTACTTAGACTTCTTGTACCCATTTCATTTCTAATAAAATAAACTAGAGAGACTTCTCGAGTACTCTCACGAAAAGGGAGGGGTGAGAGATGTAAGAAGCAAGAACTCACTTGATGTAAAGAGACCTTATCTTCTCAAACATGAGAGAGTTCCATGGTGCAAAATATTAGATAATTTTTAAATTTAATCAAGAATATTCTCAAAGGGGGGTTTACATGAGCCATGCGTGAGGAAATTTTTTTTTTAAAGTAGATATTAAGATTGTAGTGGCTCAAAAAAAGGAGATAAGACCACAAAATTGTTTTCACAAGATAGCTTTCGCTAGAAAGCAACACAATTGGGGATGGTTTCTATATTTGAAAATGAACATGACATTTCTTTTGCTCTTATCAATACTACCAAGATCTTTTGCTCAAGCCGAAGAAAGCCTCTCATCCTTTGGTTGGACTAGTATCCGGAGAAGCATGGATCAATCATTCTCAACTTGCAAATCCTTTCAACATGGAGAAAATTAAAGCAAATTGTATTCTCGCTAGACAAATCTAAATCCTCGGGATCAGATGGTTTCTTCATCATTGCTTTTATAAAAATTTCTAGGATAAGCTTCACCTTCACCTTCTACTCTCTTTCAAGATTTGTTCAATGGAATTATCGGCTTTGAGCGGTTTAATTTTTCTTAAATTGCTCGAATTTCCAAGAAGGATTGTGCTTTCAATCGCTAAGACATTCGTCCCAATATGTTTGCTCAGCAGCCTATGCAGAATCACCAGGGAAGTTCAAGGCTAGCTAAGGTTTTATAGATGTTGGTCGATGGCATCCATAGAATATTATATATATGATAAATATTATACAATATAATAATAATAATTATATATGTATGTCTGTAATGATAGTAAGGGAGGCAGAAGAGGTTTTTTTCCCGGCAGAGATCAGAGGATTAAAGAATTTACATCAGAAAGACGAAGAAAACACAACCCCAGTGGAACGCCAACCCCGTTGCCCGTCAGCTTCTTTCCTGACCGAGAATTTAAGGTGGAGTGGACCAAACAGGGGGTTAGCAGAGTTTTGAAGCAATTACAGAAGAACTAGGGAACCCAAGAACCGCCAAAGTCTTGGAATTTACTCTGCTGTCTTACCTTACCTTAAAAAAAAAAAAAAAAAACTCTGCTATGCTACCAAACACTACATTATTTGACAAAAGGTATAGGAGGTCCATTTTATCTACAAACCGCGTGGAAACTCATAGGCGTATTACAACATAACGCAATTCAAAAATAAGAACAAACACCAAGGCAAAAGTGTATACAGAGCAACTTCAGAGGTCCTGAAGAATCTCAGGAGCATTTTTACTTTGTGCCAGCAATTTCCATGCTCCACCAGCAGGTTTTCATGACGTTGGACCAAAGATTAAATTGGAGTAACGCCTTGTAAGCCACGGATGAGATGGAATGACACTTTTTCCGAAAAAATGTTCCATTTATCTCGTTCCAGATGCTCCAAGTAACTGCACCAATAAGCACAAGGACCATGGATTTTGCCAGTTTACGGAACTTTCTATTTATCCACTCCAAACAAAGCCCTTTGAAGGAAGAATGAGAAGGTAGCACCCCAAGTGAATTGCAAGGTACTCTCCAGACAGATGTGACGGAAGGATAGTCCGCAAATAGGTGGTCCACAGATTCAGTCGAGCTTTGGCATGAGACACAACCTCCTATATCTCTTCCAAGTTTCTTACCCATAAATGACGAGTATTGATTTCGTTTTTCCAGCAAAGCCAAAGGAAGTACTTCACCTTGAGGGGGGCTTTGATGCTCCAAAGAGAAGGATCGAATCTAGATTGCACATTCCTAGAATTTAGAAACTCGTACATCGAAGCTGAGAAGTTTCTTTTATTACCATTTTCCATTCAGTGGAGACATCCTCGCCGTTAGGAACTCTTATTTTGGAGTCACCATCGACGTGAACAAGGCTGTGACACGAACGTGTGGGTAGAATAGAGAATACACCCATTAAATTAGAAAACAAAGGAAAACAACGCCAAAATAAGGGCCTTGCCACAAGGTGGAAGAATACAGTTAAGTGAAGGCGATTGACAAGAAAGTCTTATTAAATTATTTTTCCGTGGAAAAAGTCTCACAAAACATGTCCCTGGCCCATCCATCAGGCCGGTGGGTGAGCTATTGACACATAACGTAGTTTTTTGGGCAAATCCCCCTGCTGCGAAGAACCTTCCTTCCTCTGCTCCCACCTATTAAGTAATCAAAGCCACACCCCAAACTTTTCTTTTGTTTTTTTGACGATGAGGGAGGCTAAAATGTAACACCCAGAAAAAAAAAAAAAAAAAAATATATATATATATATGACGCGCGCGAGCTGGTTCTGCGCGAGGAGCGCGGGAAGCAAGCGCGCGACACGCGGGCGGGCGACACGCGAGCGTGCGGCCCGGCCCATCACGGCGGGCGCGCGTTGCGCGGCCCAAGCCCACGCGCGCGGCACGCGCGGGCGCGTGGACTCGGTCCAGTCCGAGCCGGCTATCGCGTGGGCGTTTCCTACGCATTTCCCAGGTGTTTCCCAACCATTTCTCGCGATGTATGGTGATCCATGAGATTTCTAAGTGATCTGGACCGTCCGATCGAACGGCTGAGATTGGTTCGAAGGAGTTTAGGCTTGATTAGGTGTTTTTGGATTCGGATTTGGACGTGGTTTGAGACGTCGATCTTAGATCTGACGGCTGGGGAGATATTTAATGGTTTGAACTTCCTAGGTTACGTTTGAGATGATTTTGGATGGATTTTTCTCCTCTTTTTAAACAGGACATCGATAGGAAGTAGGGAAGAGCCTGCTGAGAGCCATAAAAGAGAGGAGAAGAGAGAGAGAAAGAGAAGGGAAAAGAGAAGAGAAGAAGAAAGAAAGAGAAAGAGGAGAAGAGAGAGAGAAAGGGAGAGGGAAGGGATTTTGGTTTGGAAGACGAGGGAAGAGAAAATCGGGGGGAACCGATTTGATGAATTTATTTATTATTGTAGGAGATCAATCTTTTGAGCAGGAAGGATTTGGACGAATAAGGTATAGATTGATACCGGATATTTTGGATTAGCGATTGAAGGTAAGGATTCTGGGCGTGATCATCAATTTATATATTATTTTATATGCATGGTTTTGATCCGAGTGCATGATCATTGGCATGCATGAATTATTGTTATATGGTGTAGTTGAGTTTTATGAAGAACAATATGATTATGGTTGTTATTATTTTATATTCCGGATATCGTGTTTATCGGATAAAAATTCTATTTTGATAATTTGGACCGTGATGTCGGTCAGTGGAAGAGTTGAGATTTCATGTTTGATATTGTGGTTTTATCATTATTATTGTCGATATCTCATGCGTGATGTTATAAAGAAAATTGATATCCGGATGTGTTGGACCATGATACCGGAATGCTAAATAGGTTGAACCATGAAACTGGATATCGAGTGGGTTGGACCACGATATCAGTTATTAAAATGGGTTGGACCATGATATCGGTTATCAAGTGGGTTGGACCACGATACCGGTTATCGAGAGATCATAAAAAATATGTTTTGACAAGTGTTAATGAAGTAAATACGGTATTTGGTCTAGCCATGCTACGGTTGCACCGTGGTTATACAGCCTGAGCCACGGGCTTTGTACGTGGGAGCCGGCCACGGGCGGATAGTACGTGGGACAGCCGAGCCACGGGCTTAGTACGTGAGCAGGACCGACCATAGTATGCATGGTCGCTTTGAGGTTGCCAGTCATGGGCTGGTACATGACCGTGGCTAGACCAGAACCCTAAAGATAAAGGTGCAATAATGAGAATATTAAAGGAAAAATACAAAGTTATCAAAGTTTTATAATACATGAGGCTTAGATCATTTAATTGAATGACATAATATACTGGTATTTTGCTATTTTAGAAATGTATATTATTACTGGTGTGATCATATGAAAACCTTACTGGGCTGTAGAGCTCATAACCTACTTTCTTCTTTTACAGAGTCGTGCAGATACTTGGCTTGGTGATGAGTGAGATTTTCTTGAAGTAAGTGATTCTTGTGTACCAGGCCTTGCATGATCTCTAGGATAAAACTTAGGATTTATGCGGCCGGTCGCGTGCCGATTTTGATGCTGGATTCGGAGCGTGACAGAAAAGACAAGGCCACCCAGGTTTTATTGAGCACACCCCGAACTTTTCACACCCTTGGATCAAGCTTCCTTTGACTCCCTCTCGATCGGTCACTCTCCACCCTGCGCCTCCCTCATTCATTATATCTATAAGCGATACTCCATTTAGCAGTATAAACAAGGTAACAGAACCAAAATCAATCTAAAATCCTCCATCTTAGTCATGAAGACAGTCCAAATTCAACCTTTCCTCTTCTCTCTCCTTTTATTCTTCTCCCTCTCTTTTTTGGAGGCCGGAGCACAGAGCGAAGCACAAGTTCTTCTCAAATGGAAGTCCAGCTTGTTTCAGCCAGATGCTCTGAGCTCATGGTCCCTTGCCAACTCTGCCGGCTCATGCACAAGGTTTGGTGACGTCCGCTGCAACTCCGCTGGCAGCGTCGTGCAGCTGATCTTATCCCGTGCCAACCTCAACGGCACCCCCCATGAATTAGACTTTGCTTCTATGCCCGGCTCATCGAGCGCAATACCTGTCACGTCTCAAATTCGGTATTGAAATCGGCTACGCGATCGGTCATAAAATTTTAAAATATATTTTAGAGATCATGTAAGATCTAGATGCACAAGAATCATTCTATTTAAAATCATATCAACTAAACCAATATTATTTAATTAGTTTAATAATAACTAAAAATATCTAAAGTCAAAACTACTAAATGATTCATTGAGTTATTATATAAGTATCAACAACATATCTAACTAAGCAAAACTAGCTATGCCATCTAAAAATTGATGTTCAGTCTCATGCCCAACCCGATCCTTGCTATGCATCATTTTACCACGAATCTAATCCACTATCAAGCTCGAATATCCTGCATAACTCTGAGAAGGAAAAAATAAATAGGGGACATCCCAGTAAGGTCTCCAAATAGTCTCATCAATAATAATATAAATTGAAAATATTGAAAAATAATAGTTTATTAAAACATGCAACTAAAATAACTCAAATATCAAGTGTAATATCCGGGCTTGGGCTGAAGTCGGCAGGCCCAGCCGACTTCAACCCAAACCAGTCAACAAAAAAAAAAAAAAAAAACCCCGGAGAGGTCGTGGAACAGGGGAGGTTTCCTCACCCTTGACCGGCCGGCGTTTTCGCCGAAGACTTCGAGGGAGGAGCCGTAAGGGGAGAGGGAGTCGGTCGGCATCGTGGTTGAAGTTGTTTGGGACTCCGATTGACGCAGTTTCCCTTCCTTAGACATTAAGGGACCGTCGGTGGATTTCTTTAAATCTCTTTCCACCGTCGTCCAATCAAGCTTTCAAACTCCTCTCCAAGCCGTCGTCTCCCCTCTCCGGTGAGCTTCGAGAGACCGTCAAAGTCCGGTGAGTTTTTTTTACTATTAAGAAGGATTACTTTTGATTTTTTCGGTTCAGGTTGCCATGGAGGTCGTGGGCCACCGGTGGCCGCTGCCGCCGTCACCGTCACCTGCTTTCGATCCATATAAGTCTTTCGGTGACCACCTTTCGCTGGCCACCGTCGGCGACCCCGAGAGGCTGGCTCAGGTCGAGCCAATGGGGGAGCAGGGAGGTGAGTTCAGGAGGAAGAAAAGAGAAAGAAAGAAAGAAAGAAGAAAAAAAACGGAAGAGGGCTTGTTCTGTGAAAAAAAGGGGAAAAAAAAAAAGGGAGAAGCCCTGTTCGGTGAAAAAAAAATGAGGAGATAGAAAGAGGAGAGAGAAGATGATGAGAAGAGAGGAGAGAGAATGTAAGGAGAAAGAAAGTGGGAGAATAAATATTTTATAATAATATATTGTTATAGGAGATAGAGGATCGGGAAGTTTTCTCAGAATTCGTGCAACTAGAAATTTAGATTTTAATTAAATTATTTATGTAGTGAATCAGTCCCTTGAACAGGAAGGCGTTGCGCAGATCTCGGGTACAGACTAGTTCAGGTGTAGATAATTGATTTTTAAGAAGTAAGGATTCTGGACCCGATCACCAGTATATATATATATATATGTGTGTGTGTTTATTATTTTAGTTATATGATTTGATCCGAATATATATATATTTACATGCATGGGTGCTTTCGGTTAGCATGATTGATTTTCCAAAATATAAATAGATTTGTTATTATTGTTATTTATATTTTATTTTAATATACCATGGTTATCAAGTGATCTTTGAAATGGGTTGGACCGTGATATCGGTTGTTTGAAAATGACATGTTTTGACAAGATAATGTGAAAAGATAAGTGTTAACGGTGTTTGGACTAGCCATGCCACGGGATCGTGGTTATATAGCCAGAGCGGGCTTAGTACGTGAGCCTGGTCATGGACAGATTGTACATGGTCGATTATGAGATTGCCAGTCACAGGCTGGAGTGTGACATATAGTGTGCCAGTCACAGACGGGAGTGTGACAACAGTGTGCCAGTCACATGCTGGAGTGCGACTGTGGCTAGTCCAGAACCCTAAAGAAGAGGAAAAGTTAATAAAAACATATAAAGGAAATATAATATTATGAAAGGTTTTAATATACTTGATATGTGATTGGTTTTGGTTGCATGACCGGAAATTTATCGTTTTCCCGTTATACTACTATGATATTGCTGCTTTCAGTTTTTATATTAATACTGGTGTGATTATGAAGGAACCTTACTGGGCTGTAAAGCTCACTCCCTACTTTCTATTTTTCCAGAGACTCAGGATACATAGCGAGGATTGGGCTGAGCGTGAGACGGAGCTTCATTAATGTTGAGTTAGTTAGTTAGAGTTAGTTTGGTTACTGATGCTTGTTGTGAATCAGTAGACCAATTAGTGATATTGATTTAATAAATGGATTGTGTAATTGTTAATCAATTATTTATATAATATTAGTTTTAATTTTGATATGTTTGACTTTTGTGTACCTAGGCCTTGCATGATCTCTAAGGTAAAACCTAGGGTTTGTGCGGCTGGTCACGTAGCCGATTCCGGTGCTGGATTCGGGACGTGACAGAGTGGTATCAGAGCAAACCAGGTTTTAGGATCTTAGGGTATAAGCTCATCGAGAGAGTGTGGGTTGATTCATAGGTGAGATAGATATTATGTCATGTTTGTTTTGACCATCTGAGTGTTAGTTGTATACTAACAATGACTGGTGTAGGTTTTCCATGGCACGTGGTAGTGGACATGGACGTGTTAGGAGACCCACAAGATTTACGGATGGAGCAAATGCTTGGGATCCTATAGAGTAGCACGAGGATACTGGGGTTCTATCTGGTGATGAGGAACATCCACAAGAACCAACGTCCAATCCCATGGACAACGCTGGTGATGAGGAGCATCCACGGGAACCGGCGCCAAACCCTTTGGACAACATCCCGGAGACTGGAACTGCAGAAACAGGAACACCGGAAGGATCTGGAGTTCAGCCTGGGGACCAGGTGGGTCTTCCTCAGCTATTGCAATTTTTAGTGCAGCAACAAGCTACTACAAGAGCTGATACACTGAGATTAATGGAAGCACAACAGCAACAGCAACAGCAACAGTTTATACAGCAGCTATTATTACAGCAGCAGTAGCCAGAAGTAAGGATTCCACAAGAACGACAGTCACTTTGATAGATTTCAAGAAGTATGCGCCATCGGTATTCAAGGAAACATATGATCCCATGGAGGTAGAGGATTGGTTAAAGGCTGTGGAAAAGGTATTCCAAGCATTGCAGTGTCCGGAAGGGGAGAATGTTACTTTTGCTACATTCTTGTTACAAGACGAGGCAGCTGCTTGGTAGGAGTTGGAGCTTGGGAAGCAAGGACCAAACGATGCACCTTTTACCTGGACAGATTTCAGAAAGGTTTTCTATGAGAGGTAC
Organism: Areca catechu; assembly: GCA_021397845.1. Classification (NCBI taxonomy): domain Eukaryota; kingdom Viridiplantae; phylum Streptophyta; class Magnoliopsida; order Arecales; family Arecaceae; genus Areca; species Areca catechu. Next base: position 1,531,132 of record JAHSVC010000020.1, read on the forward strand.
TTTCCTCAAAGTATTCGGGTACAAAAATTTCGAGAATTTGATCGCTTGGAGCAGGGTAGCTTAACAGTTTCTCAGTATACTATAAAGTTTGAAGAATTATCAAGATATGCTCCATCACTGTTGGCAGATGAAGGGATCCGGGCCAGGAAATTTGAAAATGGACTTAGAGATCGGATTCAGCATCAGGTGACTGCCTTCGAGCTACCCACTTATAAGGAGGTTGTCATAAGGCACTGATTATATAAAGGGGACTGGATGCCACTCAAGCAGAGAGAGAAGAAGATTTAAAGAAAAGACCCAGATCAGGAGGATTTCAGGATCAATCTAATGAAAACATCAGTGCAAAGACATGGAAGCCTGATAATGCTACTCCAAACGACAATATTCAACAAAAGAGTGATGTCAAATGTTATAAGTGTGGTGGTCCCACTATAAGCGGGATTGTACATGGCCAGATGAGTAGAAGTGCCGTAACTGTGGCAAACCGGGTTATAAGCCGGTTGTGTGTCCATATGGTCAAGGGTCACAGCAACAAGTACCTCATGAAAGGCAGCAACTAGAAGGATAGCAGAAATCAGTAACTCAGGGACGGGTATATACACTCACCCAGCAGGATGCCAACGCATCTAATTTAATAGTGACAGGTATGAATAGGTTATGACCATTTGGGATGGTAATACAAGAGATTAAAATCATAATGACATGATGATTATTAGGATATGACAAGAATAGTGTTAGAACTTAGATTATGATGATTTGAAACTGTGGTATAAGTGATTTTGATAGATATGAGTAATATTGGAATTCAAGTCATGATTATTCAAGACTAGACATTTGTGATTTGGAAATCACTTAGTAGTTGTTAAGATATAACATGGATTCAGAACTATGACATAAGTGATTAGGATATAGTTTGAATGTCAAAAACTTGATCTGGATTATAAATGAAAAATATCAAGTTTTGAAGTAAGTACCTTAAGAGGTAGACTAATTGGAAGTTGGAGATCGAATGACATGAGGGTTGATTATTCTTAAGGTTTAAAAATCTCAATCAAGCTAATTTCGAGGATGGAATTTTTTTTTAACGGGGGGAGAATGTAATATCCATGCTTGGGCTGAAGTCAGCAGGCCCAGCCGACTTCAACCCAAACCAGTCAAAAAAAAAAAAAACCCCGGAGAGGTCGTGGAACAGGGGAGGTTTCCTTACCCTTGACCGGCCGACGTTTTCATCGAAGACTTCAAGGGAGGAGCCGTAAGGCGAGAGGGAGTCGGTCGGCGTCATGGTTGAAGTTGTTTGGGACTCCGATTGACGTAGTTTCCCTTCCTTAGACGTTAAGGGACCGTCGGTGGATTTCTTTAAATCCCTTTCCACCGTCGCCCAATCAAGCTTTCAAACTCCTCTCCAAGCTATCGTCTCCCCTCTCCGGTGAGCTCCGAGAGACCGTCGAAGTTCGGTGAGTTTTTTTTTACTATTAAGAAGAATTAATTTTGATTTTTTTGGTTCAGGTTGCCGTGGAGGTCGTGGGCCATCGGTGGCCGCCGCCGCCACCGCCGTCGCCGTCGCCTGCTTTTGATCTGTCGGAGTCTTCCGGTGACCACCTTCCGTTGGTCACCGCTGGCGACCCTGAGAGGCTGGCTCAGGTCGAGCCAATGGGGGAGCAGGGAGGTGAGTTCGGGAGGAAGAAAAGAGAAAGAAAGAAAGAAAGAAGAAAAAAAAGGAAGAGGGCCTGTTCCCTGGAAAAAAAAGGGGAAAAAAAGAAATAAAAAGGGAGAAGCCCTGTTCCGTGAAAAAAATATGAGGAGATAGAAAGAGGAGAGAGAAGATGATGAGAGAGAAGATGAGGAGAGAGAATGTAAGGAGAAAGAAAGAGGGAGAAAAAATATTTTATAATAATATATTATTATAGGAGAGAGGATCGGGAAGTTTTCTCAGAATTCGTATAACTAGAAATTTAGATTTTAATTAAATTATTTATGTAGGGAATCAGTCCCTTGAACAGGAAGGCGTTGCACAGATCTCGGGTACAGACTAGTTCAGGTGTAGATAATTAATTTTGAGAGGTAAGGATTTTGAACCCGATCACTAGTATATATATATGTGTCTGTTTATTATTTTAGTTGCCTGATTTGATCCGAATATACATATGTTTACATGCATGGGTGCTTTTGGTTAGCATGATTGATTTTCCAAAATATAAAAGGATTTGTTATTATTGTTATTTATATTTTATTTTAATATACCATGGTTATCAAGTGATTTTTGAAATGGGTTGGACCGTGATATCGATTGTTTGAAAATGACATGTTTTGACAAGATGATGTGAAAAGATAAGTGCAACAGTGTTTGGACTAGCCATGCCACGGGATCGTGGTTATATAGCCAGAGCGGGCTTAGTACATGAGCCTGGCCATGGGCAGATTGTACATGATCGATTATGAGATTGCCAGTCACAGGCTGGAGTGTGACATATAGTGTGCCAGTCACAGGCAGGAGTGTGACAATAGTGTGCCAGTCACAGGCTGGAGTGTGACCGTGGCTAGTCCAGAACCCTAAAGAAGAGGAAAAGTTAATGAAAACATATAAAGGAAATATAATGTTATGAAAGGTTTTGATATACTTGATATATGATTTGTTTGGGTTGCGTGACCGGAAATTTATCGTTTTCCCGTTATACTACTATGATATTGCTGCTTTCAGTTTTTATATTAATACTGGTGTGATTGTGAAGAAACCTTACTGGGCTGTAAAGCTCATTCCCTACTTTATGTTTTTCCAGAGACTCAGGATACATAGCGAGGATTGGGCTGGGCGTGAAACGGAGCTTCATTAATGTTGAGTTAGTTAGTTAGTTAGAGTTAGTTTGGTTACTGATGCTTGTTGTGAATCAGTAGACCAATTAGTGATATTGATTTAATAAATGGATTGTGTAATTATTAATCAATTGTTTATATAATATTAGTTTTAATTTTGATGTGTTTGACTTTTGTGTACCTAGGCCTTGCATGATCTCTAGGATAAAACCTAGGATTTGTGCGGCCGGTCACGTAGCCGATTCCGGTGCTGGATTCGGAGAATGACATCAAGTATAACAAAATCTTTGATAACATCATGTTTTCTTTAGTCTTTTCATTAGTTATCCTTCTTCTTTAGGGTTCTGGACTAACCACGGTAATGCTCCAGTCCATGATTGGCAACTTCGGTGTCACACTTCAACCTGTGACATGGCAATATGATTGTCCATGCCTGTAATTGGCAATATTTATCACGATTTCGCCTGTGACCGGCAATATCATTATTTTGCCGGTGACCAGCAATATCATTGTCCATACCTATAATTGTTAATATTTGTGATGATTTCGCTTGTGACTGGCAATATCAGTAACCACGATCCTGTGGCATGGTTAGTCCAAATACTGTATTCTCTTAATTAACACTTTATTCTTTCACATCATCATGTTAAACCATATCATTTACTGTTTTCCAATAACCGGCATCATGGTTTAGCCCATTCAAGGATAACTTTATTTAATAAAACATGGTATATAGGAACATAACCAATGACGCCAATCATATTATCCATCACGAGAAATCAAAATATACAATGCAAAACAACCATGTATACCAATGCTCATGTGCGCAGATCAAACCATATCATTTAAGATATATATATATACAACTGGTGTTCAAGTCCAGAAATTCTTACCTTCAAGAGCTAATCCAAAATACCTGGTATCAATCTATATCCGGAGCTCGTCCAACACCTTCTTGCTCAGAAGACTATTCTCCTACAATAACAATGCTTAATGTAAATAATCCTAGATCAATTATAAACCAAAAATCTTTTATCCATAAAATCCTAACTTTATGAATTCCAAGAAAGAGAGCTTTTCGATCCCCGTCCTAGACCTAGGACCCATAAACACATCATGAGCCTCCTTGAAACACCTCTTGCCTCCAAGCATCCAGAAATTATCTTCAATATTCTTGTCATGATCTTCTAAGTCTCTCGAAAATTTGAAAGCACCGTGCAAATCCCAATAGAGCTGCCGGACATCATCCCTCTGCTTCCAAATCTTGAGTTCATTCGATTCTTTTCCAGCAGTCTCAGCGGTCGCATCCCTCGAGACCTCGGCCAGAATGGGCGTTCGAACAGCGTCATCTTTTCAAACAATAACTTCTCAGGGGAATTGCCTCCAGATCTATGCAAGGGCTTCGCTTTTCAGAACTTCACGGCAGATAACAACCACTTTACAGGCTTGCTGCCGGCTTGCTTGTGCAACTGATCGGGACTGGTCCAAGTTCGGTTGGAGCAGAACCACTTCACTGGAGACATGTCAGAAGCTTTCAGCATCCATCCTGCACTAATCTACTTGGATCTCACCGGCAATCGGTTAACGGGCACGCTGTCTCCAGACCAGGGGGAATGCAAGAATCTCACTTACTTGAACGTGGATGGAAACAACATCTCTGACAATATTCCAGCGGCATTCGGGAACATGACCAACATAAATGACCTGATCTTAGCTTCCAACCTTTTATCCCGAACAATTCCAGCGGCAATAGGTTCCATGGTTTCCCTGGAATGTTTTAATTTGGCAAACAACCATTTTTCTGGGATTATTCCGAGATCAATAATAGGTTCCTTGTCTTCTCTCCGATCACTGCACTTGAACAATAACTGTTCGATCGGGCAAATACCATCTTCATTGAAGAACTGCAGGCAGTTGGTCGTTTTAGACCTCGGGGAGAACAAAATCCATGGAAACATTTCAAATTGGTTAGGAGAGGGGCTCTCATCATTGAGGATCCTCCGTCTAAGGTCAAATATGTTAAGTGGTAGTATTCCTCCCCAGTTGTTACTTATATCTTCTCTTCAGCTCTTAGACCTTGCACACAACAATATCTCAGGAAGTATTCCGCGGAGTTTGGACAATCTTACCGCAATGGCAGAAGGCAGCATTGAAAAAGGAAAAAATGGCAAACTCCTTTTACTACAGTGACTCCTACTACGATGACAGCATTTCCATGATCCGGAAAGCAAGAGAGTTCGTTTTTCAAAAAATGCTTTCATTAATAGTGGGAATAGATCTTTCAGGCAATCATCTCTGTCATGAAATCCTTGCAGAGCTAACAAATCTTTCAGGACTAGTTTTTTTTTGTATCTCTCAAGAAATCTTTTGGATAGAAGTATTCCAAATTCGATCGGTAACTTAACACAGCTAGGAGCTCTTGACTTATCCGTGAATCACTTATCAGGTATAATTTCTTAAAGCATCTCTTCTCTAATATTCTTGGCTATCTTGAACTTATCAAACAACAACTTGCCGGGATGATACCATCTAGCAACCAACTGCAAACACTTGTTGATCCCTTAATATATAGTGGCAATGATGAACTTTGTGGCTTTCCACTAAACAAAAGTTGTTCCAGTTGCCAAGCATCCGATGTTCAATATTTGTCTTTTTTGTCAACTGATGATGGTGTCGAAAAAATATGGTTGTATCTTAGCATGGGACCAGGATTTGTGGTGGGATTTTGGGGATTCTTTGGTATTTTATTCTTTAAGAGATCCTTGAGACTTGCCTATTTTCGATACATTGATGATATATATGACAGGTTCTCTATGATATCAATGAGGAGCATGTAAGGATTGCAGACCTTTTTTTTTTTTTAATGATGTAATGTAATGATGGAAGACTTGTTTGTTGCAGATTGACATGTTCATTTATGAGAAATTTGGTATGTTTTATATGAATCTTGCATCTTTTGGCATTAGAAAATTGGTATGTTTTATATGAATCTTGCATCCTTATGTTCCTAACCTGCTACTTATACAGGATGGTTATTGCGGGTTCTTTCACAGTCAAATATTAAATCAAAATGAGATGCAAGCTTTACAGAAAATAGGAAACGAGTCTAACCTTAATCTAAAATTTTGCAGAAGTAAATCAAAAGGATAGACAATGCACATTTAATAAATAATTTTCTTATTATGTTGATCTAAAATCATAGCTTAATTAACTAATATAATACGTTTTTTCTCCTTTTTTTTTTTTTTTTTGAAGGTCAACACATTGTTTCTCTCAAAAAGGAAGAGGAAGTACTCAAAAAGGAAGAGGAGGTAAAAGATTACTAGATCAATTAAAACCCTTAAACTAGGGCTGAAACTGGATCGGATACTAGTATATCCATATCCATATTTATTTTATTTAATAGATACATATATAGATATTAATTAGATATAAAAATTTATATCCATATTTATATACGGACACAAATCGGATACTAAAAATATAGATACAAATACGAATATATGTCTGATAATTAAACCTTATGGCTATGAAACCAAAGATCTTATTAAATGAAAGATAAATCAAGTTAATAAAATATTAATATGCTTATACATTTTTCTTAAAAATTAATTAGCACTATTAAAAATTAAATAGAGTTACAAGTAGAATCGGATATTTGGATATGGATCGATAATTATCTATCCATATTTACATCCATTTTTCTTTATGGATATAGATTTGGATATTAGTCGGATGCTCTATCTATATTCGGATGGACTTGAATACAAAATTGAATTCGATTGAATATTATCTAAAAATATCCATATATATTTTTCTTTATGAATATTATCCATACTATTTTTATCTTTACCTTGAATAGAGACATTTGTTGTGGATGATAAAGGCCATCAATAAATGTAAAGGAAATTTGTCACAGTGGAAAGTTTTCAATGGTGGTGTTCAAATCTTTGCAACTGATTAGCCGGCAAAATAATATTTTATGCAAGAGATAGAGAATATCTCCATTCAAAGCACTTAAAGCCATGCAAAGATCAACTGATATAAAATAGGGATTTTAAACATCCGGTCCATTTATAGACTGAACTGAAATTCTTAGTCCTTATTGACCCAAATCATAACTCCCAGTCTAGATTTATTTTTTAATTCTTAAAGGACAAAAATGCCCCTAGTCCAAAATTCTTTTATTTCCATGGATGAATTTTCATATTTTTCCTGCTTCCTCTTTTGACGAGAAGCTTCAGTGATTTCCTGCTTTCCCTCTGCTCCGATGTCTTGTTGGAATCAGAAAAACGTGAAGTCCTTAAAGGCGTCTAGTTAAAATCAAGAAGACAGGAAACTAATATTACTATTTGTTGTTACAAGCTCTAGAGAGACGATGCTTTTTTTGGAGAGATTCTCAGATCTAAACTTTTTAGTTCATAATTTAATTAAGGTTTTCATGCTTGATTCTTGATGATAGTTCATGTAATGTAATATAGATATCAATTGGATGTTGTGAAAGTTGAGATTTTTATTAAAGAATCATGTTTCAGTTCAAGAATAGTTCTTTTTTTTTAAGTTAATACAAACTAGTGGTGAATGTGTTGATAATTCATCTTTCAGAAAAATTCAAAAGCTCAAAGTTGAACAAGACTGATTATAAACAAGCTTTTATTATTGAATTCTTGCAATAAAATTTAGTCGGTTATAAGGATTACTTTTTTTCGGTGATCTTTCTTGCATGCTGTAAATTTGAGGTTGATCTTCTTGGTTCTTTTTGGTAGTTTATTGTATGAAATAGTAATTTAATTGTGCTAGATTTAGTTAATTATATGTAGAACTAAGTTAACTATATCCAGTGATAATTTAACTATGCTAGGTTTACTTAATTGTGTATAGACTCAATTTAACTATATATAATATTAAATTAATTATGTGCAGTGTTAAATTAACTATGTGCTGACTTAATTTAATTATATACAATAGTAATTTAATTATATGCTGGTTTAGTTAATTATGTGTAGAACTAAATTAACCATGTGCAAGAGTAATTTAATTATGGGTCAGGTTTAGTTAATTGTATGCAGAACTAAATTTACTGTATACAGTGGTAATTTAACAATATATTATGTTTAGTTAATTGTGTGCATGCTCAATTTAACTATATGTAATATTAAATTAACTGTATGCAGTATTAAATTCACTATGAGCTAGTTTAATTTAATTGTGTGCAGTAATAATTTAATTGTATGCTAGGTTTAGTTAATTATATGCAGAACTAAATTAATTGTGTACAACAGTAATTTAATTATGCGTTAGATTTAGTTAATTATGTGTAGAACTAAATTAACTATGTACAATAGTAATTTAACTGTATGCTAAGTTTAGTTAATTATATGTAGATTTAATTTAACTATGTGTAATTATAAATTAACTATGTACAATGTTAAATTAATTATGTACTAGCTCAATTGAATTATGTATAGTGATAATTTAACTATGTGCACGTTTTAGTTAATTATATTCAAAAAAAGTTTTGTGAATATGGTGTGGAAGAGGATTCGAAAGAAATCAACAAACGGAAATATGACATGGAAGAGGATTCAGAAAAAATGATTTAGAAGAAATATGCAAATGTGATGTGGAAAACAATTTAGAAATCAACAAACAAGAATATGATGATGAGGAAGAGGATTCATAAGAAATCAAAAAATAAAATAGGAAACAAAGTTTTGGAAATATAGCATGAAAAGAATTTGATGTAGAAAAGGATTAAGAAGAAATCAGTAAAATAAAATCGAAAAGAAAATTTTAGAAATATGACGTAAAAGGAATATAACATGGAAGGGGAATAAGAAAAATTCATTAAAATAAAATAGGAAAGAAAGTTTTGGAGATATAACACAGAAGAAATATGACATGAAAGAGGATTCAAAAGAAATATAGCATGAAAGGAATATGACATAGAAGAAAATTTGAAAAAAAAAATTACTAAAATAAAATAAGAAAATGCAAATTTTTGAGATTATGGCATGGAAGAGAAAAATCTTCAAACTATAGAATAAAAAATGTTTCGAATAGATAAATCAATGATAATTAAAGAATGTTTTAGATATTTTCTAGAGGATAATGATATCATAAAGAATATGTTGCGTGGGCATGGGCCGCGCTCCGCGTGCCCGCACGCTGAGGTGGGCCGTGCGCCATCTTGCGCGCGTGGGTCCGGGCTGGGCCGAACTCCTGGGCCCGCCTGCTGCTACTTTTTTTTTCTGATTTTTTTTTTTGGTTTTTTCTCCTTGAGCTACTGGCTTGGTTTTATTGGGCTGGCTTGGTTTTCTTGGGCTGCTGGGCTTGCTAGATAATGCTCCTCACCCAACACCTCCTCTGCCAAGAGCTTAACTCATTCATCAAAAGCTTCGCAACAACTTTCCCACTAAATCACTCACAAGTTAACACATGACGAGCTGCTTCATGGACCCTTTACCAGCAAACCAAGCATTTGCTTGGATGTATAGAGTAGCACTGTCACATCACTAGCCAAACCAAAGAATACTATATTTTATTCTTTTAAAACTCAATGTCTTAGATCAGTTTAGCACTTGTTTCTCCTCCTTTCCATTCTTTTTTCAGAAATTTACTGCAATGGAGTCGGTTCATGAGTTGATAAATATTTGTTAAGCATACTTTAGGAGGAGGAGGAGTTGACAAATATTTATTTTTATACGAGTGCAGCCTATTTTCATTGAGGCATACAAAAGTATAGGCAAATTTCGTTTAGTTTAGCAACCCAATCTTCCTTCCACGCAAGTTAATTTGAGCATATGTAATATCCGAACGGACATTTACACAGCTGGAAATCCATCCTACTCTGGAGTACAAACCTTTTCTTTGTCAGTTTAGAGGGAGGGGGAGAGATTGATTTTGTAAATTGAAGGAGATATGAAGCTAGTAGCATGTAGAACTTTCTTACAAATCATATTAGAAGATGGAAGCAGAATTATTCCACATATTTAGAAAAGGTTTCCAGAAGTAGGTCCTTGGAAGTAAGCACCATGTAAACAGCACGACCCTTAGCTTCCCAATGATTCCTTTCAGCCATAAAATAAACTGGCTCAATTGGCCTTTAATCAGCTACACAACAAGTCGAAAGCATTTAGCTTAGGTGCTCGATTCCTTCTGAGCATATGTTGCCCCTTGATCCTCTCTGGATGCATCGACGGATTGAAATAGCTCCACTTTGTAGGAGTAAATCTTACACACATATAAGAAGTACATGAAATTTAGGACACTAAGGATGGTAAGGAATCCGTAATAGTAATCCAGATGAGAGGCATTCAGGTTGTTCAGAACCCAACCCTTACCATGTTTGCTTGTGATATTAGATACTAATTTTAGGAGAAAACTGCTGAGAAAGTTGCCCACACCATAAGAAGTCAAAGAATATGAGGTTCCCAAACTCTTCATGCTCTCCGGAGCTTGGTCATAGAAAAATTCTGTCATTCCCACAACCAAGAAAGCGTCAGCCGTTCCCATAAGCACAAACTGAGGAAGCAGTATGAAGATGGTAACAGGAACTTGTCCCCCAGTCTTGTCCAGTCCATGACTTCTAGCAATGCTTAGCCTGCTCCTCTCAGTTAGGGAGGCGATTAGCATTATTATGATACGGAAAACAAGTCCAACTCCCATTCTTTGAAGGAGTGTGATTCCCCTAGGATTCTTTGTCCAAATCTTCATGAACTTTACAAAGTAACGGTCATAGAGAGCAACAGAAACGAGCATGGACAGTGTCACAAATGCCCCAAGGCATGCAGGTGGGATTTGGAAGTGTGGTCCGATGTGGCGATTCAAAGTGGTGCCTTGTTTAATAAAAAGGGTATTGGTTTGAGCGATCATCGTGCATGGGATGAACATCGCAGTCAAAATTGGAAGCATTCGTATAATTTGTTTTGTCTCCTCCACTTGGGTTACCGAGCACAATGTCCATGGGGTGTTGGAGCCAGCTTTCACTGCAGCTTTAGTGAGGAACCTGCATTTGTTCATGAAAACAAAGGAAGTTAAAAGTTACTAGCACTGGCTTTGCAAACAAAACTTATAAGATTTAGAAAAAGAATAAGATATCTTTCTTTATATTTCCCGTCTACAGTCAAACTGGTCTTTAGAATCTTAATAATGATCACTATCCTAAAAGTCAAACTTAGTTATATAGATTTTCTTTTTTGTTGATTGCCATCAGAATTTTGCTAGATGGAAAGTTAGCAGACTGTCTATCAATCCTTTTGTACATATAATTGTTGCCAATTTGATTTTAAACATATATGCCTTACAGAAAATTACAGAAACAACCCTTCAAGTTTAAACCATTTACATCTAGACCCTAAAAATTTAGAAAGTGTCAATTAGCCAGCAAAATTTTAAATTTATTATAATATGACATCTATGTTATAAAACGTTATCATGTGAGAGTCACTTGATAACTAGAATTTTGCAAAATTCTAAAACGGTCTTCCAACTAACTTATCAATTATGTGGATGGAGTGTTTTAAGATCGGTTCAAGTTAATGGATGATAAAGGACAAAGTGTTTTGAGTTCTATGCAAATAGATGGATAATAAAGAATATATTGCTTTGAGGTCTATACATATGAATGAATAAGCTGTGCAAATGGATAGATGATAAAAGATGGAATGCTTTGAAATCTATCTAGGTGGATGGATGATAGAGGATGGTGCACTTTAAGATTTATGCAAGTGGATGAATAATAGAGGATAGAGTGCTTCAAAATTTGTACTAGATGGATGAGAAATAGAGTGCTTTAAGATCTATGTAGATAAATGGATGACATCTTCCTGATTGATCTCTTGTGTGATGATGTCCTTTGAGCTATCTTTTATGCGATGTAGAGAGGATACGTCGTGTAGTTCATAAACTTATTCGCGACCAAAGAATACACTATTTTAGGACAATGGTGTATCGAGAGTAGGTCATTGATATCATGTTTGTTGGTTGTCCTCTTAACCAGGGAGCATGGAGATCCAAACATGACATCAGGTATTGTGTTTGACACTTCACTGAGCATGATCCTCATGTGAGATTCTCTTTCTGCCAAAGAGAAGTCTTGCATTAGAATATGGACATGAATTATTCCTCTGACTTGAGATCACTATGGCAGCTTACAAACAATTCACTATGCTTAGGTGCCGAACTATCCGGATTTCTAATCCGATGATGGAAAGTTGCTGGGTACAGTCAAGTACTTGTGTAGCGATAGTAGAATCAAGATAGGATTAATCTCTCCAAATGCTTTGAATTGAATGCTTAATATGCGTCAATTGAGAAAGACCTTGGCCAGGGCATTCCTTGTAAGGAGTTACAAGGATTCTTTGTTTGAGATATATTGAGATGGACTGATTAGGGTTGGGCAGTTTAACCCTAAGCCATCTGGAGCATTAGGGGATCAAAGGAATAAGTTCAGTGGTATTCCATGTTCAACAGGTTCTTGTTGCTCTACAACCTTCAATCTATCCGAACACCGGGTGCCATTATTAGATGGCAGTTTTGGCTATTACTGGAAATATTTCTGTGCTACCGATTTAGTGTTTGAACCTATAGAATCACACACCGTGGGGTTTCTTCTTGATATATTGGCTTGGAAACGATTGAGAATCATTCCGTACTTGTTTGACAAGGAGTTGTCAAACTACCAATCGAGTTAACCTGAGGCGAGTCGACTCGAGGAGAGTCGACTCGACTCGACTGACAGACTGTGCTCAAAACCAAAACTACTTCATTAATGACTGCAACTGTTGTGGGACTTAATGATGGGTGTTTCAGGGTTTTAATGGCTGTGGTTGTTGAATTCCAATGGTTTTGTAACACCTTGAATTCCAAGGCACTCAAACTCTCTTTATAATCTCTCATCAAATCATAATTTAGAGGTTAATCATTTTAGTTCACAATGTTTTGTGCTATTCTGAAATATGCTGGAAGAATAGAAAAGGAGATTAAGAGACTGCCATTTTCTCATGGTTAGAGTTAACACTTGATCTCTGAGAGATTATCAGAGAGGGGGTTTGAGTTTTAGGAGGGATTCTTGAGTGCATACCTTCTATTGAAGGTTTGGGACAGAGAGTTGGGAAGGGTTCTCAAGAGTCTCGTTCCATCTCTGCTTCACAGCAGTTCTTCAAGGAGTTGAAGAAATAGTCCATGATTCTTCAAGGAGTTGAAGAAGGAGACCCTGCTACCGACACTATTTCCGGAGAGACTAGCATCTCAAAGGAAGAAGGAGAAATCCTGTACCCTGGTGTGAACAACCTATAGAGGCAGTACGCGTGTGCTACTCGCAGAGCCGGTATTCTTCCTGCAGATTGGAGCAGTCCCTAGTGATTGTCAATGAGATACGCTTTTGGATTATATGTCTGACATATTGTTATCCGAACACCAGGTGTCATTGCTAGATGGTGACTTTGGCTGGTACTGGAAATGTTCCTGTACTACCGATTTAGTGTTTGAACCTACAGGGTCACACACCGTGGGGTTTCTTCATGATATGTTGGCTTGGGAATGATTGAGAATCATTCCGGACTTGTTTGACAAGGAGTTGTCAAACTGCCAATCGAGTCGACCCGAGGTGAGTGACTCGAGGAGAGTCGACTTGACTGATGGACTGTGCTCAAAATCGAAACTGTTTCATTAATGACTGCAACTATTATGGGACTTAATGGTGGGCATTTCAAGGTTTTAATGGCTACGGTTATTTAATTCCAATGGTTTTGTAACACCATGAATTCCAAGGAACTCAAACTCTCTTTATAATTTCTCATCAAATCAGAATTTGGAGGTCAATCATTTTAGTTCACAAGGTTTTGTGCTATTCTGAGTTCTTCTGGAAGAACAGAAATGGAGATCAAGAGACTCTACCATTTTCTCATGGTTAGAGTTAACACTTGATCTCTAAGAGATTATTAGAGAGGGGGTTTGAGTTTTGGGAGCGATTCTTGAGTGCATACCTTCTATTGAAGGTTTGGGACAGAGAGTTGGGAAGGGTTCTCAAGAGACTCATTCCATCTCTACTTCACCAGCAGTTCTTCAAGGAGTTGAAGAAACAATCCGTGATTCTTCAAGGAGTTGAAGAAGAAGTCCCTGCTGCCGACACTGTTTCCGGAGAGCCTAGCACCTCAAAGGAAGAAGGAGGAATCCCGTGTCCCGGTGTGAACAACCTGTAGAGGCAGTACATGTATGTTTCTCGCAGAGCCGATGTTTTTCCTGCAGATTGGAGCAGTCCCTGGTGATTGTCACTAAGGTACACTTTTAGATTATATATCTGACATATTGTTATATGCTGCATCATAGTGTGAATCTAGAATAGTTCTGAATTTCATACAATGCATGCTTGATTTCATACTTGCATTTCTCTATATGCATCAAGATCCATGTTAGGGCCTTTGTTAATTTGATTAAAATATTGATAAAATAGTTTTATCATCTTCCACTATGCCATGCTCTTTAGAAAAGTTTTAAATTGCATGCATCGAGCCCACCACTCGGGTTCTCTCTTTTCCCAATAGATAGAAGATGGAGGGCTTTGAGATATGTGCAAGTGGATGGATGATAGACAATAAAATGCTTTGAGAATTGCATAGGTAAATGAATGATATAGGATAGAATGCTTTAAGAGCTATGTAAGCAGATGGATGATAGAGTGTCTTGAGATTTGTGCAAGCTAATGGATGACAAATAGACATGCTCAAATCATGGGCTGCTTGCTCGAGCCCGACTCCATTAAAATGGGCTTGGGTCATGAATTTTAGCCCAGCAGGCTAGGCTAAGCTTAAAAATCCAACCCAAATTTTTAAATGGACCAGGCTCGGATTTATGTTGACCTGGCTTGGACTCGTATCCCTCTCTTCCTTAATTTCTCCTCTTCCTGATCGATCCTAATCCCTAAGCCCATCACAACATGCCTCTCCCTATCGTCGCCTTCTTGCCAGTTGCCACCCCATCAGTATGCTTGGTAGCTTGCCTCTATGCCTCCTCATGTTGTCGCATATGCTCGTACTGCCATGCCTCCTCGTGCTTCCATGCCTCCACAATCATGAGAGAGATTGCTGGTGGCCGAATCGACCCATATCCCCCTAAACTTTCCTTTCTCATGAGTCTCGACGGGCCCTCCCTCCTCATATTGTCCCGACCTCGCTTCCTTGTGTTGCTCGACCTTCGTGCCACCTCTTCGTACCATCACGACTCCCAACTCTTGCTACCTCACTGTCTCCTCACCCCCTCACACCTTTTCCATGTCCAGGGAAGCCCAAGAACCAGCCTAGAAGCTCAAAACTTGAGATGGAGTGGGCTTGGGCCTACGAAGGAGGCCCGAAGGCCGTATTGGGTCGGGCTCGAGCCTGGCATAGCGTTGCTGTCCCCTGATTAATCTCAACCCGAACCTGGCCTGACCTGTTCAATAAGCAGGTCTAGTGATAAATAAATTGCTTTGAGAATTATGCAAGTGGATTAATGATAAAGGATGGATCACTTTAAGCTTTATGCAAGCATATGGATAATAAAGGATGGAGTGCTTTGAGATCAATGTGAGTAGATAAATGATAAAGAATGAAAACTTTGAAATGTGTAAGTGGATGAATGATAAATGATAGAGAGTTTTAAGAGCTAATGCAAGCAGGTGGATGATAGAAGAGTACTTTGAGATTTGTGTAAATAATTGATGATAAATGAAATGCTTTGAGATCTAAGCAGGTGGATAAATGATAGAGAATGGAGTACTTTGAGATTCATGCAAGCAAATAAATAAAAGAGGATAGAGTGCTTCGAGATCAATATAGGTGGATGGATGATAGAGAATGAAGTACTTTGAGATCTATGTAAGTGGATGGATGATAGAATAGAGTAATTTAAGATTTGTGCTAGTAGATAGATGATAAAGAAGTGCTTTGAGATTTGCATGAGAAAATGGATGACAAATGAAATGCTTTGAAAATTGTGCAGGTGCATGAATGATAGAGAATGGAGCGCTTTGATACTATATACGTAAGTAGATGGTTGATAGAGGATGGAGTGTTTTGAGATTTATGTATATGGATGGATGACAAAGGATGGGACTTTTTGAAATCTATGTAGGTAGATGAATGCGTAGAATAGAGCACTTTAAGATGAATGCAAGTAGATGTATCACAGAGGACATAGCGCTTTGAGATCGCATGAATGCTATGATCTAGCCTCTCCAAATCAAGGATATTTTGGTTTTTTTCTCACTCCATTAATGGTATTAAGATTTAGATAGACGAACAGGCCATATTACAATGAAAATAAAGTTTTGGTGGCTAATTAATACTTTTTAAATTTTGAGATCTAAGTATAGCTGATCCAAATTTGGAGGAGTGTCTCTGTAATTTTTTTTGAACTTCATTTAGTAGACAAACTAGTTTGATTTGATGTTTGTTAACTTTATAATTTTGTAGTTTGTATCTCTATTCTCACCTTCATATGGCAACTTTAAATTTGAATTTTTATAATAGGATAAGGTTCTAGGTTGAGTTATCCAATTAATCATTCTTTATGGCGATAGACTTTTGTAATTGAGAGTAATGCAGAGATAGTTGAGGTCATTTCTGACTAACAGAAAAGTTAAGAAGAAACTTTGATGATTTTGGATTGCTAATGAGTACTAATCTAGCAAAGATTTAGAACTTTGATGGTAATGTTACTTGGAAAAGAATGTAAGGCCATGGCATATGTCCAGTGCACCAAAAAGTTGATCCAAGGTTTTGAGTGGTTGTGTAAGCAAAGGCTGTGACCAAATTACTGATGAAAGAAAAGAAATTTTACCAAGAGGGACCGCTAGTATGCTCCATATATGTGGGATTTTAGGCTCCAATATTCATAAAAAAATGATAACATAATGAGACTTAAAATATAAAATTCTATAATTACAGAACTTAAATAATTCTGCTTGCACTTAATAGAAACAAATGGTGAAGAGATTGGTTTCTTACTGTGATTGTAATAGTTTATGCACTGTGCCAGTAACAAAATCATTTTAGCAACTATATAAGAACAAGAAAAGAGATACTTATTTTCAGAAAAACTAGCCTTGAAATTCAAAGAAAGTTTCTAATTCTCGGGATAATTGTAGCATTACCAACCTTATTGAATTGGTGGAGTCGATTCTAAACTTTCCCTTCCTTGTGTACACCTCTGAATCCAGCTCATGAAGTTCCTTTGGGTCATTAGGAATGGGAACTTTCCACTTCCTCACTGCAGCCACCATAACCCTAGCCATCCTAGTAAATGGACTTCCTTGTTGCACCTTGTGCCTATAAAATGATGTGCCGGCCAAGAAAATGATCACCGATATTATGAGACCAAGTGTTGGAATTCCATATCCCACGGTCCAGCCAACATTGTCCTGCAGATAGACCAGGAATGTATTGGCAAACAGCGTCCCCAGGAAGACGCTAAACATCCACCAATTGAAGAAGGAAAGCTTATGCATCCTCTCCTTAGGATCGAACTCATCAAACTGGTCTGCACCTATGGTTGAAATGTTGGGTTTGGTTCCAGCATTTCCCAGTGCAAGGATGTACAGTCCCCCAAAAAACACACCTAGTTGTGATGTGGAAGCAGGTTCGCAGGTGGCTTTGCAAGGTGGTGGCTTCAATGTTGGTACAGAAACTGCTACTGTTAGCAAGCACATTCCCTGTTAGCACATTTAACATCAGTGATGGCTGTTTCTCTGAAGAATGAAGAGTTTTAATTCTATATCTGAGAATGCGGTGCATAAAAGAACATGCCCATATCTTGAATATGCTGATGTCACCGAGATCATGGAATGATAAAACTAGCATTACATTTCGGGCAACAGATCATGGAAGAGTTCCACAATTAGATGCATGGTTAGCACATATGGAGGTGCATCAGTCTGTTGATTGAAAAATAAACTTCGTGTTCTTCTCATATTTGAAGATTGAAGTCTAATTCTTTGTGGTTGATTATTAGCACCGCTACATGATAGTGCCCTCTTGGAAGACTTGGATTAAATCATTCAATGTTTAGGAACAGAATTTATATTAAATGCAGCCACAGAGAACCATCTACAGTCTAGGTGAAGTCTAATTTTAATGTTACGTACAAAAAGAAGGTGAAGTCTTGGTACCCTCTTATACTAGTTCAGACCCACCTGAGCTCTCTGGGATTCTGCATATATCAATCATGGTATGACTATGCTATCCTATTTGTCCGAAAACATAGAAGTTTTATTGGTATGAAATTATTCTAAGATGTCATTCCGAGTTTCAGTTAGGCATAACTAAAGTTTAAAAGACGAAGGAATTTTGCCTCATAATCTGAGATTTCTGAAGTCATAACGAAACTGAAAGCAATACAAGTTTTCTTGTGGAGCTGATTAAGGAACATAGAATTTATAGTTCTATTTTTTGATGAACAAGTAGATATTATTACTTTTGGAAAGGTAATTTGTACATCCTACAAAACATGCTGGTGAGAGTGCCAACAACTATCTCAAATAATGAGATATACATGATGCATGTGTCATGCACTTGGATAAACATCATGCAATATGATATGTCAGTCAGTCGGTTTCTTTCAAGCGACATCATCAGAGCTCTTCAACCCAACCCATAGACTGAACCATGAAGAAGGATTAAATGAGAAAGATAAAGGGCGAGTGGTAGTCTAACCAGGACAAAAGCATCACATCAACAAGTTGCCTAAGATTCCATCATACGAAATGTGCATATGGTTAGAACAAATAAATCAAGACAAGATTATAAAGCACACCAGCCAAGGGCAAGGTTAATAAGTCAACCAGAAAAAAACTCGTATGGTTGTGGAAGGCCAACGTTAGTGGTTAGGAGGAAAAGTCTACAAAATAGAGGCCAGAAGCTAAGACCAGTCTATCGAGTGCAGGCAACAAGAAAGGTGACAACTTTGACTATCATGCAAGTAGATTGAACTTACCATGTTTGGTTAAATAAAATAAGAAACAAAATAGCTATATTTGAAATAACAAATGGTGCCGTTTGGAGTATCTGATTACTGCCCATCAACTAGGATGTGACATGGAAAGCTTGGTCAGGCCCTGAACAATAGAAAGGTCTGCATTCTACACTGAATGTGACTCTGAAGAAAAGCAAATATTTTGTGTTCTAATAGTAAATGGTGAGAGGCCAATGCAAGTATTGACCAATTAGAACATTATGGGTTCTACTCTAGGTTCTATTACATGATAATCACCTAAAAGTTTCTAAAACACCAATTAAAATCAAAGTAAAAGCTTCACAAGTCGAGTTAAATATATTGTCAATCGATCATTGCAGTATTTTTTCTTTTGGAGAGAGAGCACTGAAGATAGGGTCGGATTCATTAGGCTTTCATGGGAATCCAAACCTTAGTTACTTATTCTAAGCAAGACATCTAAACAATACATCTGTTTTTAAGTCACAATTAGGTTGAGCTCGGCCTTTCCATACAGCAGGGAAAAAATAACCATAGAAAATAAGATCCATATAATCCATGTGTCCTCATGAAACCTCTTTCACATAGAAAGGCATAAAGATGAAGAACGTGTAACTGGTGCTGGTAAAATTAATTAATCAGAACATCTGGAGCATAAATCAAGAGATAATTTTGTCAAAACAATACTAGTAATCATGTAAAGATAGAACCAAAAAATTGCAACTAAAAGACTTTGTTGAGATCAAACAGATCATATGTACGGAGAATTAGCAAAATGATTACCACAAGATAGATGGTGGATCCACTGATAAAGGTCCAATAACGACCGAGATGGGCGTCGGCGATGTACGCACCCAATACAGGTGTCAAGAACACGGTACCGACCCAGTTAGTCACATTGTTTGATGCAGTGACGGTGCCCTGATGAAGCACATTTGAGAGATAAATCACCAAGTTTGATAATATGCCACAGTATGCCATCCTCTCAAACACCTCATACACTACAGTCACCAAAAGCACAAATCACTAAGTCATCAGAGGAAAAAAGACAAATTATTTGGAAAAACTACATGCTCTATGTAACTATATTTAAGTATTGTCGAACAGTTAAATCAAAGAATAGAAAAAAGAAAACCGACAACAATAAGTATATACCTGAGTTTCTTTCTAAAGGGTCTCAGAAGAGAGTCACTTAAGGTTTTCACCGGTACTACAGTAGCATGAAGGCAGCATAATGGAACAGTAGCTATAAAAGTCACATGGTTGGTGAACAAGGCTTGATCATCATTGTACTGTTAGAAACTACCATGGTAAAAAGAGGAACAGCTCTAAGTAGCTTATTTCAGTATTATAATCATTAAGGCAGAAGCACGAGATGTAATTTACGAAAGAATACGGGAAACGCTGAAAGCTTTGGAAGCATGGCCACAATGGAATGGAATGGTTGGAGGCATTACCCACAACAAAAGAGCAGGCGGTCCATCCTCCTCTCTTGGACCTAAGAACAGGATTCCCTTTGAGATCCACAGAGCCATCCTTGGCGTACTCACCTTGCCCTGTCTCCAAGCTCTCTGCCATCGTTTTGCTGTGACCTTTTTTTTTTTTTTTTTGTGGTAAAGTTTTGCTGCGAAGAGCTAGCCATTCGATGGACTGTCCAATGGGATTTCATAAGTGTGTTCCAGAGCAATGGTGTGTAATTACGGGCCTGCCATTGGCGGTGTTGGTTTCATTGGTTGGGCCATTGAAGCGGACAGGCGAGGGCGCTCTCAATAATTGCAAGAAACTTATTTGCGGCCATACACCGCAGTCTACGCATTCACACTGGTATGCGGCGGTTTTGCTGGGATTTTTTTTAAAATAATATAAATTTAATAAATATTTTTAAAAATATATTTTTTTTATGTATAAAAAAAGAATAGATGGATAAATTCTGGTGTAGCTACTCCATATGCCCCCACCCACCGGTGTACCTAAAAATAGGTGATTCATTATATATTTATCAAAGATGTTTAAAAATGGGTTTGATTGGAATCGTGTTTCCAAAAAATGATTTCAATTTGAAACCGTCATCCCAAAAGCCGTTTTCAAATACAGATTCAAATCACCTTCTAGAAAGACTATTTCAATCAACCAAATTTTTTATACTTTTATTTAACATTTAATATATATTATTTAATAATATATTATGATATATTTTATATTATAATAAATATTATACATTTAAAAATATAATAATTATATTATAATTTACAAAAAAAATTAATAAAAAATTTTAAAACTTAATAATATTTTTTAAAATTATAAGAAAAAAATTTAAAAAAATAATAATTTAATATTATAATGATATATTATGATATGTTTTATATTATAATAAATATTTTATTTTTCAAATAATAATAAATATATTATAATATTAAAAAAATTAGTAAAAATCTTTAAAAATTAATAATTATTTAAAATTAGAAAAAAACTAAAAAATAAGAAAATAATAATATGATATTATAATAATATATTATGACATGTTTTATATTATAAGAAAAATAATATTATTATCTTATTATATTTATATAATATAATATATATATTTTTATAATATATATAAATTTTTATTATAATATTTATAACAAATCCTTGCCGGCCGGACTGATGATAGGATCCTGGCGGCCGGACCGGTGGTAGGACTTTGGCGGCCGGACCGGTGACTGGATCCTGGTGGATGGACTGGCGATCGAACCGGTGGTGGGACTAGTAGCAGGACTCTAGTGATCGGACTAGTGGCAGGATCCTGGCGGTCGAATCGATGGCAGGACCCTGGTGGCCAAACCGGTGGTTAGATTGGTGGCAGGATCCAGGCGGTCGGAATGGTGGCTAGATCGACGATCGGATCGGTGGCAGGACCTTAGCGGCCAGAACGATAGCAAGACCCTGGCGGTCAGACCGATGACAAGACCATGGCGACTGGATCGGTGGCAGGACCCTAGCGATCGGATTGGTGGCAAGACCCTGATAGCCTGACCGTTAGCATGGCCCTGGCGGTTGGACCGGTGGTAGGACCCTGGTGGCCGGACAGACGATCAGATCGGTGGCAGGATCCTTGCAGCAGGACCGGTGATCAGACCGATGGCAAAACCTTGCCGACCAGACCGGTGGCAAGACCCTAGCGGTTGGATCGATGGCAGGATCCTGGCGATCGAAATGGTGGTTAGACCAGTGGTAGTACCGTACCGGTTGAACCAGTAACAGGACCCTAGTGGCCAAACTGGTGATCAAACCCTGGCAACCAGACCGCTAGAAAATTAAAAGTCTTAAAATTTGGCATATTAGAAACCCTAACTAAAATCTTGATAATTCTGCATCAGTCTGAAAATCCTAGAATTTGCGTCATCATCTGATTTTAGTTTTGCATCAAATTTGGTAGAGGTCATCAACGCCGTCCATCCTTTGTCCTAGAATTTTTTTGATTTTTTTCTGCATCAGAATTCATATCAACACTGCATTAATCTGAACCCTAAATCTCAGAATTCTATGAACTCTGCATACTTGACTCAACCAAACCTAACCAACTTCTATGCACCCTAATCCCAAGCCCAATTTGTTTGCTAACCTAATTAACTCAAACCTAACTTGCCACATCATAAAATACATATAAAATATTTTATTTTTCTGATTGTTATTAGTTGCATTAGGACTTGTTGGCTTTATCCCGTGATTTTGATGATTAACAAAATATTGAGTTATGTACTAATGATTAATTGTAGATATGAGTTTTTAGGAATTAAGCATCTCAAATTTTCAAAGTTAGAGTATCATGGCATGCTTTGGAAACAAAGCATTTTTGGTGATTTGATAAGTCTTCTCCATTGAAAAAGGTCACAAACTGGTTCAATTATTAGTTATATATGTTGCATTTAAATTTCATTGAATATCTTTATGTTTTTGGCATGCTTGGCATTTGTTTTTGAAAATTGCAAAACCAAGTGTCGACACCTGGGAGCCCAAGTGTCGACACTTCAGCATTTGGCACATAGAATTTTTTAGTAACATGCCAAGTGTCGACACCCAAAACTCATGTGTCGATACCTGAAACTCAAGTGTTGACACTTAGAATTCCAAGTGTCAACTCAAGGCCTGAGACTTTTTGAAAATACAGAACTTGCTTTTGGAGAGTTTTTGTATCAAGTGTCGATACCTGAAAATCAAGTGTCGACACTTGAAAGTTCAAGTATCGACACCTGACAGCCAAATGTTGATACTTGACAGCCAAGTATCGATACCTGACAACCAAGTATTGACACTCGGGTTCTGACAATTTCAATGGATCTATTTTCTGATAGCCTAAATTGATGTTTTTTAGCTCCTAACGGCTAGTTTTAGATCCCTAACGGTCTAAAACGGTTTTTTGGATATTTTTCATGTATTTAAGTTTCACCAAACTCATTCATGAAGCAAAAGAAAAGAGAGAAGCAAGAAAATATCCAAGAGTTAAAGACATTCTTCAAGAACTCCACTTCCAAAAGCTAAAAAAGAAAGATTCCACTGAAAAAGTCTACATTTCTTTCATTTCATCTTTAGAAAAATGTTCTTGAGAAGATTCCAAGTCAAGTCACATCAAGCAATCATCAAAGAGCTTCAAAGATTCCTCATTCTACTCTAAGAAGAGAGTTTGCTTGTATTTAAATTCTTATATTCTGAATTTATTATTGTTTGATCTAGCTTTCAAGGTCCTTGAAAGTAGATTGTAAGGTTGTTGGTGAGCCAAAGGTACAAAATCACCTAGGATTTTACTTGTGAGCCCGAAGCGAAAACAAGTTGTAAGGTTTGTTGATGAGCCTAGGTGACAAAACAAACTTAGGTTTTGACTTGTGAACTTGGAAAAACAAGTCGACTGTAATCTTTGAAGAGATTATAGTGAAAATTTTCAAGGAGAGCTTGGGGAGTGGACATGGTGATTGGAGAGCACCGAACTACTATAAAACTTGGTATTTGTATGTGATTATCTCTTTTACTTCTTGCACTTTATTTTATGCACTCTATTTATTATTTTTCATTGCATATACTTAAGTGCATTAATCACATTATTCACAAACACTACAAGGCCTGCATATAATTGTTTTAATTTTTAAAAGATCCGATTCACCCCCCCTCTTGGGCTCCATTTTTGGGCAACAAGTGGTATCAGAGCTCCGGTACTCTCTTGTAGGTCCAACGATCTTGAGTAAAAGATCATGGCAGCCCCAGTAGATATGGATGTTGTTGAAGGTCAAGCTTCAAACCGTCCCCCACTATTTAATGGTACGAATTACACGTATTGGAAGACATGCATGCGCATATTCATTCAAGCCATTGATTATAATCTTTGAAGGACTATTATTAAAGGTCCTTATCAGCCTACTATATTGATTAATGGCATTCCCATTCCTAAAATGGAAGATGATTGAGATGAGAATGACATTAAACAAATAGAGCTTAATGCGAAGGCTAAGAATCTATTATTTTGCTCTTTGGATCCGAGTGAATTCAATAGAATCTCAAACTGTCTCTCCGCTAAGAAAATAAGGGATACACTTGAGTTTACCCATAAGGGTACACACCAAGTGAAAACAACTAAAGTTAACATGCTCATTCACACATATGAAATGTTCAAAATGGAACCTACTGAATCTATAAGTGAAATGTATACTAGGTTTAAAAATATTGTGAATGGCATGAGAAGTTTAGGAAATATTATATCTAACAGTCAACTTGTAAACAAACTTCTCAGGTCTCTTCCAGCTTCATGGGATGCAAAGGTGACTGCTATAGAAGAAGCCAAGGACATCAACACTCTTCCTCTCGAGCAATTGTTGGGTTCATTGATGACATATGAGCTCTCATTAAAGCAAAAGAATGTGGATATTGACAAGAAGAAGAAAGTGATCGCTTTCAAGTCCACTAATAAAGATGATTCAAGTGAAGACTCCGAAGAAGAAGATGAAGAAGATGAGACAGCTCTCATGGCTAGAAAGTTCAGGAGGTTCATGAGAAAGAAGAAGTATAACTTCAAGAAGAAATCTCTAAAAGGAGAGCCTAGCAAAGAGAATGAGAAAGAGAAAGAAAAGGAACAGCCTACATGTTTTGAGTATAAGAAACTGGGCCACTTCAAGATGGACTGCTGTCTACTTAAAAAGAGCAGAAGAAGATTAAGAAAGAAGGCTATGATGGCAACCTAGAGTGATAGCGAGGACTCCAGTTTTGAGGAAGAACAACAAGAAGTTGCAAACTTCTGTTTGATGGTCGATAATGATGAGGTATTTTCTGAAATCCAAAATGAATTTACTTTTGATGAATTGCACGAGGTTTTTGACGAATTAGTTATTGAATTTCAAAAACTGAAATCAAAGCATAAAGAATTAAAGAAGCAAAATCTGGTTTTGGCAAAAACAAATGACAAGTATTTGATTGAAAATAATTGCTTGCTTCAAAAAAATAAAAAATTGAATGATAAAGTTTACCTTCTTGAAAAAGAAAAAAAAGATTTGATAAAGAAAAATTGTTTTATTTCAATTGAAAAGTTTACAAAACAGAATAATGTGATTTTGCAAGAAAACAAAAAGTACAAAGAAGAACTTGAAAAGTTAAAACCATTTATTGAAAAATTTACATACAGTTCCCAAAAATTGAACATGCTTTTAAATAATCAAAGGGCTGTTTTCAACAAAGCCGGTTTAGGTTTCAAAACTCAAAAGAAACAAAAGTTTTTTAAGAATTTCTTTGTGCCTGCATCATCTTTTATTACTTGCTATACTTGTGGTATTATAGGACATAAATCTTACTTGTGTAATAAACAGAAAATTAGCAAAGTTGGTTCCAAAAGGAACCATTACCACTAACCTAAAAGGACCCAAGATGACTTGGATACCTAAAGTCTCCACCTGATTTTTATTGTATGTGTGCCTTGCAACCAATAAAAGAAGAACGTGGTATCTCGACAGCGATTGCTCAAGGCACATGACTGGAGATGTGGAGCAGTTTTCATTACTTGAATATCAGAATGGTGGTAATGTAACATTTGGTGATAATGGAAAGGGTAAGATTGTCGAAATAGGTAAAGTCCATATTACCCCTTCTACTTACATTGATAATGTTTTGTATGTTGATGGTTTGAAACACAATTTACTTAGCATCAGTTAATTTTATGACAAGAATTTTAAAGTTGTTTTTGAATCTTCAATGTGCATCGTTTCTAGTTTAGATGACAATGGCATCAGGTTCATTGATCATAGACATGGCAATATTTATATGGTTGATCTTGATGATCTTCCTGTTCAAAATGGTCAATGCCTAGTGGCAATGGAAGCCAAGAATAATGAAACTAGTTGGCTTTGGCATCGTAGACTAGGACATGCTAGATGTATTTGATTTCAAAACTTAGCAAAAATAATTTGATAAAAGATTTGCCAAAACTTAGTTTTGAAAAAGATAAGATTTGCCAAAACTTAGTTTTGAAAAAGATAAGATTTGTAGTGCTTGCCAACTTGAAAAACAAACCAAATTATCTTTTAAACCAAAAGGAATAGTCTCTATATCTAGACCCTTAGAATTGCTTCATATGGACCTCTTTGGGCCAACTAGAATATCTAGTTTGGGAGGTAAGAAGTATGGTCTAGTTATTGTAGATGATTTCTCATGTTTTACATGGGTCATGTTATTAGCATACAAAGATGAAACATTTTCTGCATTCATTAGATTTTATAAAAGAGTTTCAAATGAAAAAGGTATTTCTATTGTGTCTTTGAGAATTGACCATGGAACCGAATTTGAAAATTCTGAATTTGATAAGTTTTGTAGTGAAAACGACATTCATCATAATTTTTTTGCACCTAGGACACCTCAACAAAATAGGATGGTAGAAAGGAAAAATAGAACTCTTGAAGAAATGGCATGCACCATGCTTTGCAAAAATGACCTACCTAGATATTTTTTGGTGGAAGCCATAAACACTGTATGCTATATTTTGAACCATGTTTTAATTCGACCGGTTTTAAAGAAACACCTTATGAGCTTTGGAAAGTAGGAAACCTTCAATAAAATATTTTGAGTTTTTGGATGTCGTTGTTTCATCTTAAACAATGACAAGGATAATCTAAGCAAATTTGATGCCAAGTCAGATGAGGGTGTCTTTCTAGGCTACTCTACATCTAGCAAGGCATACAGGATTTTCAACAGAAGAACACTTGTTGTTGAAGAATCCATACATGTTGTATGTGATGAATCTAACCAGAAATCTTCTAGAAAATAAGATATTCTTGACAATAAAATAGGTATCAATAGAAATGAAGAAGTGAACAACAATGAAGAACCCACCAAGGAGCAAGATGACAACGAAAGAGATCAAGCACAAGGAGATGAAAACACGTCTACAGTTAATTCTCTACCTAAAGAATGGAGGTATGTACATGGACACCCCAAAAAATATATCATTGGTGATCCATCTAAAGGTGTATGTACTCGATCATCTCTTAGAAATGTTTGTGAGTATTTAGCATTTATATCTCAAATAGAACATAAAACTATTGAAGAAGTTGAAAATGATTACAATTAGATTAATGCTATGCAAGATGAACTTAATAATTTTAAAAGAAATAATGTTTGGACTTTGGTAGATAGACCTTCAAATGTTTCAATAATTGGCACAAAATGGATTTTTAGAAACAAACTTGATGAAAATAGAATTGTTACTACAAATAAAGCTAGACTAGTTGCCAAAGGATACAATCAGAATAAAGGGATTGATTTTGATGAAACCTTTGCTCCTGTTGCTAGGCTTGAAACAATTAGGCTATTGTTGGCTTTTGCTTATTTTATGGATTTTAAATTATTTCAAATGGATATCAAAAGTACCTTTTTGAATGGCTTTATCGAAGAAGAAGTTTATGTTGAATAACCACCCGATTTTGAAAATCATAAATTTCCAAACCATATTTTTAAACTTCATAAAGCTTTGTATGGTTTGAAACAAGCTCCAAGAACTTGATATGATCGTTTAAGTTCTTTCTTACTCAAAAATGATTTTACTAGAGGTAATGTAGATACTACTTTATTTTTGAAAAAGAAGAATGATAATATCTTAGTAGTACAAGTTTATGTGGATGATATTATATTCGGTGCTACTAACGAATCTCTTTGTCAAGAGTTTGCAAAGCTAATGCAGGGTGAGTTCGAGATGAGCATGATGGAAGAACTTAACTTCTTCCTCGAACTCCAAATAAAGCAAACCAAAGAGGGAATCTTCATCAACCAAGCCAAGTACACAAAAGAAATACTAAAGAAGTTTAGGATGGAGAATACCAAGCCATTAGGTATACCAATGAGCTCCTCTTGTAAGCTTGACAAAGATGAATCAAGTAAGCCAGTAGACCAAAAGTTATATAGAGGAATGATTGGCTCATTATTGTATCTAACTACTAGTATGCCAGATATTATGTTTAGTGTTTGTATGTGTGCAAGATATCAGTTTTTCCCTAAAAAGTCTTATCTTTTAGCTGTTAAATGCATACTTAGATATCTATCTGGAACAATTGATATTGGTCTTTGGTACTCTAGAGATTCTTCATTTGAATTGATTACTTTTTTTGATACTAATTTTGCTGGGTGTAAACTTGATTGAAAAAGTACTAGTGGAACATGCCAGTTTCTTGGGATTAATTTGATCTCATGGAGTAGCAAGAAACAGAACTCGATTGCTCTATCTACGGTAGAAGCCGAATATATGCAGTTGGAAGCTGTTGTCCTCAAATCCTATGAATCAAACAACAACTCGAAGATTTTGGCATAAAACTAACTAAGACACCCATAAGATGTGACAATACTAGTACAATCAATCTAACTAAGAATCCTGTACAACATTCAAGAAGTAAACATATTGAAATAAGACATCATTTTATAAGAGATCATGTACAAAAATCTAATATGATGCTTGAATTTGTGTGTACCGATGATCAGCTAGCTTATATGTTTACCAAACCCTTGAGTGAAGAGAGCTTTTGTATGATTAGAAGAGAGTTAGGAATCATTAACCCATTCTTTTAGAACTCTCTCAAATTCTACTCTACCCAATTTATTTTTGCTCAAAATCACTTTTATTGAGTCCTAAAACTGTTAAAAAAGTCCCTTGATTTTTTACAATTTTTTTTGATTTTTCTTGGAAATTTCTTGGCTAAGTGTCGACATTTGGATTTTTGCGAAGTATCGACACCTGACCAAGTGTCGACACTTGAGAAAATCGAAGTGTCGACACTCGTAAAAATTTCAGAATTTATAGGGTTTCACCGAATCATTTTTATTTAGATTTCCTTCCCTCCACTCGTGCCCTAGTGGTCCCCCTACTGTCCGTGGAGTTTGGAACAGTAATCTTCCTCCTTTGCCCCTCATTTTCTGGTAAATCCCCTTACTTTTTACCGTTGATTTATGCTTTTACTATTTTCCCCATGTTTTTCACCGATTTTTCATCATTTTCCCATGATTTTCTATCTTTCCCACCGTAAATCCCTATTTCTCTAGGATTTGTGTTCGGATTCCTGGATTTTCCCTTTTTTTGGATCATTTATACATTGTATTTTCCGGTTTATACCATATTTTATCCTTTGTTCCACACAGTTTCACTGTTGGATTGAAGTTTTTGGGCCAATGTCAACCATATTTGATGTTTTCCCTCATTTAAACTTGTTACAGTAGTAAATAAGATCCATTCAGCCCTGACACGCATCCTCCTTGAAGGCTGGCACGGCCACGTACTTCTCCACCTCGGCCCCAGCTCAGCTACATACTCTGCCACCTCGGCTAGGCACTTCTCCACCTCGACGTCACCTCGATCCTACTTCAGCCACTTGGCGGTTCAGCTCGGCTCGACAAAGCCCTACCTCGACGGGGAATCTCAGTACCTCGGCCTCACTTCGGCCATGAGAAGTCCAACTTCGGCCGTTCAGTTTAGCTCAGCACGCCCACGGCACGCCCATGGCATGCGCCCATTTCTAGCTTAGCAAGTCAGTGGCACGACCAGATTAGCTCCAGCGCCATGCCCGAGCCAGTTCGGCGTGAGTCCTCCCAGTTTGGCACGCGTGCCCAGCTCGGCATGCGTCTGCCCAGTTTGGCACGCGTCCACCTAGGATCCAACGCCCGTGCGCTCCACCCGCAGGGAGCCCCTCCGCCCGTGGCAGCTCCGCCTCCGCCCAGTCCAGCACCCTGGATCGCTCGCGGCAACCCAGCCACGTCCGCGCCTCCTCCGCACCTCGGCAGCACCCGCGTGGAGCACCGGCGTACCTCAGCTCCACCTCCACTAGTGACCACCTCGGCTCCCAGGTCTCGGTGCACTTCGGCGGCGCCCGCATGGAGCACCCGCGCACCTCAGCTCCGCCTCCGCCAGCGACCGCCTCGGCTCCCAGGTCCGCCTACACCGAGCGCCGGTGCACCTTGGCAGCGCCCGCGTGGAGCACCCGTGCACCTCAGCTTCACCTCCACCAGCGACCGCCTCGGCTCCTAAGTCCCGGTGCACCTCGGTAGCGCCTGCATGGAGCACCCGCTCACCTGCAGCACGCGTCCGCCCGTGGGAAACCCACCTCGGCAACAGCCACCTTGGCTCCCAGGACAGCCAGCGACCGCACCAGGGCAAGCCCCAGCACCGGTGCACTTCGACAATACCCGCATCGGTGCCCAGGTCCGCCAGCACCGGTCCACCCTGGCTTCCTCTGCTCTGAAGGCCGGTCGCCCGTGGCATGCCCATGAGGGGCCTGCACCTGCTCCCAAACCAGTTCCAACGACTTCGGTTCCACCCTGCGTCCGCCCGTGTCTGAACCAACTCCGGCTCCGATGGCCCCGGCTCCACCCGCAGAGGCCCTAGCCACATCCGCGCCTGCTTCGCGCCCACAGCAGCTCCGCCTTCGCCAGCGGTGCACCCCGACTCCGGTCCGATTTCGTATGGCTCCCCCGCGCCGGTCCGGTGCGCCTCCGCCTGGTCTGGCACCTTGGCAAGCCCATCTCCGGCCCTAATCGGCCCGCTCCGGTCGGCTCCACCCGAAGTAGTGACATGCCTCGATCCACGTGCAGGGGCCTCTCCTGCCTCGTTTCGGTTCACGCGCGCGAGGGACTTTGCATGCCTGGCGACGCGCATCATGTATTCGAGGGCCTCTCGATCCGCATGCCACATGCCATCTCACATCGTTTCAGGTACGCTTCTCAAAGTGCAGGTACCATGATAGTACGACATGTCAAATCATCGTCTCTAGTGCGCCTCCTGCAAGAAAGGCTATTTAAAGCCCCCAAGTAGCAGTTTATACCAATCAGGAAGGAGTGCCCAATCCAAGATGCTGTACTCCTTCACCAACCAGCTGAACCACTTGAAAGGAGAAGGTTGACCAGCCTATCTAAGCCTCCCAGGCCTGTAGAAGCCTCATAGGCTTATACCAAGAAGAACGTGCCTCTCTAAACACTAAGAGCTGCTCATCTACATAAGAGTAGCAGGAAGATGTGAGAAGGGGTAAGAGACAATACACTCTCTTCATTCTTACATTATCTATCACCCTCTAGCAGCAGAGAGTCCCCCAAGCTTTCTATCTCAGAGATCTCTTATTTCCTTCGATCGTCCCACTGACTTGATCGTCGGAGTGTCTTTGTTGGAATCCCCAGCCAGGTCTCTCCTATTTTGCAGGTATCGCCTAATGGAGGGACAATAAGGAGGAAGATTACTCCTCGTCGGAGAGGCCCACAGGAGGACCACCACAGTACCAAGCCCCTTTCATCCCAACTATGACTATGTTCCCCTTGATCATCTCCGACCAACGAGCCTGGTGATGCTGGCACGGAGTCCACTCACCTAGGCCACGTAAGAGCTATTGGCCACAACGATCTAGGTGGCAACAAAACTGATTTTCTACTGAGTAAAAAACAAGTTTTACTTGGCATTGTCCGAATTTCACTGCTATTTTTTCTTCAACTTTTACTTTCCGATTTCATAATTTTATAGTTAATTTTAAACCTAAACAGACCTATTTGGTTTCTTTCCCCTTTAAACTAAACCCTAATTATTTTATTCAAATCATTATTGATTTAAATCAAAACCAAGTCTTGATTTCTCTCTCTTTTTTGGTCAGTTTCTCGACCAATCCACTATTTTTGGCTTCATTTCCCCTATTTCTTCATTAGACTGTTCCCTGTTCCATAAGTTTACCCCTTTCTACTTCCTTCCTTCCCTCAGTTGATAGTAATGGCACCTAGGAAGCAGTTGGCCTCTAAAAAAAAATTTGGTCAGAGCCTAGCAAAAAGAAGATCCAAGGCTAGGAATGACAGCGATCAGATTGGTAGTTCGCAGCCCCCGGTTCACCTCCTGCAGAGAGGATGACTGGGAAGGTGATGGCAGTAGGCAGACGGGTGGATCTTGATTTCTTCGACATATAGGGATTTCATATCAGGCAGACTCTTCAGGATGCTGGGTTGATCCCCTTCTGCACCATGCAGGAGAGGTATTATCCACATCTGGTGCATGAGTTTTATGGGAGTCTTGATTATTGACGATTACTTTGGAGTACGATAATCAGAGGCATCCAGATTCCACTTTCTGAGGAGGTTCTGAGTTGCATCTGGGAGATCCCACACCGTGGGATTGTTATTTTTGCTGTTGAGGATCGTGAGGAGGCATTCAGATGCATCTTGGAGCACGAGGATGTTCGCGGCGTGGCTACAGTCATCGCAAACCAGTTGTCAGTGGAGATGCATCTGCTTCATCACATCACTGCCCAGATCCTTCTACTTGAGATCGGGAGGTTTGATTTTATCACTGAGCATGAGTTGATGGTGATGACTTGCTTGACTCAGAGGACACAGATCGATCTTCCATCACTGATGCTAGTCCAGATGAGAGACACCGCCATACAGAGGAGGCATTGCTTACCATATGGTATGGCTCTCACACGTCTATTTTGTGCATATAGAGTTCCTTTGGAGGGGAAGACCTTCAAGGAGATCCTACATACATATGTCTATGATGAGCGATCTTTGCACCGGATGGGATATCGAAGACTAGGTGGCAGATGGGTTTGCAGGGAGTCTGGTCAGGAGCCAGACGAGGAGGACGAGTTGCGAGAGGCTGAGGTCGGGCCATTTGGGCCAGTTGTTACACCTTCTCGAGGAGGACCAGCATCAGATCCTGAGCCAGTGACTCTTGCTGCTACCCCTTCTGCTCCTCCTCCATCTTTTACTGATACATCATTTAAGGAGCACGTACGCAACCAGTTCATAGAGCTTAGGAGCAAGGTGATCGACTAGGAGTCCGAACCACACAGCTCAGGATTGAGATAAAGGGCCCTAGAGCCCATACTACTATGGAGCACACTGAGATTCGCAGGACTATGGAGACTGGATTCACCTGCATTAAGGAGATGCTGAGAGCTCTATTGCTGTCAGGGACATCTGGTCCAGCTGATCTTCCACCTCCTCCACCACCTGTTGATGATGGTCATGATGATTCCCAGGGTGGTGATGGAGGTGATGGTGCTGATGGTGGTGATGGCGGCGATGATGATGTAGATAGAGGCACAGATATTTTTGGTGATGGCAGTACAGATGGCAGTATTGACCGAGCTGGGCAATATGAGATGGTCAGTAGAGATACTCAAACACCAGCTACTCCTGAGATCCCTCCTCTAGCTGATGAGATTGTTTTCACTCCTGATTTTGTGACACCAGCTGAGTTACTTCTTCCCCCATCGACCAGATCATCCAGGGTTATACCCGCTCATGGACCTTCTACCCGGACTAGGAGTCGTAGGATTCTAGAGCCACCTAATGCCCTAGTACCTAGGTCCAGGATCAGTGCCCCCATTAGCTTTGAGCTTCTATCTAATGAGGAGTAGTCTCACAGATGTTTATCTAGTTGCTTATTACTTTTATATTTAGTTGTTGTATTAGCTTCCTTGCTTATATCAGTGTACTTGTTTGCTTTATGTATCTTGTATCATGTTTCAGTGTTGTTGTATCACTAACAATACTTTTTGTAACTGAAAACTTGATTATATATATATATATATATATATATATATATATATATATATATATATATATATATATATATATATATATATGTGTGTGTGTGTGTGTGTGTGTGTGTGTGTGTGTGTTTCAGTTTATTACGTGTTGTATTGAACCTTGTATCTACTCTAATACTCTCTACTCTATGCATTTGCTCTGATATTTGTTGGATTTCTTAATAATCTAATCTCTTTTCAACTCTGATACCAACTTTATCATGACCTAATGTATTGATTCAGGGGGAGCTTACTCTCTTTTATGTTGTATGTTGACAAAAAGGGGGAGTAGATATATTACTTACAAGCATTCTCTTCAATTTTTGAAATGACTTGTACCTTAACTCTCTTAGGGGGAGAGTGTTTTGATTTCATTATCTATTTGGCAATATCTCCTTCATTAAATTGCTTCATGTGAGTTTTAAAGTTCATATTTAAGGGATACATTGTCAAAATTAAAGTTGAATGCTTATTTTACTTAAGATTTTGTCATCATCAAAAAGGGAGATATTGTTGGCTTTATCCCGTGATTTTGATGATTAACAAAATATTGAGTACATATTTTGTACTAATAATTAATTGTAGTTATGAGTTTTCAGGAATCAAGCACCTTAAATTCTCAAAGTTAGAATATCATGGCATGCTTTGGAAACAAAGCATTTTTCATGATTTGAGAAGTCTTCTCCATTGAAAAAGGCCACAAACGGGTTCAATTATTGGTTATATATGTTGCATTTAAATTTCATTGAAATCTTTATGCTTTTGGCATGTTTGGTACTTATTTTTGTAAATTGCAGAACCAAGTGTCGACACCTGGGAGCCCAAGTATCGACACTTCAGCATTTGGCACGTAGAATTTTTCAGTGGCATGCCAAGTGTAGACACCCAGAACTCAAGTGTCGACACCTGAAACTCAAGTGTCAATACTTAGAATTCCAAGTATCGACTTAAGGCCTGAGACTTTTTGAAAATACAGAACTTGCCTCTGGAGAGTTTTTGTGTCAAGTGTTGATACCTAAAAATCAAGTATCGATACCTAAAAATCAAGTGTCGACACCTAAAAATCAAATATCGATACTTGAAAGTTCAAGTATCGATACCTGAAAACCAAGTGTCGACACCTAACAGCCAAGTGTCGACACCTGACAGCCAAGTATCGACACTCGAGTTCTGACAACTTCAACGGATCTATTTTCTGATAGCCTGAATTGATGTTTTCAGCTTCTAATGGCTAGTTTTTGATCCCTAACGATTTGAAACGGTTTTTTGGATGTTTTTCATGTATTTAAGTTTCACCAAACTCATTCATGAAGCAAGAAAAAAGAGAGAAGCAAGAAAATATCCAAGAGTTAAAAGACATTCTTCAATAACTCTACTTCCAAAAGCTAAAAAGGAGAGATTTCACTGAAAAAGTCTACATTCCTTTCATTTCATTTTTCCAAAAGTGTTCTTGAGAAGATTCCAAGTCAAGTCACATCAAGCAATCATCAAAGAGCTTCAAAAATTTCTCATTCCACTCTAAGAAGAGAGTTTGCTTGTATTTAAATTCTTGTATTCTGAATTTATTATTGTTTAACCTAGCTTTCAAGGTTCTTGAAAGTAGATTGTAAGGTTGTTGGTGAGCTAAAGGTATAAAACCAACTAGGGTTTTACTTGTGAGCCTGAAGCCAAAACAAGTTATAAGGTTTGTTGGTGAGCCTAAGTGACAAAACCAACTTAGGTTTTGACTTGTGAGCCTGGGAAAACAAGTCGGCTGTAATCTTTGAAGAGATTATAGTGGAAATTTCCAAGGAGAGCTTGGGGAGTAGACGTAGGTGCTTGGAGAGCACCGAACCACTATAAAACTTGGTGTTTGTGTATGATTGTCGCTTTTTACTACTTGCACTTTATTTCCTGCACTCTATTTATTATTTTCTATTGCATATACTTAAGTGCATTAATCACATTATTCACAAACACTATAAGGCCTGAACATAATTGTTTTAATTTTTGAAAGACCCAATTCACCCCCCTCTTGGGCTCCATTTCTGGGCAACAGGACTCATTGAATGTGCATCATTTGATTAACTTAATCTTAAGGACAGTTTTCTATCTCAGATCAGGATAGGATTTTATCACCTGTTCTGGGCCCAAAACAACCATCATCGTTTTGACCTAAGCCTGATTAAAATTAATTAGACCTAATTTGCCCTAGTGGGCTAGGTGACATGCAACAGGTCGGGTCCGAACCGTGTGGGCCAATTAGTGCATTTAATCCTATGGCTATTACTAAAAACCGGTGTCTAACACTGTGGGCCCAGAGTCAAACGACCTAAGTGGACTGGTAGTTTATAATTAGGACCCTGTGACAAGCAGGGGGAGCCTCCCACCACCCCACCTCTTACCTGGCCAGTGGAAGGATTCGCTGGTAAGTGAAGTGTAAGTTGAGTAGGCCCATTCAATTTTGGCTCTATGTCTAGCAAGCTGTAGTCCAATTTTTTTTACCTTGCATGCTTGACTGCATCATACCACCCTGCTTGTTGAGTGCATGACCACTAGATTGGGAACCCAATACAAAAGTCTAAACCCCAGCCCAGCTCAATCACCCTAGTCTAGAGATTATAATATAAAATAATTATTATAATATAAAATATATTATAATATATTATTATAATATCTTTTAATTAATGTCATTTTTAGAAAATTTATTATTAATTTTAAATTAATATTATTTTATATAGTTAATTAATGCTATTTTAATTAATGTTATTTCAAAATAATATAATAGTTGATATTACCAAAAAAACAATATATAAAATTTTAATTAATACTAATTTTTATTTATTAATTATTTATTTAAAATTAAAATTTATTAATTAGATTTAAAAAAATAATAATATTTATGAAATTAGGAAGGAAAAAAATCGTTTGAATTTATCTTTTGAAAAGACGAATTCAAATACTGAAATCGTCGTTCCAAAGACGAAGTTGAGTTCATCTTTTGAAAGACGAATTCAGGTATCCCGTGGCAGCCACGCCGGACGAATCACCTATTTCGATAAATATATCTAAAATTACCTACTTCGGTAAATTTTTTTTTAAAAAAAAATATTTTAAAAAAAATTCCATGATCAGCGGTGGAATGCCTATCTCACCAAGCCTGACTTATTACGACATGGCACGTGACTTATAGATAAACCTTTTTTTTTTATTTATATTTTTTATTTTATTTTTAAATTTAAAAAAATATAATTAATTTTTAAAAATATAATTTTATTATAAAATTATATTTTTATGGAATCGTATTTTGAAAATATGATTTTATCAAAAATAAAAGCATATGTTATCTGGTATTTTGCCCAATAAAACATGGTATTTTGCCCAATAAAACAACGAGGATCCATGATAAATTTTTATTAACCGTATATTCAAAATAAATATTAAGAAAATATTATTTAAAAAAAATGGTCTGGGTTTCATTGATTGGCCCATGGAAGCGGACAGGCGAGGAAGCTCTCTCAATAATTGCAAGAAGCTTATTTTGCGGCCGTACAAAGTAGCGGTCCGCAATGCACTCACACTGTTATGCGGCGGTTTTGTTGTTCACTGGATTACTCGTGGTCAGCTAGTTTTCGTGCTGGGCCATTTTTCTAATCTCCCGTTTCATTGATTTTTCTAAGATTTAATTAGAGTAGAGAAAGACCGATCCTTACCTTAGTTTTTTTAGAAAATTCTTCATCCGTATCCTATCTTTCAATTGCTAACTTTAATCGAAATTGAACTCTCATCCTCTTGGCCAAATGATGATCCTATGTAAGGAAACATTCACCTGTACTCTAGTTATGTAACCAAAATAAGTGCTGAACTAGGTTTTATTGCCACATAGGAGGTTAGGAGGACATTTTTAAGATTAATACCTATTTTACCCTCAATAGTTTGGCAAAACTAGTTTGGAAATAAAATAATCTCATGTTATCTTAGTTGATATAAGTTGATGGATCTTAAATTATCAGTTGATATGACATACAAATCAATTGGTAGTTTCTATTTTTTTTGACAAGCACTAAATAGATTATTTATTTAAGATTTTTAAAAATCATTATTTAATTATGATCCAACTCATGGATTTAGCTAGGGTTTAGGCATTCCAATCCAAAATCTCTCATGCAGTTTCAGAAACTAAGTTCTCAATTTATCCCATTCATCATGACCAATAATATATAAGACTCTCCATCAAGTATGCTGCATATGGACTCGGGTTTTATTTGGGATTCTATTGCTGTACATGTGTGCTGCTTAGGA
The DNA here is from genome assembly GCA_021397845.1 of Areca catechu. Lineage (NCBI taxonomy): Eukaryota > Viridiplantae > Streptophyta > Magnoliopsida > Arecales > Arecaceae > Areca > Areca catechu. The sequence continues at coordinate 1,569,243 of JAHSVC010000020.1, forward strand.
AATTCTTTCAACATGGAGAAAATTAAAGCAATTGTATTCTCACTAGTTAAACCTAAATCCTTAGGTTTAGATGGCTTCATTGTTACTTTCTAAAAAAAAAATATTCTAGGATAAGCTCATCTTGACATTCTACTGTATTTTAAGATGTCTTCAATGGAATTCTCGACTTAGAAAGGGGTTTAATTTGTCTAAACTTGCTCTAATTTCGAAGAAGAATTCTGCTCTCACTCGAAAAGGCATTCGTCCCGATATGTTTACTCAGCAGTACATGCAAAATCGCTAGGGAAGTCCTTGCAATCAGGGCAGCCAGGATGTTGGTCGATCAGGATCCATAGAAAAATATATGCGGACATTTGCCCTTGAGATCCTTACGTGAAATTACAGTAGCTGAGAGCCAGAGCTTCACCATAAACCCCTTGTGGGGACGCGCGCATAGAGCTTGCATATGAAGTTCAATAATTGGTATAGAAACTATATGCGGGATACGCACGAGTAGCATTGTGCATACATAACGAGCAGAGAACGCCCGCATAAAACCTCCATGCAGAAGAATGCGCGTGGAATGATCATAAAGATATCATCCGCATTTCAAGGGAACGAAGGAACTCGTTGCAAAGGGCGAGAAAATTGAGCAGCCGTTCCGTGTCTATCCCGATCTTCTGGTGCCCGTGCCGGCTCTCCGACGCACTCATCAGCCCCGGCCTCTGTCCTCGACTGAAGATTTGATGACAGTGGGTTGCGCGAAATGGTTGGGTAGGCAAGCACGGCATCTGTTCGATGAAATGTGAGAGAGACTTGGCTTCGGAGCTCGATGGTCTCGCGACTTGTGCAGTGCACTCTTGGATCGGAGTCCCCCGCACCAGTGGGTAGATCGCCATTCTCTGCTCCATCAACACTTGGATATGCAAGCGAGTGTCGAGACTTTCGATATTGGCTGCTTCCCATCGCAGACATAATGTAACGAGAAGTTCTGTTTGGGTTGAGTGGTTCAGGAGGCGACATGGGATAAGTACGTGGGTTGGCGGATTCTATACTGGTAGAGAACAAGGAGGAAAGCCAATATATCTAAGGCTGCAAACGGGTCGGGTTTATTCGCCCGGCCCGGCCCGATCTATTTATATCCAATCCAACTTATTTTTATGGATCCGTAGATCCAGGTTGGATCCGTAGATCCAGGTTGGATCCTAAAATTAGACCAGTTCCATTTTCCGGATCGGATCGGGTTTACTAAATTTGGACCCGATCCAATCCAATTCGAACATACTAATACTTTTAGAATTATATCTTTTTGGATCTTTAAATTATAATTTAAAACTTGTATGTAACTAGTTATAATTATTTTTATATTTTAATTTATTTTAAAAATAATATTATTTGATGTCTATTTTATAGTTAATAATAGTTAGCTATGTAATAATTAAAATATAGTTGTCTATATTTTATTCGGATCATATTTAGATCCAAACTTTGTAGATTAGAATCTGATTATTTATGGACCCAATCCAACCTGAATGACTTGTTGGGATGAAAATTCTGATAGTGGACCTAACCTGACCCGACCCGATTTTCTAGTGGATTGGGTCTGGATCTACCATTAGGATCCGATCAAAGAATCAGGTCGGATCGGGGTCACTCATGACCTAATCCGACCTGACCCATTCGCACCCCTAAATATGCCATAGAAATTTTGCTGCGGGAACCCAAAGGAACTCAATTTGCAAACTATTTTACCATTTAATATATGTGAGTGTCAAGGCAGTAGTCCAGCTGGTTAGGATCTTGCCTTATAACCAACACATCAGGTGTGGTTTGTGGAAGACTCGATTAAAATCAGGAGTTATCTCTCAGATCAGTTGGGTGAATGAGAGATCAGGATCCTTTTTCTTTTCTGTTATGACCAGCTGACATCTTGATGGTATCGGATTAATGTACTTGTTGGCGCAGAGTCCCTTTTCTGACCGGACGGAGCTACTGGATCGCAGGCCCGCTCCCTGGTTCACCTACAAAATAAATCCCTGGCCGGAATTGCTTCGACGGGGGACATTCCGATGCCTAAGTCAGAGGTGGGCTCCAGCCACAGAATGGAGAAGATTCTGAGAAGGATTAGATGGAGAAGGGAAAAGACTCCAAGATTTTCAGGAATATCTTGTGCCTTACCTGGAGCATTCCTTCTTACCGTTATTTATAAGGAGTTGTCCAGCCTATGGTTCCGTTCTTCCTCCAATGGTTACGATGGGGGAGTTAATTCCTTTCCCACAATTTGAAATCATGGATAGTTATTAAATGGTTCCGGTGGCCAGATCGGAGGCATTGTCGCTGGAGTTACGTGCCATGATTGTGTTCCGGAGGTAGTCGATGATAACCGTTGCTTGTTGTATTCGTAGAGACTTGAGACAGATCGAGGGTCCGTCTTCAGACTTCCCTTTTAGGAAGATTTCTGTAATTGAATTAGGGAATGTCTTCGTCCTCGGACCCTTTCGAGACAGATCGGTGATCATGTCTTCGGCATAGATCGAGGACTTGATCTTTAACATAGACTGAAGACTATGTCTTCGGCATAGATCGAGGACTTGATCTTTGACGTAGGCTGAAGATTATGTTTCGACACAAACCGAAGACCGTGTCTTCGGGAGTCAGTGAAGGTCACTCATAGGTCCAGGCTGAAGACCTTGTCTTCGGGGGCCGTAGGCCCATTAAGAGTTTTGGCTCGCCTGTTGGTTGCTTGGTTTTTTTCGAATACCTTGGTTCAAAATTTACGGTTCGGAAGAAATGTCTTCAGCCGATTGAACCGGTGGTTGGCTTGTACTTGGACTGACATATCCCAACAGTTGTCCGCCTACTCTCAGTTTTCGAAGCGAAGATTTGTCTCGAAGAGTGAGAGTATTATTGGTTTATCATTTTCCTCCTGGGGGATGGTGTAGTGGATGATTATAAAATCTCTGATTGGACCGTCTACCATAATTGCCGGCTGATTCGGGAATTAGGCGATGGACAGTTATCATTCCCTGATTGAGGGGTGAAAAAGGAGTGGGCAAACCAGAGATTGTTTCTCCTTTTTTTGTTGCACGACGGTTCAACTAATCTTTTAGTTAGGATTTGAGCAGCGGTTGTGGTTCCTCCCTGCCCCTTGGATGGTGAGTGTGCTCCATCTTGGCCATTGATTTATACGGATTATGACCTTTGGTCTATTCCGTGTCAAATCAGCTTAGGGCCGTTTTGGGGTTGCGCGGCTATCTCGAGCGTTCGTGGTGGGTTTATGAAGATGGTTCCATTTATCGAGATGTTGCCTTAGAGCTTTTTCATCTTTTTTTGAGAAGGAGAAAAGGTCCAACTGAGGAAGCTTCTTCAACCTCACACTTTTAATTTTGGCCCAGCTTTCCTTATTCTTGGCCATCAGTCCTTTTCATAGGTAGAATCTCCCTTCCGCTTCTTTGCCCCACTCTTTTATCATGACCGAGTCTGTAAGAAGCCAAAGGGAAAAAGTCGGGCCCTCGGGGGCCGATGATGTAGTGAGTCCGGAGTTAGTTTCCAGCTCCGTTTCATCAGGAAAGGTTGCTCGTCTTCGAGAACGCTATCACGTTCCCGAAGGGTTTCTTCTAATCCTTCCTACATCTAAGGAACGGGTGAACAAACCTCCTGCTGGATGTTTGGCCGTGTACGAAGACAATTTGAAGGCTGGCCTTCGATTTTCCCTGCATCCTTTCTTAATCAAAATCTTTTGCCTGTACCAAGTAGTGCATGCGCAGTTGATTTCGAATAGCATTCGAAACATCTGTGGATTTTTGGTTCGATGTTACATAGCTAATGTGAACCCCGGGACCAATTTGTTTACTGTCCTTTTTGTGCTTAAGAGAGATTTCCACAGTAGTGGATGGTGGGTGATCGGCCCTCGACCTGGTTGCAAGATCATCAAGGATATGCCCAGCACCATCCATGGATGGAAACCTATCTTCGTTTTTGTATCGTCTATCGAACCGTGGGGTTTCAGTAGCGATTGGAAGGAGCCATGTTTAACTGCCAACGATGGGAAAAAGGTTTTGGCGGCTGATCAATCCGATTATGACTTACTGACTGATTCGGAGGCTGTTCCTATCTACGAGTTGTTGGAGGAGAGGAATCTCCATCTTGCAGGGATCAGTAAGTTTCCTATGTTAGGTATAAATGGTGGAAGCTTTTACATCTTCTCTTTCATTCCTATAGTAGTTCAGTTGACTCAGAGGGGTTTTTCTATTTGTAGGTGGCGGAATGAAGCCTAACTTGAGCTGGCTCCGCTAATCTTCTGAGAAGATGACAGCTCAGGCCCCTCCTTCAAGGTCGGTAGTTCGGAAGAAGGCTCGAATGGATGGTCTTAAGAGGAGTAGGAGCACTTCGTCCTCTAGAGGAACCTCTGGGGGGGACGTGGCACCAATGATGGAGGCTCCAACAGGGCCTCAGCTAGTTGAATCTTTGTCGGCGGTTATCTCTCCAATTCACACAAGGGAGAGTCCGTCTTCGGTGGCTGATGTGCCTCTGCCTTGCCCCCCTGCGGTAGATAAGGGCGAGGCACCGCAAGTCGAGAGGGAGCCCGTTCGGGAGGCTTCTCCAGTTGGGAGCTGTCCCGCGGACTCTTCGGAGCTTTCCCCCATGAGGGGTTTGTTGGTCCCCACCGTGGCTAGGCGGGTGCTAAAGGATACGTTGCTGCCTCATGATTTGGCAGTTATCCGAGGTCGAAGCCTCACCAGAATATCCGACTCTGCCTTTTCCTCCTTGCAACAGGTGAGATCCTTATCGTTTTTCTTTGCCTAGAGGGTTGTTCGTCCATAACCTCGCTTTGTCGATGTAGTTGGTCTACGACATCATCTTCATGGAGGAGGGCCTAGGAAATGTTGATAGCCTCATCCATGGTCTTAAGGAAGAGCTCCATATAGCCAGAGCTAAAAAAGAGATGGCCAAAGAATTGAAGCAGTCTATGGAGAATCATCTCGTTCATGCAGATGCTGAAGTTCGCGGCCTAAGGAGTGAGCTGAAGAATGCCCATTTGACAATCGCGGGGCAAGGGGCAGAGTTAAGGAAGAGTAGAAAACGTGTCGATTCCTTAGAACAATCCGTCAAGGAGAATCAGGAAAAGATGGAAGACCTGACCAAGACGATTGAGGAGGCAACCAGGAGGGCTGAAGAGGCATCCTTAAGAGCCAGAAAGGCATCTTTAAAGGCCAAAGATGCAGCCTTAGAGTCTGAGGCAGCTAGGAGAGAGTTCAAGGTAGCCCAGAGGGAGTCTGAAGTCCTGAAGGAGCTGGACAGGAAATGAATGAGGCGACCTTATACAGCTACTAGCACGGCTTTAACGATGGACTCGCCAAGGTCAGTGGGGTTTTTTCTAACCTTGATCTTTCTGCTGTCCCTGCTTTCGACATTGCGGAAGAAGAAGAGGAGGGAGCCGAGGCCGTAGAGGAAATTGGAGGGATGTCAAGTCCAAGGGAGGAGATCCCAATCGTGGTCGAGGCTCCTAGCATAATTTTGGCCTAGGTCGAAGAGGATGAAGAGGTGCCAAGCTTGGGGGAAAAAGCTCCTATCGCAGCCGAAGACTTGGATGTAATTCCGATCCCAGCCCAAGAGGGAGTCCAAGCTAAGGAGGGGGTCCAGGTTGAAGACCCTCTGGACTCAACCCAATTCGAGGAAACTCTCTCTGCGCAAATTGACAGACTGCTCCAATCTCATGATGCTGGGTCTCTTCCAGCCGATGCCTAGGGATCTGTGTAGCTTTAGGCATTATATCTCTTCCTTACTTTTCTCTGAAATGTAACTGACAAACTCTTCTGAATTTTCAAGTGACTTTCTCCTTTTTGTACATGTTATGTCATGTTTTTGAATATGGTTTAAATAAGGTTGTTGGCTTTGGTGATGACTTGAATTACATTGCTCTTCCTCCTTTTTAGTCGAGGGGCCGAAGCTGAAGATTGTTTGGTTTGTGGCTGGCGTCGAAGACGAGTTCCGAAGCAGAATCGGAATGCCGTTGCCGATGACTGACCACGATCAAGCCAGGTTGACATCAGTCTTCCTTCATAATTAATCCATCTGTCTAGGAATGGACACGACGGACAGGTATCATTTTCCTGTTGACCATTGATTAAGGAACATTGATTATGGTTCTTGTTGCCCATGTTGAGTGTGTCGATATTCGAATGGTCGCATCCCCGTGCACCCCGGGTGCCGCCATATCCTCCCTTTCTGAAAGGGTGCCATTAATGCCGTCGCCGTATGATGAAGATTATTCTGGATTTGAAGTGCTAGTGGTTGCCATCCCCAAGAGCAGTTATTGGCGATCATACCGCTCCCGAGCGGTCACCTGGAGTTTCAAGGTGTCACTCCAACACATGGCATCCTTTGGTGCGTCTGGGAAAGGGCGTGGAGCACGTTTCCCTGTGGCCGGTCGTGGGTATAAGGTCCTTATAAATAGGGCCCTGTCCTTCCCTATCAAAAGCCATCGTAATTTCAGACTCCCATTTTGGAAGTTTCCCTTCTTTCTCCATCATCCCAGCAGAATGAAGTTCAGCATTTCTGAACTTAAGAAGGTGGCAATGAAGAGAGCCTCTGAGGCCCTATCTGAGGGGGAGCCCAGCTCTAAGGCTCCTTGGAGAGGTGAAAACGATGACCCGTAGGGGGTCATTGCTCGCCTAGAGAGAAAAATCCAGATCTTGGAGGCTCGCCTGGTGGAGGCCAAGGCACGGGTTGAGGTCGCCGTTGCAGAGACGGAGAAGTCTAGAAAGAGGTTGACGGAGGCCATCTCGGACTTCGTGGCTTCTTTCGCCTACAAGGATGAAGTTGCAGAGGCGGTGCTGGATTCATACCACCGGGGGTTTCGAGAGCATCAAGATAAGGCTTTCAAGTTCTTCCATTTGAAGGGCTTGCAAAACATCAGGCCTTCCGTCCCGTTCACTGGTCACGAATTCGATTTCGACTTCGAAGAGGAGTCAGAGTCAGACTCTGAAGGAAACACCGGAGCCTCTCCATCCTCCTTCCAGGGCTTTGATGCCTCCCACCGGCACGGGAAAGGGTCGGTTGGCGGTCAATGAATCTACTTTTCCCCTTATCTGCAATGCTCCTTGTCTTCTTTTCTCTCTCATTTTTTTTTTGTAAAAATTCAAAGATGAAATGAAGTTTCCAACTTCTTCCACACTTCTTCTATGACTTGTCGTACTGTGATATGTCGAAGGTGTAAATTTCTCAAAATATTTGGGATCTGCAAAGAGATGTGAGATCGGCTGGGCCATCCCATCAAGTATTTATTGTGATAGGATGAGTGATATAGGTTCACTCTAGCACGTTTTCGGATTTACCGTAGGATAGGGCGTCTAAGCCATCCCTGTGCATTCTTGTCATGATCAAGGTAGATTGTTTAGGCCCGCCCCGGCACGTCTTCGGGCATACCGTAGGGTAGGCTATAGAAACCATCCCTGTACCTTCTTTGATGTAAGGTAGGCTGATTAGGCCTGTCCCGGTACGTCTTCGGATTTTTTGTAGGGTAGGTTATGTGAACCGTCCCTGTGCCTTTGATCATTTTTGGCAGCCTGATTGGGCCGTTCGTTGCACTTATCGGGCATACCGATAAGGTGAGCGGATCGGACTCTCCTTTGCGCCGTTGGCTAATTCCTTAGATCATGCCATTCAGATCATGCCATTCAGGCCGTTGTTGTTCAGTTGATGCATCGGGCCATTCAGAGTTGGACAAATCTGTACAAAAGATTTAGGGGCCTGTTTATTGATAGTATTTGCGAAGGTTTTGTACATTCCAAGGCCAGAACAGAATTTTACCATCCAGGATTTTGAGTCGATATGTTCCTGGACATATGACTTCTTCGACTTGATATGGACCTTCCCAGTTGGGAGAAAGTTTTCTTGTTTTGTTGTCCTGGATACTTCTGTCCTTCGCAGCACCATGTCCCCTGTGCGGAAAATTTGCTCCTTTACTCTGGAATTGTAATACTTGGTGACATTTTGCTGGTATGTCGTCATTTTCATTTGGGCCTGAAGCCTAGTGCTCGGCAATAGATTCAGGTCGACTCTTCTGCGATCAGAGTTTTCAGGCTCTTTGTATTTATCGATTCTTAGAGATTGGAGGGAGACTTCGATAGGAAGAACGGCTTCATTACCGTATGCCAGGTTGAACAGAGACTCGTCGATGGCCATTCTCGGGATAGTTTTGTATGCCCGGAGGACGGAGGTCAGCTCTTCTGCCCAAAGTCCTTTGGCAGCGTTCGATATCGTCTTCAGACCATGGAGAATGGTCTGATTAGTTACTTCGACTTCTCCGTTGGACTGCGGCTGGGCAACGAAAGTCAGCCTATGTTGCACATGGTACCGAGCGCATAAGTCTTTAATCTTTAGATTATCGAACTACCTCCCGTTGTCAGTGATTATTGTATGTAGAATCTCGAACCAAAATATGATTAAGTTTTTGATAAAATTCTCAACCTTGCCCTCCGTGATTTGGGCCAGTGGTTCGGCTTCGACCCACTTTATGAAGTAGTCAATTGCCACAAGGAAAAACTTCTTCTGCCCAGATGCGAGCAGAAATGGGCCAAGAATATCTATCCCCCACTGAGCAAAAGGCCAGGGGGCTGTCAGCTGGGTCAAGTGACTCGCTGGTTGTCTCTGAATGTTGGCATATCTCTGGCATTGATCACATCTTCGCATGAAGTCGACCGAGTCCTTTTGGATGGAGGGCTAGTAGTATCCTTGGCGTATAATTTTATACGCTAAGGATCTGCTCCCCAAATAATCACCACATATTCCCTCGTGGACCTCTCTCAAGGCGTAGTCAGTATCTGATGGTCCCAAGCATTTCAGCAGAGGTTGAAAGAATGATCTTTTGTAGAGAGCTCCGTCTAAGATGACATATTGAGATGCCATCCAACGGATCTTTTTGGCCTCTGCTTTGTCTTCCGATAGCACACCCTCGTTTAAGAACTTGATGATGGGATCCATCTAGCTTGGCTCGGTCTCAATTTGGTGCACCTCCATAGCTTCTTTAGCTATACCTGGGGCTTCAAGGTATTCAACGAAGGTGCGACCAAGGGATTCCGGGGTTGTAGTGGCAAGTTGAGATAATGCATCTACCCGAGAGTTCTCTGATCGAGGAACATGAATGATTTCAAAGTATTCCAGTTGAGAAGATAAGATTTGTACTTTTTTCAGGTACTGCACCATGGTGGGATCTCTGGTTTCATATTCTCCTTTAACTTGATTTACCACCAACTAGGAGTCCGAAAAAGCCTGGAGTCTTCGAACTCCTAAACTCTTGGTGATCCGAAGTCCTGCAAGCAGGGCTTCGTATTCGGCCTGATTATTTGAAGAACGAAAGGACAACCGGAGTGCGTACTCCACCGTGTGGCCATCGAGTTCAGCCAGTATAAGGCCGGCTCCATATCCAATGGAATTGGAAGCTCCATCCACATGAAGCACCCAAACGGACTCCGTATTCTTTGAATTTCCTTATTCTGCTAGAGGCTCTTCATCTTCGGACTTCCAGGTGCACTCAGCCAGGAAATCTGAAAGCACCTGGGCCTTCATAGCTGATCGGGGCTGGAAGCTGATGTTGAACTCGTTTAGTTTCACAACCCACTTGGCTATCCTTCCTGAGGTATCAGGACATCAGAGAATGGCTTGAGGGGCTGATCGGTCAGCACCACGATGGCGTGGGTGTGGAAGTAAGGCCGTAGTCGCTTTGTCGCAATTATTAGAAAGTAGATCAGCTTCTACATTTTCGAATATCTTGTTTCAGCATCATACAGAACTTTGCTGATTTAGTATATCGGCTTGTGAGAGACGTCTTCTTCTCTTCGGACAAGGACTAAACTGACTGCTTCATCCGAGGTGGAAAGGTATAAGTAGAGCACCTCCCCCTCTTGAGGTTTGGTAAGTAAAAGCAGGGTCACTAAGTACTTCAACTCTTCAAAGGCAGTACGACAGTCTTCGGTCCATTCGAAGCCCCGAGACTGCCGAAGTACCTTGAAAAATGGGAGACATTTCTCGGCTGAACGAGAGATAAACCTACTTAAGGAGGCGATCCTCCCTGTTAGCTGTTGGACTTCCTTCTTGCAGGATGGATGTCTCATGTCTTTGAGGGCCTGAATTTTTTCAGGGTTTGCTTCAATCCCTCGCTTGGTAACGAGAAAATCTAGAAACTTGCCCGAAGTAATCCCAAAGGTGCACTTCATCGAGTTTAGCTTCATTCGATGACGTTGCAGGGCGCTGAATGATTCCCCTAGATTCTGGATGTGATCTTTTTTAAGGAGGCTTTTGACGATCATGTCGTCGACGTAGGCCTCCAGGTTTCTCCTCAATTGCTCCTTGAACACCTTGTTAATCAATCTCTGAAATGTCACTCCAGCGTTCTTGAGCCCAAATGGCATCATCTTGTAGCAATATAGATCTTTGTCGGTGATGAATGCCATCTTCTCCTTATCCCGGGGATCCATTTAGATCTGATTGTAGCTAGAGAAAGCATCCATGAAACTTAGCAGTTGATGATCGGCAGTGGCGTCGACCAGTTGGTCAATCTTTGAAAGAGGAAAGTTGTCATTTGGGCAAGTCTTATTGAGGTCTGTGTAGTCGATGCAGATCCTCCACTTGCCATTAGTTTTCTTTACCATTACTACATTGGCCAACCACTCGGAGTAGTGGGCTTCCCGGATAAACCCTGCCTTGAGGAGCTTGCTCACCTCTTTATCTATTGCTTTTTGTCTTTCGGGAGCAAAGCTTTTCTTCTTTTGTTAGACTGGCTTATACCCAGGAGCAACTTCCAGCCGATGAGTGATCACTTCGGTGGGAATCCCTGGCATGTCCGAAGTCGACTAGGCGAAGACATCAGCATCATCCCTGAGGAAGCAGATCAGCTCCATTCTGGTTTTTTCATCAAGCATGCTTCCAATCTGCACGTCCTTGGTGGGTTCCACTTTAGTTAAGGGTACCGAGATAGTTCTCTCCATGGGTTCACCAGAATCTGTAGTCAAGTTCCTCGGATCTAGCTGATCCCAAGTTGTAGGATCATTAGAGTGCTTGTCCTGGATCATCAGGCATTGTCGCATCATTCTCTGGTCTCCTCTTACTTCTCCGATACCATTTCTGGTGGGAAAGCACACCAGGAGGTAGTAGGATGACACTACGGTCCGGAATTTGTTCAAGGCAGGCCGTCCCAGAATGATGTTGTAGGTCGAAGGGGTTCGGACCACCGTGAAATTGATTGGCGGTGTCTTTTATCGAGGTTCGGTTCTGAGGGTTACATGTAGTACTATTTCTCCCTCAGCATTAACTTGATTACCTCCAAAGCCGGTAAGTGGTATAGGGGACCTTCGTAGTTTATCTCTAGGCAAACACATCCGAGAGAATGCATCGTAGATCAAGACATCGGTCGAACTTCCATTATCAACTAAGATTCGTTGTACATCGTAATGGGCCACAACGGTCGAGATTACAATAGGGTCATCGTGCGGGAGCCGAACTCCCGCAAGGTCGTTGTCGGAAACGAGAATAGCATTGTTGTCCTTGAGTCACTTCGGGACATCGTCTTCGTCTCTTCTCCAGTCGACAGGTCGATGTATCATCCCCACGCCTCCATTGGTGGGCCTTTGATTTGGCAGTTCAACCTCTTCAAGAGCCGATTAGGGGACAGTAGCTTCTGACCGAGGTCTTTGGTGACCAACGTACCGTCCCAAATACCCTCTCTTGATGAGATCCTCTATTGCATCTCTCAGTTGGATGTATTCTTCAGTATTATGGCCATGGTCCCGATGGAATCGGCAGTATTTATTCCTGTTCCTTGCGGAAGATGATGCCTTCATGGGATGTGGCCACTGGAGATAGTTTTCTTTTTCTATCTCCAAGAGAATCTTTTCACGAGGGAGGTTAAGGGGGGTATAGGAGTCGAACCTCCCGCCCGATGTTCTGGCTTGGGAGGACTCCTTCGGCGGTCAGCATACTTGTTATTGTTGGAAATATGGGGGCCTTGTCCCCTATTGTTTTTCTTCTTCGAAGGGGGTTTCCCTTCGATTAGTCGTCGATTGGCCGCCTACTCTTCGGCATCGGCATATTTCTGAGCCCTCGACAGGAGATCAACGTAGCTTTTGGGGAACTTCTTATTCAGGAAAAAAGTGAGCCTGGATGTACGAAGTCCCTTTTTCAATGCAGACATAGCCACATGCTCGTTGAGATGGGGGATCTCGAGTGTGGCCACATTAAATCTGGAGATGTAATCTCGCAGACTTTCTCCTTCATTCTGGTGAAGGAGGAACAGTGTATCCATATTTCGGGGGGTCTTGTGACAAGTCATAAAATGCAAGACAAACAATTTTTCTAACTCGGAAAAGGAATCGATGGTACCTGGGCGTATGCTCAAGTACCATATCCGAGTAGCTTTCTTTAAGGTGGCTGGGAACACGAGGCAGTATATCACATCCAAAGCTCCCTGGATCATCATATGGGCATTAAAACTGTCCATATGGTCAAAAGGATCGGAGGTGCTGTCGTAGGGTTCCATCTTGGGAACCCTGAAGTGTCGAGGGATGACTTCAGTCATGACGCGGTTGGTGTAGGGCGGGCGTAGATCACACATCGCCAAATCATTGTGATCTCTCTACTCCCGCATTCTTGCCATCTCCGATTCGATGGCCTTGAATTTCCCATCGTAATCAGGGAGAGCCTGCTTTGGCGCTTTCTCTACGGGAGCAGAGTTTTCAGAAGAGGGTGAGGAAGTTTAGCTAGATCTTTTCCCTCTCTGCGGGGAATCAGTGGGCTTAGGCATTCTTGAACTTCGGCCTTCAGGAGAGAGCCGAGGACGGGGGAGAGATGCGTGGACCCCTCTTGAGAGACTCTCTTCCTTTAGGATCGAGAGCTATGTCTGAAGGTGGCTGACGGATGCCCCACCTGGAAAGCTCTGTTTTGGAAGTCCTGAACCATAGCCATGAGGTTAGTGACCTGGTTCAGGAGGGCTTCAAACTGCTGCTATCCCACAACAATTGTGGAAGGTGGAATGTCATTCTGTACCAGGGGTGCACCCCCTGGGATAGAGTACGACTTCGACTCGTTGAGGCAACCTGAGTCCTCCCTCTTGCCATCAAAATTTTTTACTTCCCCTTTATCAAGGAGGGGAGCTTAACAATACGAATTACAAACCCCCTTCTTGGCGCGCCAATCTGTTGGCGCAAAGTCCCTTTTCTGACTAGGCGGAGCTATTGGATCGCAGGCCCGCTTCCTAATTCACCTGCAAAACAAATCCCTAGCCAGAATTGCTCCGGCGGGGGACACTCCGATGCCTAAGTCAGAGGCGGGCTCCAGCCACAGAATGTAGAAGATTCTGAGGAGAATCAGATGGAGAAGGGAAAAGACTCCGAGATTTTCAGGAATATCTTGTGCCTTATCTGGAGCATTCCCTCTTACCGTTATTTATAAGGAGTTGTCCAGCCTGCGGTTCCGTTCTTTCTCCAGCGGTTACGATGGGGGAGTTAATTCCTTTCCCACAATTTGAAATCATGGATAGTTATTAAACGGTTCCGGCGGCCAGACCAGAGGTATTGCCGCTGGAGTTACGCGCCATGATTGTATTCCGGAGATAGTCGATGATAACCATTGCTTGTCGTGTTCGTAGAGACTTGAGACAGATCGAGAGTCCGTCTTCAGACTTTTTTTTTAGGAAGATTTCCGTAATTGAATTAGGAAATATCTTCGTCCTCAGACCCTTTCGAGATAGATCGGAGATCATGTCTTCGGCATAGATCGAGGACTTGATCTTTGACGTAGGCTGAAGACCATGTCTTTGGCATAGATCGAGGACTTGATCTTTGATGCAGGCTGAAGACTATGTCTTCGACATAAATCGAAGACCGTATCTTTGGGAGTCAGTGAAGGTCACTCCTCGATCCAAGCTGAGGACCTTGTCTTCAGGGGCCGTAGGCCCGTTAAGAGTTTTGGCTCGTCCGTTGGTTGTCTAGTTTTTTCCGAATACCTTGATTTGAAATTTACGGTTCGGAAGAAATATCTTCGACCGGTTGAATTGATGGCTGGCTCGTACTTGGACCAACATATCCCAACGGTACTCATTCTTGTATGAAAAAAGGCTGCGAAAATTAAGCATCTTGAATATTTTTTAACGAGACGGAGACTTGTGGATCATAAAATAAGAAAGTAAACAAATATAACTATGAAAGCTCCTGAGATATCTGTTGCACGCTCGGTCTATATTGTGGATCAGGATTTATGCATTCAACTCCCATCAACGCCTCCTAATAACTCCAAAGCTATATACATCACATCTCATGGTAACTACCCCTGTGTAAACTAGCTCTGCAAATAATAGGACCAAATCATTTCGATTATCTTACAGCGATCAATTAAATGAAGCAACCCTCGTACTAGAACCATGTGATATATGTTCTTCCATTTGTTACTTGAACTATTAAGGAAGATATCAATAAGAAATTAACACTTTTAGTAAAATTACTGATGCTACAGACAGATCAGAAACTTGAAATACAGCTGAATAAATATGTCATCTAGAAATACAAAAATGGTAACAAGAAAAACATCCCGTTTTATATATTTATCTGCACCTGTGCCAAGGTAATTAAAATATATAATTTCTTAAATACTATTATAATATTAATTTTTACTTGAATTTTCCTCCAAAAGGGGACTCGTTTTGAAAACTCTGTAGAGAAACATATCCACACTTATTTTATGCTGATGGTGAAATAGTTAATAACATAATTTTGAGCCTGATATATAGTAATTTGAAGCCATGATTGAGCAATATGAACCATTTTTTCTATATCACTATCATCATTTAATTTTTTCTTTTCCTTTATTTTCTTTTTGAGAAGATTCTATGTTGTCATCATTATAACATGATAAAACTAGCTCTAGAACCATTTTTTCTATATCACTACCATCACTTAATTTTTTCTTTTATTTTCTTTTCTTTTTGGGAAGATTTTATGTCGTCATCATCATTACATGATAAAACTAGCTCTACATAATATCAAACCATTTATTCTATATCACTATCATCATTTAATTTTTTTTTCTTTTTGAGAAGATTCTATGTCTTGATCCCTCTCCACCAACAAACCCAAGAAACACAAACATCACCAACAGAGAAGGTAAGCCAATATGGTGGTGGGACAGTTCTAAAAATCTCGTGTGTTCGGTCTTACCATCAGTTGCTTAACAAAACGGGTATGCATCCTCCAGATGCCAAATGAATCTGGAAAACACCAGAACCCACCAAAGCTCAATTCTTCTTTGCATCGAGCTATTTAAAATAAGGCAAATGAGTGAACAAGGGACTTATAACCAGCAATCAAAATTAAAAGAGAGCTGGCAAACAAATCGGCTTCGTCAAGGCAAAACCATTAATTTGTACATCATATATGCAACCAACCACGGAGGCTCCAACTTTCTTGAAAACGGGAAAAAATAAAGGAAAAAAATGAAGACTCTATGACAAAAGACTACTGCCGAGAGCTTGACTCATTCATCAAGAGATTTGCAACAACTTCCCCCTGAATCACTCTTAAGTTGACACATGACAAGCAGCTTCATGGACCCTCTATCAGCAAACCAAGCATTTGCCTGGATGTATAGAGTAGCACTGTCACATCACTAGCCCGGGTATTACATTCTCCTCCCATTAAAATAATTTCATCATCGAAATTAGCTTGATTGAGATTTTTTTTTTTAAACCTTAAGAATAACCAACCCTTATGTCATTCGATCTCCAACTTCCAATTAGTCACCTCTTAAGGTACTTACTTCCCAAGTTTTATTCAAAACTTTATCCTTTTTCATTTATATTCAAGATCAAATTTTTGACATTCAAACCATATCCTAATCACTTATGTCATAGTTCTGAGTCCATGTTATGTCTTAACAACCACCAGGTGATTTTCCAAATCACAACTTTACAGTCTCGAATAATCATGACTTGGATTCCGGTATCACTCATATCTATCAAAATCACTTATATCACAGTTCTAAATCATCATAATCTAAGGTCTAACACTATTCTTGTCATATCTTAATAATCACCATGTCAATATGATTTTAATCACTCGTATTACCATCCCAAATGGTCATAACCTACTCATACCTGTCACTACTGAATTTGATGCATTGACATCCTGCTAGGTGAGTGCGTACACCCGTCCTTGGGTACCTAACTTCTGTTGTCCTCCTTGTTGAAGTCTGTCACGCGATGCCTGAGATGCTTGATGCTGTGACCCTTGACCAAGACGACATACAGCTGCAGTGTGACCCTCCTTTCCACATTTGAAACATTTTCCTCCTGACCAGGTACAGTCTCGCTTAAGGTGCAGTCCACCACACCGGTAGCACTGGATATCATCCCTTTGTCTAGTTTTGTCATCTGGTGCAGCGGTGTCAGGTTTCCTTGTCTTTGCACTGATGTTTCCATTAGATTGATCCTGAAATCCTTCTGATCTAGATCTTTTCTTTAAAGCTTTTTCTCTCTCTGCTTTAGCAGCATCCAGTCCTTTTTCTACTATCAGTGCCTTGTTGACCACTTCCTTATAGGTGGTAAGCTCGAAAACAGACACCTGATGCTGAATCCGACCTCTCAGTCCATTTTCAAATTTCCTGGCCCGGATCCCTTCATCTATTATCAGTGATGAAGCATATCTCAATAATTCTTTAAACTTTGCAGCATACTGAGAAACAGTTAAACTACCCTGCTCCAAGCGATCAAATTCCCGGAATTTCTGTACCTGAATACTTTGAGGAAAGTACCTCTCATAGAAAATCCTTCTAAAATCTGCCCAGGTAAATGGTACATCATTTGGTCCTTGCTTCCCAAGCTCCAGCTCCCACCAAGCAGCTGCTTCATCTTGCAATAAAAAGGTAGCGAATGTAACCTTCTCCCCTTCTGGATACCGCAAGGCTTGGAAAACTTTCTTAACAGCTTTCAGCCAACCTTCTGCCTCCATGGGATCAGATGTTCCCTTGAATACTGGTGGCGCATATTTCTTAAAATCTATCAAAGTAATTGATCGTTCTTGTGGGATTCTAACTTCTGGCTGTTGCTGCTGCAATAGTAGCTGCTGCATGAATTGCTGCTGTTGCTGTTGAGCTTCCATTATTCTCAGTGTATCAGCTCTTGCAGTAGCTTGTTGCTGCACTAAATATTGCAATAGCTGAGGAAGACCCACCTGGTCCCCAGGCTGAACTCCAGATCCTCCCGGTATTCCTGTTTCTGCAGTTCCAGTCTCCGGGTGTTGTCCAAAGGGTTTGGCGTTGGTTCCCGTGGATGCTCCTCATCACCAGCGTTGTCCATGGGATTGGGCGTTGGTTTTTGTGGATGTTCATCGTCACCAGATAGAACCCCAGTATTCTCGTGCTGCTCTATAGGATCCCAAGCATTTGCTCCATCCACAAATCTTGTGGATCTCCTAACACATCCACATCCACTACCACGCGACATGGAAAACCTACACCAATCATTGTTAGTATACAACTAACACTTAGATGATCAAAAATATGTCACACTATCTACCCCATCTATGAATCAACCCACACTCTCTCTCGATGAGCTTATACCTTAAGATCCTAAAACCTGATTTGCTTTGATGCCATTATATCACTATTATTATTATCCACTTATATCACCATTCCAAGTGATCATAACCTAAGCTCTGATACCACTCTGTCACATCTCGAATCCAGCACCGGAATCGGCTACGCGACCGGCCGCATAAATCCTAGGTTTTATCTTAGAGATCATGCAAGGCCTAGGTACATAAGAGTCAAACATATCAAATTAAAACTAATATTATATAAACAATCAAGTAACAATTGTACAATCCATTTATTAAGTCGATATTACTAATTGGTCTACTGATTCACAAACATCAATAACCGAAACTAACTCTAACTAACTAACTAACTCAGCATATATGAAGCTTTGTCTCACGCCCAGCCCAAATCCTGTCACGCATCCTGAGTCTCTGGAAAATCAAAAGATAGGAAGTGAGCTATACAGCCCAGTAAGGTATCCATAAGATCACTCCAATTAATAATATAAATTTCTGAAACAATAAAGTATCAGTATATTATGTCATGCGATCAAATGATTTAGGCCTCATATATTACACACCTTGATATCTTTACATTTTTCCTTTAGAATTCCCATTATTGAACCTTTATCTTTAGGGTTCTGGACTAGCTACGGTCATGTACCAGCCCATGACTGGCAACCGCAAAGCGACCATGCATACTATGGTCGGTCCTGCTCATGTACTAAGTCCGTGGCTCGACTGTCCCACGTACTATCCGCCCGTGGCCGGCTCCCACGTACAAAGCCCGTGGCTCAGGCTGTATAACCACGGTGCTACCGTAGCATGGCTAGACCAAATACCGTATTTACATCATTAACACTTGTCAAAATATATCTTTTATAAACTCTCAATAACCGGTATCGTGGTCCAACCCACTCGATAATCGATGTCATGGTCCAACCCATTTTAATAACCGATATCGTGGTCCGACCCACTCGATATCCGGTTTCATGGTTTAACTTATTTAGCAATCCGGTAACATGGTCCAACCCATCCGGATATCAATTTTTATAACATCATGCATGAAATACCGACAATAATAATGATAAAACCATAATGTCTATCACAAGAAAACAACTATGACATGCAATATAATACCACACGTGCAAATGCATATAACATATATGCTTAGATCAAGCCAAGCTATAATAAATTCATGCATAAAGGAATGATCGATACAGAATTCCTTTCCTTAACGCGCTAATCCTAGTATATCCGATACTAGTCAGTACCCGAATTTTACGCGATGCCTCCCCGCTCAAAAGACTGATTTCCTACATTAATAAATAATTTAATTAAAATCTAAATTTCCAAATTTCATGAATCTCAAGAAAATTCCTTGATTCTCTCTCTTTTTCCTCTCTCCTCTTTCTCTCTCCTCCTTCTCTCTCCTCCTTCTCTCTCATCCTTCTCTCTCCTCTTATTATTATTATTTTTTTCCTTCACGGAACAGGGCCTCTCATTTTTTTTTCTTTTTTCTTCTTCTTTCTCCCAAAGCCCCCCTGTTGCTTTTCCCCCGACTCAATCGAGCTGATTTCCCATGGTCACCGACGGTGGCCAATGGGAGGAGGTCACCGACGGTGGCCAATGGGAGGAGGCCACCGGAAGACCTCACCGGACGGAGACGGACGACGGCACAGCCTCCCGGAAGACCACGGCCCCCACTCCAAATCGAAATCCAACCCAAGAAAACCATCCAAAAATCCTCCCTAAAATTGAAAATAAATGGAAAGGACTTACCGGCAGTTGAAAACTCTTCGCTGCTCGCCGGAGAGGGAAACGATGGCATGAAGGAATCGATGGAACTCGATTCGACGACAGTGGAGGGGAATTTAAAAAGAGACATCGGTGGTTTCCTTGTCGTTTGGGGAGCAACCACCGCCGGATCGGAGTTCCACTCCATCCCGGACTCATCGCCGACCAATTCCCATTCCCCTCATGACTCTTCCCCCCGAGTCCTCCAACGAAATCCTTGGCGAACTCCCCTCCCTTGTTCCGGTCTCCGTCATTTTTTTTTTTTTTTTTTGATTGGTTTGGGTTGAAGTCGGCTGGGCCTGCCAACTTCAGCCCAAGCCTGGGTATTACGGTTCATGAGTTGATAAATATTTGTTAAGCATACTTTAGAAGAAGAATGAGTTGGCAAATATTTGTTTTCAGACAAGTGCAGCCTATTTTCATAGAGGCATACAAAAGTATAGGCAAATTTCGTTTTGTTTAGCAACCCAATCTTCCTTCTACACAAGTTTGAGCATATGTAATATCCGAACGGACATTTACACAGCTGGAAATCCATCCTACTCTGGAGTACAAACCTTTTCTTTGTCAGTTTAGAGGGAGGGGGAGAGATTGATTTTGTAAATTGAAGGAGATATGAAGCTAGTAGCATGTAGAACTTTCTTACAAATCATATTAGAAGATTGAAGCAGAATTATTCCACATATTTAGAAAATCTACGTACATAAATGTATCTTTGACCTCCCATTATTTCTTATGCTGGTTTCCACAAGCAGGTCCTTGGAAGTAAGCACCATGTAAACAGCACGACCCTTAGCTTCCCAAAGATTCCTTTCAGCCATAAAATAAACTGGCTCAATTGGCCTTTAATCAGCTACACAATAGATCGAAAGCACTTAGCTTAGGTGCTCGATTCCTTCTGAGCATATGTTGCCCCTTGATCCTCTCTAGATGCATCAACGGATTGAAATAGCTCCACTTTGTAGGAGTAAATCTTACTCACATATAAGAAGTACATGAAATTTAGGACACTAAGGATGGTAAGGAATCCGTAATAGTAATCCAGATGAGAGGCATTCAGGTTATTCAGAACCCAACCTTTACCATGTTTGCTTGT
Source organism: Areca catechu (assembly GCA_021397845.1). NCBI lineage: Eukaryota > Viridiplantae > Streptophyta > Magnoliopsida > Arecales > Arecaceae > Areca > Areca catechu. The sequence continues at coordinate 1,589,694 of JAHSVC010000020.1, forward strand.
GATATTAGAGACTAATTTTAGGAGAAGACTGCTGAGAAAGTTGCCCACACCATAAGAAGTCAAAGAATATGAAGTTCCCAAACTCTTCATGCTCTCTGGAGCTTGGTCATAGAAAAATTCTATGTTTCCCACAACCAAGAAAGCGTCAGCTATTCCCATAAGCACAAACTGAGGAAGCAGTATGAAGATGGTAACAGGAACTTGTCCCCCAGTCTTGTCTAGTCCATGACTTCTTGCAATGCTTAGCCTGCTCCTCTCAGTTAGGGAGGCGATTAGCATTATCATGATATGGAAAACAAGTCCAACTCCCATTCTTTGAAGGAGTGTGATTCCCCTAGGATTCTTTGTCCAAATCTTCATGAACTTTACAAAGTAACGGTCATAGAGAGCAACAGAAACGAGCATGGACAGTGTCACAAAAGCCCCAAGGCATGCAGGGGGATTTGGAAGTGTGGTCCAATGTGGCGATTCAAAGTGGTGCCTTGTTTAATAAAAAGGGTATTGGTTTGAGCGATCATCGTGCATGGGATGAACATCGCAGTCAAAATTGGAAGCACTCGTATAATTTGTTTTGTCTCCTCCACTTGGGTTACCGAGCACAATGTCCATGGGGTGTCGGAGCCAGCTTTCACTGCAGCTTTAGTGAGGAACCTGCATTTGTTCGTGAAAAAAAAGGATGTTAATAGTTACTAGCACTGGCTTTGCAAACAAAACTTATAAGATTTAGAAAAGGAATAAAATATCTTTCTTTATATTTCCCGTTAACCGTCAAACTGGTCTTTAGAATCTTAATAATCACTATCCTAAAAGCCGAACTTAGTTATATATATTTTCTTTTTTGTTGATTGCCATCAGAATTTTGCTAGATGGAAAGTTAGCAGACTGTCTAGATGAGGGAATAATGCTGTGCTATCAATCCTTTTGTGCATATAATTGTTGCCAATTTGATTTTAAACATATATGCTTTAGAGAAAATTACAGAAACAACCCTTCAAGTTTAAACCATTTACATCTAGATCTTAAAAATTTGAAAAATATCAATTAGCCAACAAAATTTTTAATTCATTGCAATATGACATCTATGTTATAAAACGTTACCACGTGAGAGTCAATTGATAACTAGAATTTTGCAAAATTCTAAAACTATTTTCCTACAAACTTAAACAAGGATGTGGATGGAGTGCTTTAAGATCAGTACAAGTTAAAGGATGATAAAGGATGAAGTGTTTTGAGTTCTCTGCAAGTAGATGGATAATAAATAATATATTGCTTTGAGATCTATACAAATGAATGAACGAGCTTTGTGCAAATGGATAGATGATGATAAAAGATGGAATGCTTTGAAATATGTGCAAGTGGATGGATGATAAAGGTGGTGCGCTTTAAGATCTATGCATGAATAACAAAGGATAGAGTGCCTCAAGATTTGTACAAGTAGATGGATGAGAAATAGAGTGCTTTAAGATTTATGTAGATAAATGGATGATAGAGTCTGTGGAGTGCTTTAAGATTTGTGCACATTGCTAGATGATAGAAGATGGAGTTTTTGAGATTTATACAAGCAGATATATGATAGAGGATGAAATGTTTTGAGATCTATGCAAACAGATGAATGATAAAAGATAGAGTACTTTGAGATATGTATAGACTAATAGATGACAGAAGATGGAGGGCTTTGAGATATATGTAAGTAGATGGATGATAGACAATGAAATGCTTTAAGAATTGCATAGGTGAATAAATGATATAGAATAGAATGCTTTAAGATTTATGTAAGCAGATGGATGATAAAGTGTCTTGAGATTTGTGCAAGCTAATGGATGATAAATAGACTTGTTCAAATCATGGGCTGCTTGCTTCAGCTCGACTCTATTAAAACGGGCTTGGGCCATGATTTTTAGCCAGCAGGCCAAGCTAAGTTTAAAAATCCAACCCAAATTTTCAAATGGACTAGGCTTGGATTTACGTTGACCTAGTTCGGACTCGTATCCCTCTCTTCCTTAATTTCTCTTCTTCCTGATCGACCCTAATCCCTAATCCCATCTCAACATGCCTTCTCCCTACCACTGTCTTCTCACTAATTGCCACCTCATTAGTATGCTCGGTAGCTTGCCTTTGTGCCTCATGTTGTTGCACATGCTCGTATCACCATGCCTCCTCGCACTTCCATGCCTCCACAATCACGAGAGAGATTGCTGGTGGCTGAATCGGCCTGTATTCCCCTAAAATTTTCCTTCTTCATGAGTCTTGACAGGCTCTCCCTCCTCATATTGTCCCGACCTCCCTTCCTCGTGTTGCTCAACCTTTGTGCCGCCTCTTCGTATCGTCACTACTCCCAACTCTCGCTACCTTGCTGTCTCCTCACCACCTTCTCCACATCCAAGGAAGCCCAAGACCCGGCCCGGAAGCCCGAAACTCAAGATGGAGTGGGCTTGGGCCTAGGAAGGAGGCCCGAAGGCTGAGTTGGGTTGGGCTCGGGCCTGGCATAGCGTTGCTGTCCCCTGAATTAAGCCCGACCCAAACCTGGCCTAACCCGTTCGATAAGTAGGTCTGGTGACAAATAAAGTGCTTTGAAAACTATGCAAGTGGATTAATGATAGAGGATGGATCACTTTAAGCCTTATGCAAGCACATGAATAATAAAGGATGGAGTGCTTTGAGATCAATGTAAGTAGATAGATGATAAAGAACGAAGCACTTTGAAATATGTAAGTGGATGAATGATAAACGATAGTGTTTTAAGAGCTAATGTAAGTAGATGGATGATAGAGGAGTGCTTTGAGATTTGTGTAAATAATTGATGATAAATGAAATGCTTTGAGATCTATGCAGGTGGATGGATGATAGAGGATGGAGTACTTTAAGATTCATGCAAGCAAATGAATAAAATAGGAAAGAGTGCTTCGAGATCAATGTAGGTACATGGATGATTGAGAATGAAGTACTTTGAAATCTGTGTAAGTGGATGAATGACAAATAATAGACTATAGAGTAATTCAAGATTTGTGCCAGCAGCTAGATGATAAAGAAGTGCTTTGAGATATGCACAAGAAAATGGATGGCAAATGAAATGCTTTGAAAATTGTGCAGGTGCATGAATGGTAGAGAATGGAGTACTTTGACACTAAGTAGATGGTTGATAGAGGATGGAGTGTTTTGAGATTTTGAGATTTATGTAGATGGATGGATAACAAAGGATAAAGCTCTTTGAAATCTATGCAGGTAGATGAATGTGTAGAATAAAGCACTTTAAGATGAGTGCATATAAACGAATCACAGAGGACATAGCGCTTTGAGATCGCATGAATGCTACGATCTAGCCTCTCCAAATCAAGGATATTTTGGTTTTTTGACGGTATTAAGATTCAGATAGATGACTAGGCCATATTGCAATAAAATAAAATTTTGGTGGCTAATTATTTTTTTTTTAAATTTTGAGATCTAAGTATAACTGATCCAAATTTGGAGGGGTGTCTTTGTAATTCTTTTTGAACTTTATTTAGTAGACAAACTAGTTTGACTTGATGTTTGTTAACTTTATAATTTTGTAGTCTGTATCTCTATTCTCACCTTCATATGGCAACTTTGAATTTGAATTTTTATATTAGGGTAAGATTCTAGGTTGAGTTACCCAATTAATCATTCTTTATGGCAATAGACTTTTGTAATTGAGAGTAATGCAGAGATAGTTGAGGTCATTTCTGACTGACAAAAAAATTATGAAGAAACTTTGATGATTTTGGATTGCTAATGAGTACTGATCTAGCAAAGATGTAGAACTTTGATGGTTATGTTACTTGGAAAAGAATGTAAGGCCATGGCATATGTCCAGTGCACCAAAAAGTTGATCCAAGGTTTTGAGTGGTTGTATAAGTAAAGGCTGTGATCAAATTACTGATGAAAGAAAAGAAATTTTACCAAGAGGGACCACTAGCATGCTCCATATATGTGGGATTTTAGGCTTCAATATTCATGAAAAAATGATAAGATAATGAGACTTAAAACATAAAATTCTATAATTAGAGAACTTAAATAATTCTGCTTGCACTTAATAGAAATAAATGGTGAAGAGATTGGCTTCTTACCGTGATTGTAATAGTTTATGCACTGTGCCAGTAACAAAATCATTTTAGCAACTATATAAGAACAAGAAAAAAGATACTTCTTTTCAGAAAAACTAGCCTTGAAAATCAAAGAAAGTTTCTAATTCTCAGGATAATTGTAGCATTACCAACCTTATTGAATTGGTGGAGTCGATTCTAAACTTTCCCTTCCTTGTGTACACCTCTGAGTCCAGCTCATGAAGTTCCTTTGGGTCATTAGGAATGGGAAGTTTCCACTTCCTCACTGCAGCCACTATAACCCTAGCCATCCTAGTAAATGGACTTCCTTGTGGCACCTTGTGCCTATAAAATGATGTGCCAGCCAAGAAAATGATCACTGAGATTATGAGACCAAGTGTTGGAATTCCATATCCCACGGTCCAGCCAACATTGTCCTGCAGATAGACCAGGAATGTATTGGCAAACAGCGTCCCCAGGAAGATGCTAAACATCCACCAATTGAAGAAGGAAAGCTTATGCATCCTCTCCTTAGGATCGAACTCATCAAACTGGTCTGCTCCTATGGTTGAAATGTTGGGTTTGGTTCCACCATTTCCCAGTGCAAGTATGTACAGCCCCCCAAAAAACACACCTAGTTGCAATGTCGAAGCAGGTTTGCAGGTGGCTTTGCAAGGTGGTGGCTTCAATGTTGGTACCGAAACTGCTAGTGTTAGCAAGCACATTCCCTGTTAGCACATATAAGATCAGTGATCGCTGTTATTCTGAAAAATGAAGTTTTTATTCTATATCTGAGAATATAGTGCATGAAAGAACATGCCCATATTTTGAATATGCTCATGTCACCGAGATCATGGAATGATAAAACTAGCATTACATTTTGGGCAACAGATCATGGAAGAGTTCCACAATTAGATGCATGGTTAGCACATATGGAGGTGCATCAGTCTGTTGATTGAAAAATAAACTTCGTGTTCTTTTCATATTTGAAGATTGCAGTCTAATTCTTTGTGGTTGATTATTTGCACCGCTACATGATAGTGCCCTCTTGGAAGACTTGGATTAAATCATTCGATGTTTAGGAACAGAATTTATATTAAATGTGATCACAGAGAACCATCTACAGTCTAGGTGAAGTCTAATGTTAATGCTTTGTACAAAAAGTAGGTGAAGTCTTAGTACCCTCTTATACTACTTCAGACCCACCTGAGCTCTCCGAGATGCTGCATATATCAATCATGGTATGACTATGCTATCCTATTTGTTTGAAAACATAGAAGTTTTATTGGTAGGAAATTATTCTAAGATGTCATTCCGAGTTTCAGTTAGGCATACCTAAAGTTTAAAAGACAAAGGAATTTTGTCTCATAATCTGAGATTTCTGAAGTCATAACCAAATTGAAAGCAATGCAAGTTTTCTTGTGGTGCTAATTAAGGGACATAGAATTTATAGTTCTATTGTTTGATGAACAAGTAGATATTATTACTTTTGGAAAGGTAATTTGTACATCCTACAAAACATGCTGGTGAGAGTGCCAACAATTATCTCAAATAATGAGATATACATGTCGCAAGTGTCATGCACTTGGATAAACATCATGCAATATGATATGTCTGTCAGTCGGTTTCTTTCGAGCGACATCATGAGAGCTCTTCGACCCAACCCATAGACTGAACCATGAAGAAGGATTAAATGAGAAAGATAAAGGGCGAGTGGTAGTCTAACCAGGACAAAAGCATCACATCAACAAGTTGCCTAAGATTCCATCATACGAAATGTGCATATGGTTAGAACAAATAAATCAAGACAAGATTATAAAGCACACCAGCCAAGGACAATAAGTCAACCAGAACGAAACTCTATGATTGCGGAAGGCCAACGTCAATGGTTAGGAGGAAAAGTCCACAAAATAGAGGCCACAAGCTAAGGCCAGTCTATCGAGTCCAGGCAACTAGAAAGGTGATTACTTTTGGCTATGATGCAAGTAGATTGAACTAACCATCATTAGTTAAATAAAATAAGAAACAAAATAGCTATATTTGAAATAACAAATGGTGCCGTTTGGAATATCTGATTACTACCTATCCACTAGGATGTGACATGGAAAGCCTGGTCAGGCCCTGAACAATAGAAAGGTCCACATCCTACACTGAATGTGACTCTGAAGAAAAGCAAATATTTTGTGTTCTAATAGCAAATGGTGAGAGGCCAATGGAAGTATTGACCAATTAGAACAGTATGGGTTCTACTCTAGGTTCTATTACATGGTAATCACCTAAAAGTTTCTAAAACACCAATTAAAATCAAAGTAAAAGCTTCACAAGTTGAGTTAAATAGATTGTTAATTGATCATTGCAGTATTTTTTCTTTTGGAAAGAGAGCACTGAAGATAGGGTCGGATTCATTAGGCTTTCATGGGAGTTCAAACCTTAGTTACTTATTCTAAGCAAGGCATCTAAACAACACATCTGTTTTTAAGTCACAATTAGGTTGAGCTCCGCCTTTCCATACTGCAGGGAAAAAATAACCATAGAAAATAAGATCCATATAATCCATGTGTCCTCATGAAACCTCTTTCACATAGAAAGGCATAAAGATGAAGAACGTGTAACTGGTGCTGGTAAAATTAATTAATCAGAACATCTGGAGCATAAATCAAGAGATAATTTTGTCAAAACAATACTAGTAATCATGTAAAGATAGAACCAAAAAATTGCAACTAAAAGACTTTGTTGAGATCAAACAGATCATATGTACGGACAATTAGCAAAATGATTACCACAAGATAGATGGTGGATCCACTGATAAAGGTCCAATAACGACCGAGATGGGCGTCGGCAATGTACGCACCCAATACAGGTGTCAAGAACACGGTACCGACCCAGTTAGTCACATTGTTTGATGCAGTGACAGTGCCCTGATGAAGCACATTTGAGAGATAAATCACCAAGTTTGATGATATGCCATAGTATGCCATCCTCTCAAACACCTCATACACTACAGTCACCAAAAGCACAAATCACTAAGTCATCAGAGGAAAAAAGACAAATTATTTGGAAAAACTACATGCTCTATGTAACTATATTTAAGTATTGTGGAACAGTTAAATCAAAGAATAAAAAAAATAAAACCAACAACAATAGTATATACCTGGGTTTCATTCTAAAGGATCTCAGAAAAGTGTCACTTAAGGTTTTCACGGGGAGCACAGTAGCATGAAGGTAGCATAATAGAACATTAGCTATAAAAATCACACGGTAGGTTAAGAAGGCTTGATCATCATTGTACTGTTAGAGACTACCATGGTAAAAAGAGGAACAGCTCTATGTAGCTTATTTCAGTATTATGATCATTAAGGCAGAAACACGAGCTGTAATTTACGAAAGAATACGGGAAACGCTGAAAGCTTTGGAAGCATGGCCACAATAGAATGGAATGGTTGGAGGCATTACCCACAACAAAAGAGCAGGCGGTCCATCCTCCTCTCTTGGACCTAAGAACAGGATTCCCTTTGAGATCCACAGAGCCATCCTTGGCGTACTCACCTTGCCCTGTCTCCAAGCTCTCTGCCATCGTTTTGCCGTGAACCTTTTTTTTTTTTTTTTTTGTGGTAAAGTTTTGCTGCGAGGAGCTAGCCATTCTATGGACCGTCCAATGGGATTTCATAAGCGTGTTCCAGAGCAATGGTGTGTAATTACGGGGCTGCCATTGGCTGTTTCAGTTTCATTGATTGGGCCATTGAAGCGGACAGGCGAGGGCGCTCTCAATAATTACATGAAACTTATTTGCGGCCGTACAAAACAGCGGTCCGCAGTCTACGCATTCACACCGGTATGCGGCGGTTTCGCTGTTCACCGGACCGCCTATCGTCATCCTTCCTTTACTCCTGCGCCATCTTCTTCTTCCCCTTTATTTATTTATTTTTTTAAATAATAATATATTTTATTCAAATATAACGAGAACGAATATAATTTAAAAAATCAGAAAGAATAATATTATTAAGGATATAAAATCATCTATCAAGACTACCAAAAAAATAAAATCGGAGTGATTGGCTACATGCATCGCAATCCAATCAGCAGCAGAATTGATCTCCTTGAAGATATGTCGTATCGTGAAAGAAGTACATCATGCAAGAGAAGATCAATATCGCGAATGATAGGATGAGAGGATGGAAACCTCAGAATCCTCTAGGAGATCACCATAACCGAATCATCCTGAATGATGAGGTGATCCAGGTAAAGAATCTGGCACGCATAAACTATACCTATCCATACCGCATACAGTTCTGTCAGCAATACCAACAGATCCTGGAGGTGGATACCTCCAGCAATCAAAAAACCTAGACGAGGATCATGGATGATAAAAGTTGCTGCTCCTTGTTCTCGGCAAAGACTCCCTTCAGCTTGTTTTCGTGCTAGGCCATTTGTCTAGTTCCCGTTTCATTGATTTTGTAAAGATTTTTTTTAAAGGTTTCAGAAAAATCTTCGTCCCTGTCCTCGAAGTTTTGTTTGAGATTTTATTGATGCAGATGTGTGCCGCTTAGAAAATTCTTTCAACATGGAGAAAATTAAAGCAATTATATTCGTACTCTAAATCCTCGGGTTTGGATGGTTGTATTGTTGCTTTCTATAAAAAAAATTCTAGGATAAGCTCATCTTGACTTTCGACTGTCTTTTAAGATATCTTCAATGGAATTCTCGACTTAGAGGGGTTTATTTTGTCTCAACTTGCTCTATTTTCAAAGAAGAATTCTGCCCTCACTCGAAAAAGATTTTTTTTAAAAATAATATAAAAAAAAACTTAATTATAAAAATAGGTAATCCGTAAAATATTTACGGATCTAGGTGGCACGTGGCAAAAACTACGGAGAAAAAAAAAAAAAATGACACGTGGCATTTTGGCGGCTAGCGTGGCCGAATTCATCTTTGGAAAAGACGAATTCTAAAGTGAATTCGTCTTTTCCAAAGACGAATTCATCTCAGCCCAAATTCCCTACTGAATTTGGCTTTTGAAAAGACGAATTCAAATTCGTCTTTTCAAAAGCCAAATTTAAGCCTGGTAACCGGTCCCTGCGTTGACACGTGTCGATCGGGAGGTCTTACCGGCCGACACGTGGCGTTTGGGTGGGCTTTGGAAAGACGAATTTGAATTCGTCTTTCCAAACGACGAATTCGCCTGAGAATTCGTCGTTTGAAAAGACAAACTCAGGCAGAACATATACAACCGTGTTTTTTTTTTTCCGCTGTTCTTCTTCATGGTTTTTTTTTTCTTTCCGGTGGTCCCTCACCGGTCCGGTCTGGTTCCAAGTTTTATTTTATCTTCCCGTGGGGTCCTTACGTTAAAGATCAAAGGCTTGCTCGTCCATTCCGGTAAGTTTTTTTTTATTTATTTATTTTTTTAGTATTTAAAATTTATTTTGATTAATATTTTTTTTTTGTGTAGATCTGATTATTGGCTTTTCGTTGGATGATCTAGATCTTGTTCTTCCATATTTCATTATCCGGATTCAAGGTAAATTTTTTATAAATTTATAAATATTTGATTGTTTAAATTAAATTTTGTATATATTAATTTAAATTTGAATTAAATTTTTTATTACATATTTGAGTAATTAAATGTTATGTTTTGAATTTTTATGATAAGTTTTTTTCGGCTTTATTATTTAATAATTTATATTATTATTTTTATATTAAAAATGAATATTAAAAAATTGATTTTACGGCTTTATTATTTATTTTTGAGGGACGATTAGAATAAATAATTTATACAAAATTTTTAGTAAATATTAAGATGTATATATAAAAATCTTAAGATATTTAAAATTAATTAAATAATAAGAAGTTTTGATTATATATTTTTTTGTTTAATATTTATTATTTCATGAATTAAAAAAATGATATATATTTATAATGATTAATTAAATAATATGTAGTTCCAATTATTAAAATTTAAAAATTTAGTATTATATTTCAACAATTAATTAATGGTTTAATTAATGTAAAAAATAATGATATACTAAAAAAAATTTATTAAAAAAATATTATAAATATGAATTTATTTATGTTAGTAAATGGATTAATCATTAAGATTATTTTGTCGTTAATTATATCTATCTTGTAAATAATTATTTAATTAAATAATTATTTAGTAATATTTAGTTATGAATAAAATTTGAAGTTTACGTATTTGTAGTTTTTTTTATTATATAAATGTGTAGCATGAATTTTTATAGCATGTATTGTGTACATATTGATATCAGTGATGTAATTATGATGTAATTATAATTGTATTTAAATGATTAATTAAATAAAAAAGTATATATTATAAATTAATGTATTGATATTATATTTATAATATCGTTATTCTAATTATTAAGATTTTAATATTTAGTATTATGATATAATTGTAATTGTATTGATAATAGTTAATTAAATAAAAAAAGTATATATTATAAATAAATGTATTGATATTATATTTGTAATATCATTATTTTAATTATTAAATGTGCCGAATGAATTTAGGTTAAGCATTTGATTTTCTATATATATTTTTATAAAATTTGCATTTCATTAAACCGTAGACCCGTCAATTGCTTGATATACGTCGAGAGATGGTTATGCGCAGATCGATACCGCTCGATCGTCGTATTTTGCCATTGCTGATGCAGTCCGGATTTTATGGTCGAGCACGTGTTGGATTTATTAGATTGGACTGGCATTTGATCACTGCTCTCGTCGAGCGGTGGCATCCAGAGACGCATACTTTTCATTTTCCGCATGGAGAGGCGACCATCACCTTACAGGATGTTGCTGTTCAACTAGGTTTGCCAGTAGATGGTCTACCAGTGACGGGTAGTACACGGGTAGACTGGAGGCAGCTTTGTCTTGAGTTATTAGGGGTCGTCCCACCGGATGATAGATTGCATGGATCACGACTGAGCTTGGTCTGGCTTACCGAGCACTTCCAGGATTGAGCATTCGATGCGGATGAGGCAGCCATTCAGTGCTATGCTCGAGCATATATTTTACAGTTGATGGGTGGGTGCCTTTTTATGGATAAATCTGGGAACAACATGCATCTATTATTTCTACCTTTATTAGCGGATTTCAAGACGGCCGGACAGTATAGTTGGGGTAGTGCTGGACTCGCTTGGTTGTATAGAGAGATGTGCAGGGCGAGCCACAGAGATGTTACTGATATTGCTGGTCCGCTGTTGCTACTACAGTTATGGGCATGGGATAGAGTTCCGATTATTGCACCCCACAGATTACTTCAACATGCTCCAGATCCGATGATCGATTTTGATGATGATGGAGCCGGTTTACCACAGGGACCATTAGGGATGAGGTGAGTTTAGAATTTACATAATATTTTTATGCCATGTATGATATATATTATTTTAATTAATTAATTTATTTAATTTATTTTATAGATGGAGAGATCTTTTTTCTGTCACACAGGTACCTATGCATGTGGTCTCTTCGTATCGTTATTTACTTGATCGACTGCGACCCGATGAGGTAATAAATATTGAATTTTTGATAATGATTGTCTTGTTTTATTTGTTCTTGTTTAATAAATTATACTTTAAATTATTTATAAACAGGTCATATGGCAGCCATATACTGCCGCAATGATTGCATAGTTACCAGACTACTGTCTACAGGGTCAGGAGATCTGGTGTAGTAGAGTGCCACTAGTATGTTTTTATATAGTAGAGTGGCATTTACCCGATAGAGTGATGCGCCTATTCGGGATGCGACAGGTCGTGCCAGATCAGTTTGATACGTTGTCTGCACTACATCGTATTGATATGAGAGGACGATCTGATCAGGATTGGTCCTCCGTTCATCGGGATTATATACAGTTATGGATGAGTCGTCATGACTATATTATACATGGCAATCCATTCGATGGTTCCATGGATTATCACGATCCTTATATGCAGTGGTATCGTAGGATCACTCGTCGATTCATCAGTCGTAATGGTGCAGTATATGATTACATGGTAAGTAATTTAAATTTTATTATTTAAATTATAATATACGTTTAAATTTTGTCAAACTAATTAATTTTTTTATTTACAGGGTAGTAGTTTTGCGACGATACTTGAGCGTGCGACCTCCCCGGATATACAGGATATATGTCACTCTGCCCTCCATACTCTTGGCGAGCATGCACGGATTCCACTCCATGAGTTTTATCAGGAGGGAGACAGGGAGGACGAGACTCCTTCGCCTTATTATCCATTTGCATCTTCATCCGGAGCACCTCTGTCAGCTCATCACAGACGAGGTACGAGACGACATAGCACCTCTCCACATCCGATGCACGAGTTCACATCTACTGAGGATGTGGCATCACATTTTGATTATACTACTGCACCGGATATCATGGGCTGGCAGCATGATTATTCCGGACATGGAGCATCGTCGTCATATCATATATCTGCACAGCAGGCATCACATGATGTAGAGCATGCTGCATATCAGGCATCACACGATATAGAGCATGAGACAGAGCAGCATCAGCCACTTCCGATCCGTCGTCGTATACAGCCTGCACGCACTAGGAGACGGCCACCATGTGGGACCGAATAGTCATTTATTTTAGAATTTATTGTAATTCATGTTTTCTTGTTAATTTATATAAGAATTATTTATATAAGTGTTTATTTACATATGTGTTTATATGTGTTCTGGCCTAAAATAGACAAGCATTATTTATTTGTGTTGCCGATCTCGCCGCCGCGCATGTGGCTTCAGAGCCGCTGATTTGATTAGACTGTCTCGTCCTGAGGTCTCCTGGCTCTCAGTCCTGTAAGACAAGATCAGAGGCCCTGGCCGGGGGTCTCGGTGAGGGAGCTCCGACGGTTAAGTTAGAGAACGGCGAGAGTGACCGTCTTAGGGGGCCACCTGGCGAGGGAGCAAGGGGCCGCCGGCTTCGGCCGAGGTGGGCCCTCCTGGGCGGACACCTGGCGGAGCGGCAGAGAGGCACTCGACTTCGGTCTAGGTGGACCCCTCCTGGGTGGACACCTGGCGAAGGAGCGAGAGGGCCCGGCTCGACCTCGGCCGAGGTGGGGCCGGCTTAGGGCGCCACCTGGCGAGGGAGCAAGGGGCCGCCGGCTTCGGCCGAGGTGGGCCCCTCCTGGGCAGACACCTGGCGGAGCGGCAGAGGGGTGCTCAACTTCGGCCGAGGTGGACCCGTCTCCGGGCGCTACCTACCGAAGGAGCGAGAGGGCCCTGACCGACCTCGACTTCGACCGAGGTCCATAAAATATTTAATGTAATTTGTTAAATAATATATTTAAAATATTTTAATTTAATAATAATAAATTTTTCCTTTTTTCAGTAAAATCGTGGAAGGATCCAACCCTCGGTCCTGTCACCATCCCGATTGCCAGTCCGGCTACCACCAGGATCTAATCATCGGTCTTGTCACCATCCCGATTGCCAGTCCGGCTACCACCAGGATCCGATCATCGATTACCTACAGGTCCTGCTACTAGTGACCATCGATCTACCTATCGGTCAGACCATCGATCCACATATCGGTCCTGTAATTTTTTTATTAATTTTTTATTTTTTATAATAAAATTTTGATACATTTATGTATTATATAAATTTCATGGGTCAATTTTTTTAAATTTTTTTTTAAAAAAAATTTCATTTTAATAACAAAATTTTTAATATAAAATCAATATTTTTAAAACACAAAATTCACGGGATTTTTTTTTTTTTACCCGATCTACCATGAATTCGTCTTTTGTTAAGACGAATTCAATATTATTGAATTCGTCGTTGTGAAAGATGAATTTAGTTAAATTGAAATCGTCTATTGAAAAGACGAATTCAACTTAACTGGATTTGTCTTTACAAAAGACGAATTCAATTCAATTGAATTCATCTTTTCAACGGACGAATTCATCCACATCATCCCAGCCACCTAAATCGGTAAATAATTTTTGCATAACCTATTTTTATACTTTTTTTTTTAAAAAAACATTATTTTAAAAAAAAACTCCTCGAAAAAGCGTTCGTCCCAATATGTTTGCTCGGCGGTATATGCAAAATCGTTAGGGAGTAGGGACTGGCAGGCCGGCTAAGTTTTTCTAGATGTTGGTCGACCCAGCATCCATAGAAAAATATATGCGGACATCTGCGCGTGAGATCCTCCCCTGAAAACAGTAGATAAGAGCCAGGGCATCACCATAAACCCCTTGTGAGGACCGGCGCATGGAGCTTGCAGATGAAGTTCAATAATCGGCGTAGAAACTATATGCGGGGATATACACAAGTTACACTGTGCATAACGAGTCGTGACCCCCGCATAAAACCTCCATGCGGAAGACTGCGCGTAGAAAGATCATAAAGATATCATCCGCATTTCAAGGGAACGAAGGAACTCGTTGCAAAGGGCGAGCAAATTGAGCAGCCGCTCCGCGTCCTATCCCGATCTTCTGGTGCCCGTGCCGGCTCTCCGACGAATTCCTCAGCCCTTGACTGAAGATTTTGATGACAGTAGTTTGCGCGAAAAGTGGTTGTGTAGCAAGCACGGCATCTGTTCGATGAAATGTGCGAGAGAGACTCGGCTTCGGAGTTCGATGGTCTCGCGACTTGTGCAGTGCACGCTTGGATTGAAGTCCCCCACACCCGTGGCTAGATCGCCATTCTCTGCTCCATCGACACTTGGATATGCAAGCGAATGTCGAGACTCTAGATATTGGCTACTTCCCATCTCAGACATAACGTAACGGGAAGTTCTGGTTGGGTTGAGGGGTTCAGGGAGGCGAGGTGGGATAATTACGTGGGTTGGCGGGTTCTATGCTAGCAGAGAACAAGGAGGAAAGCCTGAAAGGGAGGAATAATTGATCTTACGAAAGGTATTGTTTTTTTCTTAAAGCGCCCTCGCTTATCTTATTCCATAGGTACAGATGGAACTGACACCTGTCATTTAGTGATTCCATGCAAAATCAGGTAACAATATGCCATAGAAATTTTGCTGCAGGAACCCAAAGGAACTGATCCAGTTCAATTTACAGACCATTTTACTGTTTAATATATGCTGAGTAACATGTATTGCTATATGCATAGTAAACAATGAGCAGAAAATAAGAAAGTAAACAAATATAACTATCACAAGCTACCAATTCAATTTACTAGGTATTGAGTATTCAATTGTATGGAATGTATTATGAGAAGCTTATCCTCCTGCTGAAAGCTCCTGAGATATCTGTTGCATGCTTGGTCGATATTGTGGATCAGGATTTATGCATTCAATTGCCAGTTTCATTGCTGAAGTGATATCATTCATATGCTCTTTCATAGGGGGTGAGAGACGATGATCCAATAAATCTTGTGTAAATATGTTTCCATTACTTTTTGAAGGTAGAGAAGTGATTAATTCTCCCGGATGCCTTCCCATCAACACCTCCACTGCTACAACTCCAAAGCTATATACATCACATCTCATGGTGACTACCCCTGTGTAAGCTAGCTCTGCAAATAATTGGACCAAATCATTTTGATAATCTTATAGTGATCAATTAAATGAAGTAACTCTCGTACTAGAACTATGTGATATATGTTCTTCCATTTGTTATTTGAACTACTATGGAAAATAGAAATATGAAATTAACACTTTTAGTGAAATTATTTATCCTACAGACAGATCAGAAACTTAAAATACAGCTAAATAAGTATGTCATCTAGGAATACGACAATGTTAACAAAAGAAACATCCCTTTCTATATATTTCTATGTGCTTGTGCCAAGGTAATTAAAATATATAATTTCTTAAATACTATTATAATATTAATTTTTAGTTGAATTTTTCCTCCAAAAGGGGACTTTTGCTGAAAACTCCATGGAGGAACATATCCACAATTAATATTTATTTTGATGGTAAAATAGTTAATAACATAATTTTGATCCTGATTTATAATAATTTGAAGCTTTGATTGAGCAATATGAACCATTTTTTCTATATCACTATCATCATTTAATTTTTTTCTTTCCTTTTCTTTTTTTGGAGAAGATTCTATATCATTATCATCATTATATGATAAAACTATCTCTACATAATATCGACATTTTGCTATTTATAAATATTGCATGTTTGAGTACCTTCTTTTTGTGTGTGCATGAGAGAGAGAGCACTACTTTTATCTGCATATTAGAATAAATAAAGTTAGAGGATCCTTTTACATGTTACCTGGAGCAGCATATCCATATGTGCCTGCAAATGTGGTCCAGTTTGAAGAGTCAGGCTTCAAAACCCTAGCAGTGCCGAAGTCTGAGATGACAGCTTCAAAATCGTGATTCACAAGTACATTTTTGCTTGATATGTCTCGATGTACTATCCTAGGGCTGCAGTCATTGTGCATATAAGATAAAGCGTGAGCCATTCCTTTAATAATCTGGAGTCTCTTAGGCCAATCCAACTCAAGAGCTCTATCATCACTTTCTAGTATAGTTTTTAAGCTTCCTCTTTCTATGTAATCGTACATAAGAAAAACACATCGAGCATGGGAACAGTATCCATATAACTTCACAATGTTCCGGTGTCGAATTTTCATCAGAGTCTGTATCTCATTTTTAAATTCTTGATCAAAATAACTTCCATCTTCTGATCGGTGAAGTTTTTTCACAGCCAGAACTTGTCCATTTTGCAGTTGTGCCTTGTAAACAGTCCCATATCCTCCAACCGCAATACAATATTTATTATCAAAATTCTCGGTTGCTTCAATGATGTCTCTGTAGACAATTCTCCCATCATAATTCCATTCTACAAGCCGATCTTTGCTGCTCGCTTGGCTATTTATGATGTGAAACTTCTTCAATCTCCATTTTGAAAAACAATACCCTCCAACTGATATTAGTAGGATCACAAGAGAGCTTGGAATTAGAATAATAATGACCATGATATGATGCTTATTTTTTGAATGCCTCATACTGTTATGTGAGGAGTTACAAGGTGATAGACCTTTCATTTCACCGCATAGATCTTTGTTATTCATAAATGCATCTATTGAAGCTTGCTTGAAGACTCTGCCACGTGGAAGGGGACCTTCTAAAGAATTGTAGGATAGATCAATGGTTGACAAGCTGAACATCCTCTCTAAAGAGGATGGGATAACTCCCGATAACTTATTGTGTGACAGATTCAAGCTTTCCAACATTTGTAGATTTCCAATTTGTGGTGTTATCTCTCCACTTAGCGAGTTCCGACTAAGATCTAGTAAACTTTGTAGGTGCTCTAGATTACCCATCAGATTTGGAATGCTTCCACTCAATTCATTGTTGCTCAATTTTAAGTATTGTAATTTGACACAGTTTCCCAGTTGTGTCGGTATATTTCTAGTCAATTTGTTAGATGATAAGTCAAGAACTTGTAGATTTGACAACTCTCCAATCTCAGCTGGTATCCTCCCTGACAAATTGTTGCCACTTAAGCTCAAGTTGTATAACTGGCTCAGTTTACCTATCTCCTTTGGAATTTCCCCTGATAGTTGGTTCAAAGAAAGGTCAAGCACCCCTAGTTGAGTCAGTTCCCCAAGCTCACGTGGAATGGTTCCAGAAATCCTATTCTTAGACATTTTTATCACTGTTAAGTTTTGTAAATATCGCCAGTTCCTAGAGATTTCACCATAGAAATCGTTGGAACTGAGTTCGATATACCGTAGTTTTGGATACAGTCCAAATGCTTCGGAGATGTTGCCTGTGAACTTATTTCTGTGAAGCCTTAGCCTAGTTAAACTAGGACAGTTTGTAAGGCTTTTTGGGATGGAGCCCAGGAACTGATTGTTATCTGCTGTAAAGGACTTCAGGGAACTGCCATAACATAATCCCTCTGGCAAAGAGCCAGAGAATTGATTCAGACTCACATGTAGTCCAACCAAATTCGTTAAATAGGCCAATTCTTGTGGCAGAGAGCCTGATAGACTGTTTTCACATATAAAGAGCACTGTCAGTCTGCTCAAGTTACCAATAGCTGGAGGGAGCAAACCAGTCAGGTTGTTCATAAAAAGTGTAAGCGTACTGAGATTTCTTAAATTCCATATTTTTGGTGGGATTGGACCATAGATCTGATTAATAGAGAGGTCTAAATGGAGAAGCCGAGCCAGGTTTCCCAAGGAAGATGGGATTGAACCATAGAAATGGTTATCGGAGAGTGATAAATATGATAGGCTAGTTAAGTTATTCAGTGATGGGGGTATATGACCAGTGAGATCATTTGCAGCTAAATTAAGAGAGACCATGTTTTTTAAACTTGCAAGTGAAAGGGGTAAGGCACCGCTGAACATATTAGAGGAGAGGTCAAGTGTACTTAGATTTGTAAGTGCACCAATGCTGGGTGGTATTGATCCATAGAGTTCGTTAAAGCTTAGATTAAGGTGGGCAAGACTTGGAAAGGAGGAGAAGCTGAAGTTATTTAGCGTACCGTGCAAGCTGAGATTTGATAAGGTTAACCCGATGATGCTTCCAAAATTGTTGCAAGTAATTCCTGTCCAGTTGCATGGGCTTGTGCTGCTAGGATCAGCAAGCGACCAAGAATTGAGCGGTTGATTGGAAATGGTGGATTTCCATTGGAGAAGAGCCTCAGTTTCAGATTCAGCAACCGTTCCATTGGAAAAGAGAGAGATGGCGAGATTTAAGACTAGAGGGAAAGCAAGAAAAGAGAAGCATCTTGGTGCAACCATGTTTTGGTTGGTGTTGTCAGAGGTTGTATCCTTGCTGCCGCTTTTAATTAGGTCTGAAGGATGCATTTAGTGATGTTTCATTCATTTGGTCAACATTCTGCCTTCACAAAATTCAAAGGATGAGATTCACAATCTTGAAAATATTTGTTGGATTTGTTTAATCCTAACCAAAAAATCATTTTAATGGGATAATGAAGTTTTCACGCTGCTGCTGTTACATTATATTAGGTGTGAAGGGTGTTTCCAGGAATATTTCATGGGTCTAGGTCAGGAGTTTGGTGCCTGAAAATTCATGGGAGAAGTCAAATAATTCGCACTTCGCAGTCTCTAGGTTCATTACTGGATCATTTTACACCTACCTACCTGAGACTCTTCTGCATCTTGGTGCAACCATGTTTTGGTTGGTGTTGTCAGAGGTTGTATCCTTGCTGCTGCTTTTAATTAAGTCTGAAGGATGCTTTTAGTGATGTTTCATTCATTTGGTCAACATTCAAAAAGGATGAGATTTACAATCTAGAAAATATTTGTTGGATTTGTTTAATCCTAACCAAAAAGTCATTTTTAATGGGATAATGAAGTTTTCACGCTGCTGCTGTTACATTAGATTAGGTGTGAAGGGTGTTTCCAGGAATATTTCATGGGTCTAGGTCAGGAGTTTGGTGCATGAAAATTCTTGGGAGAAGTCAACTAATTCGCAGTCTCTAGGTTCATTACTGGATCATTTTACACCTACCTACCCGAGACTCTTCTATAATAGCCTGGTCTCCACGACATGATCATGGTTTTCTTTAGGAGAGACCTGGGAATTAATTAAGTAAACGGAAGAGTTCTGATGTAAGATGCTGATGTAAGAAATGGTGGAAGGAACTTAGGCTGCATTCATTCTTGTATTTTTTTTTTTCTTTCTTTCCATATATTTAAGTAACGTACACTCAGGGAACGAATAGTTTTGCAAAACATCATGACCTTAGAGAAGAATTCGCCCTTTTGTGACACATGTTTCGCAATCTGCTCTCAAGATATATAGATTACTCAATAAAAGATCTGCCCACTCCTGTCATTGTAAAATTGGAGGAGGGTTAAATATATGCAGTCTTATCTTTGTATACGGAGAGATGGTTTTCATATTTTGAACCCGTGACCTTCGGTCACAACGGAACAATGTTATTGTGGCACCAAAACTCATTCTTGATACAATGATTTACTCAATCCACACTCGTATTAGGAGCATTTTCTTAGGTCCTGTGTTTGTTGAGCTTATTATAGTCCTATCTTTCCTTCAAGAAAGATTTACCTAGCTAGATTGCCTTGACTTAAGCTCACAGCTTATTTGGTGGTCATCTTTGGTGCTTAGCATGCTCAGCTTGGTTCTCCTGTTACCCATGCTACTAAATGACTGCAGTCGATGCCTTGATCCCCAGGGGTTTTCGATCAGGAGGAGAAGAAACCGAAGTAGATATGATATTCGATACTGTAGTCGATGCCTTGATCCGTCTCTACCAACAACCCCAAGGAAACACAAACATCACCAACAGAGAAGATAAGCCAATATGATGGTGGGACAGTTCTGGAAAAACTACTCTGTTCGGTCTCGCCATCAGTTGCTTAACAAAACAGGTATGAATCCTCCAGAGGCCAAACGAATCCGGAAAACACCAGCACCCACCAAAGTTCATGACAAAAGGCTACTGCCGAGAGCTCGACTCATTCATCAAGCGCTTTGGAACAACCTTACCCCCTAAATCACTCACAATTTAACGCATGACTAGCTGCTTCATGGACTTTATGTATCAACAAATCAAGCATTTGACTGGATGTATAAAGTAGCACTTGCACATCACTTACCAAACCAAAGCATTCTATATTTCATTCCTTCTAAACTCAATGTCTTGGATCAGTTTAGCACAAGTTTCTCCCCCCCCCCCCTTCCCATTCTTTTTTCAGAAATTTACTGCAATGGCGTAAATTAATGAGTTGATAAATATTTGTTTTCGGACAGGTGCAGCCTATTTTCATAGAGACACACAAAATATGGTAGAATTTCATCTAGTTTAACAACTCAATCTTCCTCCCACCCAAGTTTGAGCGTATGTAATATCAGGATTGACATTTGCACAGCTGGAAATCCATCCTTCTCTAGAGTATAAACCTTTTCTTTGTCAGTTTAGAGAGAGAGAGAGAGATCCATTTTGTAAATTGAAGGAGATATAAAGCTACTTGCATGTAGAACTTTCTTACAGATCATATTATAATATGGAAGCAAAAGTATATCGCATATTTGGAAAATCTACATACATAAATGTATCTTTGACCTCCCAATTTTCTTATGTCTGTTTCCACGAACAGGTCCTCGGAAGCAATCACTATGCAAACAGCACGACCCTAAGCTTCCCAAAGGTTCCTTTCAGTCATAAAATAAACCGGCTCGATTGGCCTTCAATCTGATACACAATTGATCGAAAGCATTCAGCTCAGGCACTCAATTCCTTCTGAGCATATGTCGCCTCTCGATCCTCTTTAGATGCATCAACGGATTGAAATAGCTCCACCTTGTAGGAGTAAATCCTACTCACGTATAAGAAGTACATGAAATTTAGGACGCTAAGGATTGTAAGGAATCCGTAATAGTAATCCAGATGAGATGCATTCAGGTTATTCAGAACCCAACCTTTACCATGTTTGCTCGTGATATTAGAGACTAATTTTAGGAGAAAACTGCTGAGAAAGTTGCCCACACCATAAGAAGTCAAAGCATATGAAGTTCCCAAACTCTTCATGCTCTCCGGAGCTTGGTCATAGAAAAATTCCATGTCTCCCACAATCAAGAAAGCGTCAGCCATTCCCATAAGCACAAACTGAGGAAGCAGTATGAAGATGGTAACAGGAACTTGTCCCCCAGTCTTGTCTAGTCCATGACTTCTAGCAATGCTTAGCCTCCTCCTCTCAGTCAGGGAGGCGATTAGCATTATTATGATATGGAGAACAAGTCCAACTCCCATTCTTTGAAGGAGTGTGATTCCCCTGGGATTCTTTGTCCAAATCTTCATGAACTTTACAAAGTAACGGTCATAGAGAGCAACAGAAACGAGCATGGACAGTGTCACAAATGCCCCAAGGCATGCAGGTGGGATTTGGAAGTGTGGTCCGATGTGGCGATTCAAAGTGGTGCCTTGTTTAATAAAAAGGGTATTGGTTTGAGCGATCATCGTGCATGGGATGAACATCGCAGTCAAAATTGGAAGCATTCGTATAATTTGTTTTGTCTCCTCCACTTGGGTTACCGAGCACAATGTCCATGGGGTGTCGGAGCCAGCTTTCACTGCAGCTTTATTGAGGAACCTATATTTGTTCATTTGAAAAATTAAAAATTACCAGCACTTGCGAACGAAGCTTTTAAAATTTAGAAAAAATAATAAAGTAACTTTCTTTATATTCCCAGTTAACAGTCAAACTAGTGTTTAAAATCTTAATAATCGCTATTCTACAAAGTCTAATTAAATATCTTTTTTCTTGTTGATGACCATCAAAATTTCATGAGATGGAAAATTACCAAGGTGTCTATAAACGAGGGAATGATGCTATGCTATCACTCTTTTTGTTACATGTATCTATTGTGAATTCCATTTTGAGGTGCATATGAACTTTTAAAGAAAATACAGAAACATTCCTTCAAGTTTGGACCATTCAAAAGTTTAAAGAGTATCAATTATTCATGAAAATTTCAAATTCGTTGTAGTAGGGCTTAGTTGTCTATCTCTGTTATAAAATATTATTACATAACAGTCACCTGATAATTAATTTTTTGTAAAATGTCATGACAATCCTTTCCACTGACTTAGCAAGGTATAGACGAAGTACTTTGAGATTTGTACAAGTGGATAGATGCAAGGAACGATATGCTTTGAGATTTATGCAGATAGATGAATGATGGATGATGAAGTGCTTTGAAATTGTATAGTTGGATAGATGATAAAAGATGTGATGCTTTTATATTTGTGCAAGTGGATAGATAATAGCACTTTATAATCTGTACAGGCAGAGGAATGACATATAAAGTGCTTTAAGATTTATACAAGTGAATGGATGATAAATGATAGAGTATTTTAAGACGGTGCAAATAAATGGATGATAGAAGTTAGAGTGATGTGAGATTTATGTAGATGGATGGATGATAGAGGATCGAGTGCTTTAGAATCATTACAGGCGAATGAATGATAAAAGAAGGAGCACTTTGAGATCTATGCAGGTAGATGGTTGATAGGTAATTAAGAGCTTTGAGATTTATGCACGTGAATAGTAGAGGATGGAGTGCTTTGAGATTTATGTAGATTGATGGATGATAGATAATGAACCATTTTTGAGATCTATGCAAGCAAGTGAATCGTAAGGGAGAGAATGGTTCAAGACATGTGCAAGTAGATAGATGATAGAGTAGTGCTTTGAGATTTGTGCAAGTGAATAGATAATAAATAGAGTGTTTTGAGATTTATGTATACGTGGATGAATGAGAAAGGATGAAGCATTTTAAGATCTATGTATTGTAGATGGATAACAGATGATCGAGTGTTTTGAAATTTATACAAATGGATGAATGATAGAGGATGAATCGCTTTAAGACTTGTGCAGATGGATAAATGATATAGGGTAAAGTGCTTTAAGATTTATGCAAGCTAATGAATCATAGAGGGTGGAGCAATTTAAGATCGTGTAAAAGCTATGATCCGATCTTTCTGAATCAGGGATATTTTGATCTTTTTTTACTATTAAATATTAATGGTGTCAAGATCTAATAGATGACTGGGCTACTTGAGAACAATGCAAATAGTCGAAATCATTTATGACCGAGAAAAGTTAAGTAAAAACTTTGATGATTTTGGATTGCTAATTAGTATTGATTTAGCAAAAATTTAGAACTATAATGATAATGTTACTTGGAAAAGGATGTAAGGCCATGGCATATGTGAGGCCCAGTTTTTATTGGGCTGGTTTTGGGCTGAAGTCGGCGGCCCTTGCCGACTTCAATTCAAAATTTCTTCGGGTTCGGAAGTTCGGATTTTCCGGCGAGAAATCCGGACAAATCCGACGACGCCGCCGGAGGTGGGGGAGATAAGGTCCTTCCTCGAGTTTATAGGGGCTTGGGGTTGCCTCTGTTGATCCGGGAATACCTCCCTGTGGTGGAGCGTCGATGGCTTCTTCGAGTGCCCCTGCCCTCGCCGGAGCGCCCTTCGCCGGTGGTCATTGCGGTCGGAGCCACCCTCGCCGGTAAGTCTTCCCTCCTCGGAAAGGGTAGTGGATGTTCGTGCGGCTGGGCGGAGGGGAGAATCCGGTTGATTCCTCCTCTCCGTTGAAGCCGTGGGTTATGGCCGGCAACGAGAAAGCCACCGCCGGATTCCTCCTCTCCGGCAACCGTCTTGGGCGGTCGATCACAGGGATCGCCACCGTCCCTTCGCTTGCTTGGGGGGGGGAGAGAGGGATTTTGGTCGACCGGGAAGTCCTGTTGCAGGCGGCAGTCTCCGGCTCGATGCTCGCCGGCTGTCGGTCGGACGGCCGCCGTAGGGGTCGCCGGACCTTCTTCTTCCTCCGGCGAGAACTCCGTGTTGGTCGGGCGGGAGGATCGCCGTCGATCCTCCCTGGTTCTTCCTTGGGTTCGGGCAATGCAGTGGCCGGAGAAGGCTTTGGCTGGGCTCGGTTTGATCAGAGCTTGGCTGGGCCAAGCTTGATATGGGCCGGGTTTGGATGGGCCGGGCTTGGCTGGGCCGGGCCGGGCTGGGCTTGGCTGGGCCGGGCCTCGTTGGGCCGGACTTGGTTGAGCCATGCCCTGTTGGGCTAGGCCTTTTATCTTGAATGGGCCGACCCAGTAACGGCAAGAAGGAATGAATTATTTGGGGTTGCCCCAAGGGATTTATTTTATTTTATATTTTTTAAAATTAATGATATTAAATAATAAACAAAATAAATTGTGATGCAGGATCGTCATCCTCCTTGGAAAATCAGAATTAGTGCTGAGTTGGTGAAACTGTAAGTTATCATTCACCGATAAAATTTTGCCATGCATGTTGTGAACCCATTATTTGACTTGTTATTGAATTTTACTGTTTATGTTCATGCTACATACATATATCTTGATGCGTTATGAAATTTAACCATAGACTAAAATGTAACGAGTCATGGGGTGAGTTGGTTGTAATTGCTCCCTAGTCCGACTATGATCACACGAGGATCTAGACTCCTTTTGGGCCTCCAGCGGGGCTATCGCTGGCACATGACCGATGTGCGGTATGTGACACAGGAGTTGTTTTATTCTAGCACATGCTGGGAAGTATGTCCCTCGTGTGATACTCAGAGCTAGATTCCTTTTGGGCCTCCAGCGGGGCTATCGCTGGCACATGACCAATGTGCGACATGTGACACAGGGTCTAGACTCTTTTGGGGCGAGCCACGGGCCGATCGTGGCCATAGTTTGAGGGACTAAGTGAGTGTGTTTGGATGGCCATCCTATAAAAATTTGTATAATGTCAGAAAAATAAATAAGAAGGTTAATAATGAGAAATGGCTTATGTATTCTGGTTGCTCATATGCATGGAATTACTCTAGATTCCTGGTAAATTTTTTTATTCGTGACGTATGATGACTTACTGAGTTTAAGGGAAACCCATTCCATTCCCTTGCATTTTTTTTAGGATCAGAGGAACACGTGGGCCAGGGATTCAATCAGTGAGGCTTAGGACCTAGTGGACACTATCATATTTTTATTTTATTTATTGTTTGAAATTTGATTATGATAAATGTATGACGGTTGGCTTTATGATATTTAAATCTACTTGCCTACTTTTGCGGTTATATTGCCTGGTTACTCAATTTATATAAGAAATGGTCGGTACAGGCCTGGTATGTCCCTGGGAAGATTGAATTCCCAGAACATACGGTCGTCTGTCGCACTTCTGGCCCAGGTCTTGGGTTTGGGGCGCGACACATATGTTTAGTGCACTTAAAAGTTAATCTAAGGTTTTTAGTTGTATAAGTAATGGTTGTGACCAAATTATTAATGAAAGATAAGAAATTTTACCAGGAGGGGCCACTAGCATTCTCCATATATGTTGGATTTTAGGCTTCAATATTAATGAAAGTCTTACCAGATAACGAGACTTAAAACATAGAATTATCTCATTAGAGAACTAAAATAATTCTGCTTGCACTTAATAGAAACAAATGGTGAAGAGATTGGTTTCTTACTATCATTGAAATAATTTGTCATGTGTGCAATGTGCAAGTAGCAAAATCATTTTAACAACTATATAAGAACAAGAAAAAATATAAAAACTAACCTTGAAATTCAAATAAAGTTTCTAATTTTGGGGATAATTGTTGTATTACTTACTAACCTTATTGAATTGGTGGAGTCGATTCTAAACTTTCCCTTCCCTGTGTACACCTCTAAATCCAGCTCATGAAGTTCCTTTGGGTCGTTAGGAATGGGAAGTTTCCACTTCCTCACCGCAGCCACCATGACCCTAGCCATCCTAGTAAATGGACTTCCTTGTTGCACCTTGTGCCTATAAAATGATGTGCCGGCCAAGAAAATGATCACCGATATTATGAGACCAAGTGTTGGAATTCCATATCCCACGGTCCAGCCAACATTGTCCTGCAGATAGACCAGGAATGTATTGGCAAACAGCGTCCCCAGGAAGACGCTAAACATCCACCAATTGAAGAAGGAAAGCTTATGCATCCTCTCCTTAGGATCGAACTCATCAAACTGGTCTGCACCTATGGTTGAAATGTTGGGTTTGGTTCCACCATTTCCCAGTGCAAGTATGTACAGTCCCCCAAAAAACACACCTAGTTGTGAAGTTGAAGCAGGTTCGCAGGTGGCTTTGCAAGGTGGTGGCTTCAATGTTGGTACAGAAACTGCTACAGTCAGCAAGCACATTCCCTGTCAGCACATTTAACGTCAGTGATGGCTGTTTCTCTGAAAAATGAAGAGTTTTTAATTATATATCTGAGAATGCAGTGCATAAAAGAACTTGCCTCCATTTTGAATGCATGTCACTGAGGTCATGGAATGAGAAAACTAGCATTACATTTAGAACAAAGGATAAGGTTTCACAATTAGATGGCGCCACACATATGGAGATGCATCAGTCTTCTGATATGGAAGAATAAACTTTGTGTTCTTTTCATATTCGAAGATTGCAGTCTAGTTCTCATGGTTGATTATTAGCACTGCTACATGATAGTGCCCTCTTGGAAGACTTGGATTAAATCATTCAATCTTTAGGAAAAGAATTTATATTATATGCAATCATAGAGAACCATGTATACACTAGGTGAAGTCTAAACATAATGCTACGTACAAAAAGTAGGTGAAGTCTTTAGTGCCCTCTTATACTGCTTCAGACCCACATTTGCTCTGTGAGATGCTGTATGTACCGCTCATATGGTATGACCATGCTGTCCTACTTGTCTGAAAACATATATATAAGTTTTATTGGTATGACTTTATTCTAAGATGTCATTCCAAGTTTCGGTCAGGCATACAAAAAATTTAAAAGACAAAGGAATTTTGTCTCCTAATCAGAGATTTCTTAAGTCATAGCCAAATTGAAAGCAATACAAGTTTTCTTGTGGTGCTAATTCAGGGACATAGAATTAATAGTTTTGTTTTTTGATGAATAAGTAGATATTATTATTTTTGGAAAGGTAATTTGTACATCCTACAAAACATGCTGGTAAGAGTGCCAACAATTATCCCAAATATTGAGATATGCATGTCGCATGCATGTGTCATGCACTTGGATAAAAATCATGCAATATGATATGTCTGTCAATCGGTTTCCTTCAATCGACATCATGAGAGCTCTTCAACCAAACCCATAGACTGAACCATGAAGAAGGATTAAATGAGAAAGATAAAGGGCGAGTGGTAGTCTAACAAGGACAAAAGCATCGCATCAACAAGTTGCCTAAGATTCCCTCATACTTAATGTGCATATAGTTATGATCCAGGTGGTTCAACACAAAAAGTCAAAGCATTTGGACCAAATAGATCTAAGATAAAACCCTAAAGCACGCCAGCTAAGGGCAAGGTCAATAAGTCAACGAAAACAAGACAGGATGGTTGCGGAATGCCCATGGCAATGGTAAGGAGGAAAAGTCTATAGGATAAAAACCACAAGCCGGCATCCTATTGGTGTCAGGTTTTTCCTCTTTGTTCTCATTCTATCATTTGGTATCTTAGTGGTACCTGATTGACGTATTCATCTATAGATAGAGAAAGCCTGCGAAAATCTAAGCATTTTGCACCGAACATTATTCAACGAGACAGAGACCTGCAAGGGTAACTATACCGGATTTAACCCCTCTATCCATTTTTAATTACCCAAAAAAAAAAAAAAAAAAGACTACAAGCGAAGGACCGGTCTCGAGTCCATGCAACCTGCAAGCAGATTGAACTGACCATCATTGGTTAAATAGAATAAAAAACAAAATAGCTATAACAGAATTAGCAGAAACAAAATAGCTATAACAGAATTAACCCCTTCTATCCCTTTTAATTACAAAAAAAAAAAAAAAAGACTAAAAGCAGAGGACCTGTCTTGAGTCCCTGCAACTTGAAATGTGACCACTTTGACAATGTCATCATGCAAGTAGATTGAACTGACCATCATTGGTTAAATAGAATAAGAAACAAAATAGCTATATTAGAATTAGCAGAATCAATATAGCTACGTTTGACATGTAAAGGGCCCTGAGCAATAGAAACGTGCCACATCCTACACTGAGTGCGACTCCACAGCAAAGCAAACATGTAGTGTTCTAATGGTAAATGGTGAGAGGCCTGAGGAAGTATTGACCAGTTAGAACATTATGTGTTCTGTTCTAGGTTCTATTACATGATAACTACCTAAAAGTTTCTAATACACCAATTAAATCAAGTAAAAGCTTTGCAAGTTCAGTTAATTATATTGTTAATTGATCATGATAGAATTTTTTCTTTTGGAAAGGGAGGATTGAAGAAGGTAAGGTAGGATTCATTAGGCTTTCATTAGAGTCCACACCTTTGGATCTTCTTCTAAGCAAAACATCTAACGAATACATCTGTTTTCGAGTCACAATTAGGTTGAGCTCAGCTTTTCCATATTTAAGGGAAAAAATAACCACAGAGAATAAGATCCATATAATCCATCTGTAGTTAGGAAAACTCCTTCCAAAATATAGTTAGGAAAACTCTTTCACATAGAAAGGCATACACAGGTTTCTTCATTAATTATCCAGAAACATGAAGACAGAGAACCTGTAACTGGTGCTAGTAAAATTAATTCATCAAAACATCTGGAAAGTAAATCAGAAGGCAATTTTGTCAAAACAATACTAGCTAACAAGCAATCATTTAAAGATGGAACCAAAGAACTGCAACCAAAAGACTTTCTCGAGATGAAACAGATCATAGGTGCAGATAATTAATTAACAAAATAATTACCACAAGATAGATGGCAGATCCGCTGACAAAGGTCCAATAACGACCGAGATGGGCATCGGCGATGTACGCACCCAATATTGGTGTCAAGAACACGGTACCGACCCAGTTAGTTACATTGTTTGATGCAGTGACAGTGCCCTGATGAAGCACATTTGAGAGATAAATCACCAAATTTGATGATATGCCATAGTATGCCATCCTTTCGAACACCTCATACACTACGGTCACCAAAAGCACAAATCACTAAGTCATCAGAGGAAAAAAGACAAATTATTTGGAAAAACTACATGCTCTATGTAAACAGTCAAATCAAAGAAAAGAAAAAAGAAAGCCGACAACAGTAAGTATATACCTGAGATTCTTTCTAAAGGGCTTCAGAAGAGAGTCACCGAAGGGTTTTCACAGGTAGTACAGTTAGCATGCAGGCAGCATAATGGAACATTAGCTATACAAATCACATGGTTATGTTAAGAAGGCTTGATCATCATTGTAGTGCTAGAGACTACCATATCAATTAATAAGAGGAACAGCTCTATCTAGCTTATTTCAGTACTATGATCATCAAGGCAGAAACATGAGCTGTTATTTACAAAAGAGTACGGGATATGCTGAAAGCTTTGGAAGCAAGGCTACATTGGATTGGAATGGAATGGAATGGTTGGAGGCATTACCCACGACAAAAGAGCAGGCAGTCCATCCTCCTCTCTTGGACCTAAGAACAGGATTCCCCTTGAGATCCACAGAACCATCCTTGGCGTACTCACCATGCCCTGTCTCCAAGCTCTCTGCCATTGTTTCGCTGTGACCGTAGCTTCTCTGAGAGCTAGCCATTTTATAGACTGTCCAATGGGATAGGAAAAGGTGTGTTCCAGAGCAACGGAGTGTAAATACGGGACTGCCATTGCTTGCATCGGTTTCAATGACTGGCCCATTGAAGCGGACAGGCGAGGAAACTCTCAATAATTGTAAAAAATCTCTCTTTGCGGCCGTTCAAAGCAGCAGTCCGCAATCCACGCCCGCACACTGGTATGCAGTGTCTGCGGTTTTGCGGTTATCTGGATAATTTGTGGCCAGCTTGTTTTCATGCTGGGCCAGTTTTCGAATCTCCTTTCGTATTGATTTTTAATTTTTTTTTTTTTGATAAAACAAAAGGGACAGGGGATAAAATCTCGGTGTAGCTCCCCCATTGGGCCCCATCCTACCAGGCCATTATTTGATTCGGGTCATAATTTTTTCGCATGCCCTCCCACCGATCAATAAGTACGTCAGCCTGATCCCATTATAGCTGTCACGTCCCGAATCCAACACTGGAATTGGCTACACGACCAGCCGCATAAATTCTAGGTTTTACCCTTGTGAGAATCGGGCCATTGGGCCAGCCGACTTCAACCCAGCGAAAGGAAAAAAAAAAGAGACGGGACGAGTGATGGCAGAGCCGGAACAGGAGAGGTTTCTTCTCCCTTTTCCGACCGGGGTCTTCGCCGGAGAAGTCGGGGAAGGAGAGGGGGGGAGAGGGAGATGACGGCGTCGTGGTTGGGTTGGACAGGGACTCCGGCCGACAAGATTTTCCTTTTCCCTAAGCGATAAGGAGACGACGATGATCTCTTTAAATCCCCCACACCGCTGCCCATCGAGCGATCTCTCCGTGGTATCTCTTCCTCTCCGGCGAGCAGCAAAGAGCTTTCAACTGCCGGTAAGTCCAGTTACATTTTTTTAAATTATTTAGGGGAGGATTTAATCGGGATGGGATAGATTATTTGGTTGGGATCATGGATCGCCGGTAGTGCCGCCGCCATCCACCTCGTCTGCCGAGTTCGTCTTCCTGGAGGCCACTTCTCTTGGTCACTGACAGCAGTGGGGGGAGGGGAGGACTGTAGTTGGTTTGGTCCAGAGGGAGGAGTTCGAGAGAGGAAGAAGAGAGGAAAATAAAGAAAGGAAGAAAAAGAAAAAAAAAAAGGGGGGGGGATGTTCTGTACGGTCTAGGGAAAAAAAGAAAAAATGAGGAGATAGAAAGAGGAGAGAGAAGATGAGGAGAGAGGAGAGAGAATGTAAGGAGAAAGAAAGAAAATCATTTGGATAGCATGATTTGATTTCCGGGTTACAGATCGAGTTTGTTGTTAGTATTGTTTATATTTGCCAAGTGATCTTGAAATGTATTTGATCGTAATAGCGATCGCTGGAAAGTGACATGATCCGACTATGTGAAAAGAAATGATAAAGTGTTAAGTGAACTGGTATTTGGACTAGCCATGCCACGGCGGTACCGTGGTTTCTCAGTGTGCCCGTCACAGGCTGGAGTGTGACAATTTGTGTGCCCGTCACAGGCTGGAGTGTGACAACAATGTGCCCGTCACAGGCTGGAGTGTGACAATAGTGTGCCAGTAACAGGCTGGAGTGTGACCGTGGTTAGTCCAGAATCCTAAAGATAATGGTTAAATAATTGGAAATTCTATAAGAAGAAAAAAAATAAAGTTTTCAAAGTTTTTGTTAAATATGAAATCGGAATTGTTGATTTCGTCATATGTTATGCTAATGTTTACTGCTTTCATATACATGTAAATTATTATTGGTGATTATTTTGGAACCCTTACTGGGCTATGTAGCTCACTCCCTACCATCTGTTTTCTTTCAGAGACTCAGGAAACTTAAAGAGGATCTGGGCTGGGCGTGAGACGGAGCATCATGTTTGTTGAGATAAATAGTTAGTTAATCCGGTTACTGACATTTGTGAGTCAGTAGACCAATTTATGATCATCGAGTTAAATTATGAACTATACATTGTTAATGATTTGTTTATATAATATTAATTTAACTCGGATATATTTGAATTGTTGTGTACCTAGGCCTTGCATAATCTCTAGGATAAAATCTAGGATTTGTACGGCCGGTCACGTAGCCGTTTCCGGTATTGGATTCGGGGCATGACAATAGTCCTATCTTTCCTTCAAGAAAGATTTACCTAGCTAGATTGCCTTGATTTAAGCTCACAGCTTATTTGGTGGTCATCTTTGGTGCTTAGCATGCTCAGCTTGGTTCTCCTGTTACCCATGCTACGAAATGACTGCAGTCGATGCCTTGATCCCCAGGGGTTTTCGATCAGGAGGAGAAGAAACCGAAGTAGATATGATATTCGATACTGTAGTCGATGCCTTGATCCGTCTCTACCAACAACCCCAAGGAAACACAAACATCAACCAACAGAGAAGATAAGCCAATATGATGGTGGGACAGTTCTGGAAAAACTACTCTGTTCGGTCTCGCCATCGGTTGCTTAACAAAACAGGTATGAATCCTCCAGAGGCCAAACGAATCCGGAAAACACCAGCACCCACCAAAGTTCAATCTTCTTTCCATCGAGCTATTTAAAGTAAAGCAAATGAGAGAACAAGGGACTTGTAACCAGCAATCAAAAGAAAAGGAGGGCTAGCAGACCGATAAGCTTTGTTGAGGCAAAACCATTAATTTATACATAACGCATTTTACTAATTACATAGGCTTCATCTTGGTGGGGGCACCAGGTTTAGAAAGAAACTTCAACTAATACCAAGTTCTTTATGGATTGAGACTAGAAACTCAAGTCTCGTATGAGTCCTGTATGTTTATTGAGTCATGTTTTATTTTCTTTTGGGGTTTTATTTTCAATTAGAGTCAATTAGACTTTATACTGAGTCAAGTTCAAGAGCTACTTGAAATTGGGCATACTAGCTTTACTTGGAGCGCCACATCATCAAGAACCACCTATGCCAACTCATCACCAAAGAATGCCACATCACCTTTTTGCCAAATCATCTCCAAGGGGTGCCATGGAGAAGGATGCGCCATGTCACCATGCCATTTCACCTTGCCACATCATTAGATTTGGAAACCACCTTGCCATGCCAACTCACTTTGCCAAGTCATCACCAAGTGGTGCCACATCAAAACAACTTCAAAGTGGGGACATCACCATGCCAACTCACCTTGCCCAGTAATCACCAAGAGGCGCCAACTTCAAGCGGGGACCAAGGATTCAAATCCTCCACATTCCATGTAACCCTCCACCAAATCCTCCACATTTCATGTAACCCCCCCTAATATTTCTCCATGATATGGGGAATTTCAAATTGATTAAAAGGCCAATAAAAGCCTCTTGTACGTCCATGGTAAAGGGAGCTTTTGGATGATGAAACAAGGAGTAGTTTTTCTATGAAGCAAGTGTTTTGTAGTATGGTTGTGTTTCAATCTTGGCGTGTGATCTTCTACCTCCCAAGCCAACGACTTCTCCAAGGATCCTATCTTCCCTCAACGACCACTTGTTTTCTTAATTCCTTCCTCCTACTTTGATTTGGTATTCCTTCAAATCAGCCTAGTCCTAATTCCTTCATTGCGCAGGGTTCCTTCTACGATCCGGAGTTCAAGAAGGGGGTCATTGCCATCAGATCAAGTATGGTGAGAACTTGTTTCGATGGAAGAGTCATCTTTTCATCCAGGGCTTGTTTATTTGATTACTTCAACGAATCTACACCAACAAAGAGTGCTCATCGTGGTAACAATTCCCTTCTAATATTCTTGAGTCTGGGTTATTGAAGATAGTTTTCCTAGGTTTAGATTCCATAATCATTAGTCATAATCTTCTCTAGGATTTAAATAACTACATCGCGTCATAGGTTCCAAATTTCCGTGCTCCTTCCATAGCTTTACCTTAATACTTTGATCTGAAATTTATTACCTGCTAATAGACTTCATTGTTCTCATTTCTCAATTCATCATTTAGATTGCATTCTCATCATCGTACCGCATCATATCTTTTCTTGGAAAAAGAAAAAAAATAAAGACTTCATGACAAAAGGCTACTGCCGAGAGCTCGACTAATTCATCAAGCACTTTGGAACAACCTTACCCCTAAATCACTCACAATTTAATGCATGACTGGCTGCTTCATGGACTTTATGTATCAACAAATCAAGCATTTGACTGGATGTATAAAGTAGCACTTGCACATCACTTACCAAACCAAAGCATTCTATATTTCATTCCTTCTAAACTCAATGTCTTAGATCAGTTTAGCACAAGTTTCTCCCCCCTTCCCATTTTTTTTTCAGAAATTTACTGCAATGGCATAAATTAATGAGTTGATAAATATTTGTTTAAGCATACTTCAGAAGGAGTTGATAAATATTTGTTTTCAGACAGGTGCAGCCTATTTTCATAGAGACACAAAAATATAGTTGTCACGCCCCGAATCCAGCACCGGAATCGGCACGCGACCGGCCGCACAAACCCTAGGTTTTACCCTAGAGATCATGCAAGGCCTGGGTACACAAGAGTCACTTACTTCAAGAAAATCTCACTCATCACCAAGCCAAGTATCTGCACGACTCTGTAAAAGAAGAAAGTAGGTTGTGAGCTCTACAGCCCAGTAAGGTTTTCATATGATCATACCAGTAATAATATACATTTCTAAAATAGCAAAATACCAGTATATAATTAAATGATCTAAGCCTCATGTATTATAAAACTTTGATAACTTTGCATTTTTCCTTTAATATTCTCATTATTGCACCTTTATCTTTAGGGTTCTGGTCTAACCACGGTCATGTACCAGCCCATGACTGGCAACCTCAAAGCGACCATGCATACTATGGTCGGTCCTGCTCACGTACTAAGCCCGTGGCTCGGCTGTCCCACGTACTATCCGCCCGTGGCCGGCTCCCACGTACAAAGCCCGTGGCTCAGGCTGTATAACCACGGTGCAACCGTAGCATGGCTAGACCAAATACCATATTTACTTCATTAACACTTGTCAAAACATATTTTTTGTGATCTCTCGATAACCGGTATCGTGGTCCAACCCACTCGATAACCGATATCGTGGTCCAACCCATTTTAATAACTGATATCGTGGTCCAACCCACTCGATATCCAGTTTCATGGTTCAACCTGTTTAGCAATCCGGTATCATGGTCCAACCCATCCGGATATCAATTTTCTTTATAACATCACGCATGAGATATCGACAATAATAATGATAAAACCACAATATCAAACATAAAATCTCAACTCTTCCACTGACCGACATCATGGTCCAAATCATCAAAATAGAATTTTTATCCGATAAACACGATATCCGGAATATAAAATAATAACAACAATAATCATATTGTTCTTCATAAAACTCAACTACACCATACAACAATAATTCATGCATGCCAATGATCATGCACTCGGATCAAAACCATGCATATAAAATAATATATAAACTGGTGATCACGTCAGAATCCTTACCTTCAACCGCTAATCCAAAATATCCGGTATCAATCTATACCCGAAATTCGTCCAAATCCTCCATGCTCAAAAGATTGATCTCCTACAATAATAAATAAATTCATCAAATCAGTTCCCCCCCGATTTTTCTCTTCCCTCATCTTCCAAACCAAAATCCCTTCCCTCTCCCTTTCTCTCTCTTCTCCTCTTTCTCTTTCTTCCTTCTTCTCTTCTCTTTTCCCTTCTCTTTCTCTCTCTTCTCCTCTCATTTATGGCTCTCAGCAGGCTCTTCCCTGCTTTCTATCGACGTCCTGTTTAAAAAGAGGAGAAAAACCCATCTAAAATCACCTCAAACGCAACCTAGGAAGTTCAAAACCATTAAAATATCTCCCCAGCCGTCAGATCTGAGATCGACGTCTCAAACCACGTCCAAATCCGAATCCAAAAGCACCTAATCAAGCCTAAACTCCTTCGGACCAATCTCAGCCGTTCGATCGGACGATCGGACGGTCCAGATCACTCAGAAACCCCATGGACCGCCATACACCGCGAGAAACGGTTGGGAAACACCTGGGAAACGCGTGGGAAACGCCCACGCGACAGCCGGCACGGGCTGGGCCGAGCCCACGCGCCCGCGCGCGCCGCGCGCGTGGGCCTGGGCCGCGCCTTGCGCGCGCCCGCGACGGGCCGGGCTGGCACCGCGCGCCCGCGCATCGCCCGCGCTCCGCGCGTTCGCTCGCCCGCCCGCGTTTCTCGCGCCCATTTTTTTTTTTTTTTTTATTTCCTGGGTGTTACAATAGTAGAATTTCGTTTAGTTTAACAACTTAATCTTCCTTCTACACAAGTTTGAGCGTATGTTATAGAATTTTGTGGTGCTCCCAAGCCTTGAAGAGACTTGGAAGGTCATGACAGGAATGTTCGAGGATCCTTGGAAGCTTGAAGGCGTGCCAAGCGGTTCTGGAGGTGTTCCAGAGGTCCTGGAGGTGTTCCAGGGAAGGCAACAAGTTTAGGAGGTTTATATCCCAAGGTCTTTTGAGTCATGTTGGATCGAGGGGTTTGACCCAGGGTTGAGAGTTTTCATTGACCAGAAGGAAGAAGTTTTTGAGAGATTGTAACATAATCCTATTGGGTTATGGGGTTTAGGTCTAAAGGTGTAGTCAGTTCTTTTTGGTATGAAAGAGTTGAGGCTAGGTAGTTAGTTGGTTAGTTGGTTAGCATGTGATTAGTTGGTGTTGAGTCCTAACCGCTTGAGATCTAACTAACTAGGTAGCCTAATTAACTAAGAATCATAACTACTTAGGGGTCCTAACCATCTTGAATCTAATGTTCAACCCCAAGAATTAGTTGGTTGGTTGTAACCAACTAGGAAGCCCCAAACTTTACGTGTGATTATATAAAAAGAAGGGACGACTATTGAATGACCAACACCAGTCCTATCTACGTGGAATTGAGTCTCAGAGTTTATTTTTGTTTGGATTCTTAGTTTATTTGTTTGGTTTAAACAATGAGTCTTGAGTTAGTCTAGTTTTAGTTAAAGTCTTGGTGTTTCCATCATATATGCCAGTAGAGGACTTTGATATAAAAATAAAAAATAAAAAAAAAAAAAAAATCCATCAACGTTGTGTGGTTGCAGCAACGTTTTTTTGTTCTTCCCATCTTCCAAAATTCGTGTGCGTGAGTTTTGGGTTCTATAATTTTGGTATCAGAGCCGGTGGTGCACGTGGTCCATCGTGCGTCCGCCTCCAAACCTTGCTGTTGTTTGGAGAGCCTTGGAGAACGTGAGAGGAAGATTGTGTGCAGCGAAGAAGATCAAAAGAATTCCATAACTAGCGATCATGGCTGATCTTCATGTTGTTGGTGGCATCAAGAAGCTCAACAATCAGAACTACAACTCCTGGTCAACCTGCATGATTTCGTAAATGCAAGGCCAGGATTTGTGGGAGGTTGTAAACGGCAACGAAACACAGCAACCTGATGAAGATACGAACGGGACACTGCGGAAGTGGAAGATCAAGGCGGGCAAGGCGATGTTTGTCCTGAAGACGACGGTCGAAGAAGACGTGCTGGACCATATCCGTGAGTTGAAGACCCCCAACGAAGCTTGGAATACTCTTGCTGCATTGTTCTCCAAGAAGAATGATACCAGGCTTCAACTTCTGGAGAGCGAACTACTGTCGATGGCGCAGCGAGATCAGATGATCGCCCAGTATTTCCACAAGGTGAAATCCTTGTATCGAGAGATTTCCGAGTTGGATCCAGAAGCTCCAATTGGTGATACCAGGATGAAGCGAATCATCATCCACGGTTTGAAGCCTGAATTTAGGAGCTTTGTTGCTGCTATACAGGGATGGCAAAATCAGCCATCGCTTGTGGAGTTTGAAAATCTGTTAGCCGGACAAGAAGCCTTAGCCAAGCAGATGGGAGGAGTCTCGTTAAAAGGTGAAGAAGAGGCACTCTATGCCAATAGAGGCAGGAAGAACTCTAAGCAGCATGTTGTTAAAGGATCTAAGAAGAAGGATGATGAGGTGGAGAATCATCAGGGCGAAGGGAACTCTTGTGCAGGGGGCAGATCAAGAAACTCTGGCAATGGTAAAAGGTTTGAAGAAAAATGCTACAATTGCAAGAAGAAAGGTCATATGGCAAAGGATTGCTGGTTCAAGAAGAAGGAGGTAGAAAGCAATGTTGCAACCTCAAAAATCGAAGATGAATGGGATACTGAGGCACTTTTCGCTACAACCGAGGTTGAGCAAGCCTTCACGGTAACAACTGTCACCGAAGTTGATTATGAAAATGACTGGATTGTTGATTCAGGATATTCAAATCACATGACCGGTGACAAGGAGAAGCTACAGAATATGTCTGAATATAAGGGAAGCCGGGTGGTGGTGACAGCAAATAATTCAAAGCTACCGATTGCTAAAACTGGCAATACAGCAGTTGCTCTTCCTTGCAATAATAGTGAGGTGCCGCTCCATAATGTCTACCATGTTCCAGGGATGAAAAAGAATCTTCTCTCTGTGGCACAGTTGACATCTTCTGGCCATGTTGTTGTGTTTGGCCCACAAGATGTCAGGGTGTATCGGGATCTTCAGATTGTCCAAGAACCAGTGATGAAGGGGCGGAAATTGGATTCAGTTTATGTGATGTCTGCCCAAACCGCCTATGTAGATAAAACCCGGAAAAATGAAACAGCTGATCTTTGGCATATGCGACTGGGACATGTCAGCTACTCCAAGCTCAATGTGATGATGAAGAAGGCGATACTGAGGGGCCTTCCATAGCTTGAAGTAAGGACTGATACGGTTTGTGCTGGATGCCAATATGGAAAAGCACATCGGCTGCCTTATGAGGTATCCAATTTTCAAGCAAAGGAGCCCCTACAACTGATTCATTCGGATGTGTTTGGACCAGTCAAGCAGGCTTCCATCAACGGAATGAAATACTTGGTGACCTTTATTGATGACTTCTCGAGATATGTTTGGATTTATTGCATGAAGGAGAAGTCTGAAACCTTCTCAAAATTTCGAGAGTTCAAGGAAACTGCAGAAGCGGAAACTGGAAGAACTGTCCACTGTTTACGGACAGATAACGGGGGAGAGTATACCTCAAAGAAGTTCTTGGATTTTCTTCAGAAGTGCAGAATTCGCATCAGTTCACTTGCACTAATACTCCACAACAAAACGGCGTATCAGAAAGGAAGAACAGGCATCTAGCTGAAATCTATCGAAGCTTGCTTCATGCGAAGAATGTACCGGGTCGATTTTGGGCTGAAGCAATGAAGACAGCAGTCTTTGTGATCAACCGGTTGCCTCAAAAAAGGTTATCCTTTCTTTCACCCTTTGAAAAATTATGGAATTCAAAACCTGCAGTAGGACATTTTCGCGTTTTTGGATCTGTGTGCTATGTGTTTGTACCTGACCATCTACGCAGCAAAATGGAGAAGAAGGCTATCAGATATATTTTTGTAGGTTATGATAGTCAAAGAAAAGGGTGGCGGTGCTATGATCCAGTTACAGGAAGATGCTACACATCACGGAACGTGGTATTTGATGAGGCGTCTTCATGGTGGTCTGCGGACAAGAAGGAACTGCCAAGTTCGGATGTTTACAAAGAAGATCTGGAACCCTCACATGTTCAGCTTAGTTCACAGCAATTTGAAGTTGCAGAAAGCAGCGGTAATGGCGAGGAAAGAGTTGTTCAACATCCATGGCAGACAGGTGTTTATCAGAGAGTAGAAGAGGAGGACGAGCCATTACAGCAAGATATGCCGACTGCACTTAGAAGATCAACCAGGATTAGAAAAACAAATCCTAAATATACTAATGCTGCATTTGTGGAGGATCTGGATATAAGGTAACCAGAGACATTTGAAGAGGCTTCATAGCACTCGAAATGGTTCAACACAATGAAGGAAGAGATTGCTGCACTTGACCGAAATCAGACCTGGGAGCTGATGGCCAAGCCAAAGGATGTGATGCCCATCTCATGCAAGTGGGTGTACAAAATCAAGCACCATGCTGATGGATCGATTGAGAGATACAAAGCTCGTCTTGTAGTTCGAGGGTTCTCCCAACAGTACGGGTTAGATTATGATGACACCTTTAGTCCTGTTGCAAAGCTCACAACAGTAAGAGTTCTCCTGGCTTTGGCAGCAAGCAGAGGGTGGAATTTAAGGCAAATGGATGTAAGAAATGCTTTATTACATGGAGAGTTAGACCGAAAATTTACATGGAACAACCGCTGGGATTTCAGAGTTTTGAGCACCCTGAATATGTGTGCAAACTTCGGAAGGCACTCTATTGTTTAAAGCAGGCACCGAAGGCCTAGTACGGGAAGATTGCTGAATTTCTTATTCACTCTGGGTACCAGGTAACTTCTGCAGACTCAAGCCTGTTTGTTAAAGCTAGTGAAGGGAAAATAGCTGTCGTATTAGTGTATGTGGATGATCTAATTATCACCGGAGATTTTGAGAAGGAAATTATTCGAACCAAGGAAAACCTGTCGATCCATTTTCAGATGAAAGAACTAGGATGACTGAAGCGTTTCTTGGGTTTAAAAGTTGATCACTCTGATGAAGGGCTATTTCTACATCAAAGAAAGTACTCCGAGGATTTGTTGAAGAAATTTGGGATGCTCAGTTGCAAACCGAGCACAACACCAATGGAACCTAATGCGAAAATCTACTTTCAGGAAGGTAAAAGTCTGACAGATATCACTATGTATAGGCAACTGATGGGTAGTCTTATTTACCTCAGTGTTACTAGGCCGGATATTTTATTTGCTGTTGGGGTGATGAGCCGATTCATGCACAATCCAACGAACCTTCATCTGGAAGCAGCTCGGCGAATCTTGAGATACGTGAAAGGAACGCTCGGTCATGGCATCATGTACACAAAGAACAGCAGTTGCAAATTGGAAGGTTATTGTGATGCTGACTACGCAGGTGATCTTGATACTCGGCGGTCAACTACTGGGTATGTGTTTAAGCTTGGATCTGGAGCAGTTTCATGGTGCAGTAAGAGACAGCCCACTGTCTCTTTGTCAACCATAGAAGCTGAATACCGAGCTGCTGCAATGGCATCTCAAGAAATTGCCTGGCTAAGGTAATTGCTGAAAGATCTGTTTCAGTTGGAAGAAGGTGGAGTTCTCTTACATTGTGACAATCTGTCTACAATAAAGCTGGCAGAAAATCCAGTTTTTCATGCTAGGACAAAGCATGTGGAGGTTCATTATCACTTCATAAGAGAAAAGGTGCTGCAGGGAGAGGTTGAGTTGAAATATGTTCAAACGGAAGACCAAGCTGCAGACTTGTTTACCAAGAGCTTGTGTGGCAACAAAGTTGAAGATCATTGTCGTCAACTCGGTGTAGTAAAGAGATGAAGTGCTGGCGTTGAGGGGGAGTATTGAATGACCAACACCAGTCCTATCTACGTGGGATTGAGTCTCAGAGTTTATTTTTGTTTGGACTCTTAGTTTATTTGTTTGGTTTAAACAATGAGTCTTGAGTTAGTCTAGTTTTAGTTAAAGTCTTGGTGTTTCCATCATATTTGCCAGTAGAGGACTTTGATATAAAAATAATAAATAAATAAATAAAAAAATCCATAAACGTTGTGTGGTTGTAGCAACGTTTTTTTGTTCTTCCCGTCTTCCAAAATTCGTGTGCGTGAGTTTTGGGTTCTACAACGACGGTTTGATGGGTGTGAGAAAATAGCGTAGTGGGTTTCTTGTTTCAGGCTAAAAGAGAGCTTGGGAGAAGGGAGAGCATGAGGGTTACATCATGTGGGGCTTCTTCTCGGTTGTGAGAGGAGGCGGGTCATCTTGTAACAAATTCTTGTTCAAAAAAATAATACATTCTTTTTTCTCCTAATCTCTCTTTTATATCTTCTCCTACTTCTTGGTTAAAAAAAAAAAAAAAAAAAAAAAAAAAAAAAAAAAAAAAAAAAAAAAAAAAAAAAAAAAAAAAAAAAAAAAAAAAAAAGGCAGTCATCATATCTCTCTTACATTGCTTTCATGGCATATACTCTGGATTTCCAACATATGTAATATCAGGATTGACATATGCACAGCTGGAAATCTCTCCTTCTCTAGAGTATAAACCTTTTCTTCGTCAGTTTAGAGAGAGATCCATTTTGTAAATTGAAGGAGATATAAACCTACTTGCTTGTAGAACTTTCTTACAGATAATATTATAACATGGAAGCAGAAGTATATCGCATATTTAGAAAATCTACATACACAAATGTATCTTTGACCTCCCAATTTTCTAATGTCTGTTTCCACGAACAGGTCCTCGGAAGCAATCAATATGTAAACAGCACGACCCTAAGCTTCCCAAAGGTTCCTTTCAGTCATAAAATAAACCGGCTCGATTGGCCTTCAATCTGATACACAATTGATCGAAAGCATTCAGCTCAGGCACTCAATTCCTTCTGAGCATACGTCGCCTCTCGATCCTCTTTAGATGCATCAACGGATTGAAATAGCTCCACCTTGTAGGAGTAAATCCTACTCACGTATAAGAAGTACATGAAATTTAGGACATTAAGGATGGCAAGGAATCCGTAATAGTAATCCAGATGAGAGGCATTCAGATTATTTAGAACCCAACCTTTACCATGCCTGCTCGTGATATTAGAGACTACTTTTAGAAGAAAACTGCTGAGAAAGTTGCCCACACCATAAGCAGTCAAAGCATATGAAGTTCCCAAACTCTTCATGCTCTCTGGAGCTTGGTCATAGAAAAATTCAATCTTTCCCACAACCAAGAAAGCATCAGCTATTCCCATAAGCACAAACTGAGGAAGAAGTATGAAGATGGTAACAGGAACAGTTCCCTCGGTCTTGTCCAGTCCATGACTTCTTGCAATGCTTAGCCTGCTTTTCTCAGTTAGGGAGGCGATTAGCATTATTATGATATGGAGAACAAGTCCAACTCCCATTCTTTGAAGGAGTGGGATTCCCCTAGGATTCTTTGTCCAAATCTTCATGAACTTCACAAAGTAACGGTCATAGAGAGCAACAGAAACGAGCATGGACAGTGTCACAAATGCCCCAAGGCATGCAGGTGGGATCTGGAAGTGTGGTCCGATGTGGCGATTCAAAGTGGTTCCTTGTTTAATAAAAAGGGTATTGGTTTGAGCGATCATCGTGCATGGGATGAACATCGCAGTCAAAATTGGAAGCATTCGTATAATTTGTTTTGTCTCCTCCACTCGGGTTACCGAGCACAGTGTCCATGGGGTATCGGAGCCACCTT
Organism: Areca catechu; assembly: GCA_021397845.1. Classification (NCBI taxonomy): domain Eukaryota; kingdom Viridiplantae; phylum Streptophyta; class Magnoliopsida; order Arecales; family Arecaceae; genus Areca; species Areca catechu. The sequence goes on from JAHSVC010000020.1 coordinate 1,632,942, forward strand.
TCACTGCAGCTTTATTCAGGAACCTATATATATGTGTTCATTTAAAAAGTTAAAAATTACCAGCACTTGCGAACAAAAGCTTTTAAAATTTGGGAAAGTAATAAAATAACTTTCTTTATAGTCCCGGTTAACCGTCAAACTAGTTTTTAAAATCTTAATTATCGCCATCCTGCAAAGCCTAATTGAATATTTTTTTTCTTGTTGACGAGACCATCAAAATTTCATGCCATGGAAAATTACCAAGGTGTCTATAAATGAGGGAATGATGCTATGCTATCACTCTTTTCGTTACATGTATCTGTCGTGAATTCCATTTTGAGGTGCATATGAACTTTTTAAAAATATGCAGAAACATTCCTTCAAGTTTGGACCATTCAAAAGTTTAAAAGCATCAATTAATCATGAAAATCTCAAATTCATTGCAATATGGCTCGGTTGCCTATCTCTGTTATAGAAAATTATTACATAACAGTCATGGTGATAATTAAATTTTTGTAAAATATCATAACAATCCTTTCCACTACCTTAGCAAGGTATAGATGAAGTGCTTTGAGATCCGTAAAAGTGGGTAGATGCAAGGAATGATATTTTTTGAAATTTATGCAGATAGATGAATGATGGATGATAAAGTGCTTTGAGATTGGTGTAGTTGGATAGATGATAAAAGATGGAATGCTTTTATATTTGTGCAGGTGGATAGATGATAGAGGGCGAATCACTTTATAATCTGTACAGGCAGATAAATGACAGATAAAGTGCTTTAAGATCTATACAAGTGAACAGATGATAAAGAATTGAGTGCTTTAAGATCAGTGCAGATAAATGGGTTATAGAAGATGGAGTGATGTGAGATTAATGTAGATGGATGGATGATAGAGGATTGAGTGCTTCGAAATCATTACAAGCGAATGAATGATAAAAGATAGAGCGCTTTGAGATCTATGCAGGTAGATGGTTGATAGACAATTAAGAGCTTTGAGATTTGTGCATGTGAATGGTAAAGGATGGAATACTTTGAAATATGTACATGTGGATAGATGATAGAGGATGGAGTGCTTTGAGAGTTATGTAGATTGATGGATGATAGATATTGAAGCATTTTTGAGATCCATGCAAGCAAATGAATCAATAGGGATAGAATGGTTTAAGACATGTGCAAGTAGATAGATGATAGAGTAGTACTTTGAGAGTTGTGCAAGTGAATAGATAACAAATAGAGTGCTTTGAGAATTATGTATACGTGGATGAATAAGAAAGGATGAAACATTTTAAGATCTATGTAACTAGATGGATAACAGATGATTGAGTATTTTGAAATTTATACAAATGGATGAATGATGGAGAATGGATTGCTTTAAGATTTGTGCAAGTGGATAAATGATATAGGGTAAAGTGCTTTAAGATCTATGCAAGTTGATGAGTCATAGAAGGTGGAGCACTTTGAGATCGCGTGAAAGCTATGATATGATCTTTCTGAATTAGGGATATTTTGGTCTTTTTTCATTATTAAATATTAATGGTGTCAAGATCCAAATAGATGACCAGGCTACCTGAGAACAATGCAGATAGTCGAAATCATTTATGACCGAGAAAAGTTAAGTAAAAACTTTGATGATTTTGGATTGCTAATTAGTATTGATTTAGCAAAAATTTAAAACTTTAATGATAATGTTACTTGGAAAAGGATGTAAGGCCATGGCATATGTTTTGCGCACTTAAAAGCTAATCTAAGGTTTTTAGTGATTGTATAAGTAATGGTCGTGAGCAAATTATTAATGAAAGATAAGAAATTTTACCAAGAGGGACCACTATAGTATGCTCCATATATGTGGGATTTTAGGCTTCAATATTCATGAAAAAATGATAATATAATGAGACTTAAAATATAAAATTCTATAATTAGAGAACTTAAATAATTCTGCTTGCACTTAACAGAAACAAATGGTGAAGAGATTGGCTTCTTACTATCATTGAAATAATTTGTCAGGTGTGCAATGTGCAAGTAGCAAAATCATTTTAACAACTATATAAGAACAAGGAAAAGATATAAAAACTAACCTTGAAATTCAAATAAAGTTTCTAATTTTCGGGATAATTGTTGTATTACTTACTAACCTTATTGAATTGGTGGAGTCGATTCTAAACTTTCCCTTCCTTGTGTACACCTCTAAATCCAGCTCATGAAGTTCCTTTGGGTCGTTAGGAATGGGAAGTTTCCACTTCCTCACCGCAGCCACCATGACCCTAGCCATCCTAGTAAATGGACTTCCTTGTGGCACCTTGTGCCTATAAAATGATGTGCCGGCCAAGAAAATGATCACCGATATTATGAGACCAAGTGTTGGAATTCCATATCCCACGGTCCAGCCAACATTGTCCTGGAGATAGACCAGGAATGTATTGGCAAACAGCGTCCCCAGGAAGATGCTAAACATCCACCAATTGAAGAAGGAAAGCTTATGCATCCTCTCCTTAGGATCGAACTCATCAAACTGGTCTGCACCTATGGTTGAAATGTTGGGTTTGGTTCCACCATTTCCCAGTGCAAGTATGTACAGTCCCCCAAAAAACACACCTAGTTGTGATGTTGAAGCAGGTTCGCAGGTGGTTTTGCAAGGTGGTGGCTTCAATGTTGGTACAGAAACTGCTACTGTTATCAAGCACATTCCCTGTCAGCACATTTAACATCAGTGATGGCTGTTTCTCTGAAGAATGAAGAGTTTTAATTCTATATCTGAGAATGCGGTGCATAAAAGAACTTGCCTCCATTTTGAACGCATGTCACTGAGTTCATGGAATGAAAAAACTAGCATTACATTTAGAACAAAGGATAAGGTTTCACAATTAGATGGTTGGCACATATGGAGATGCATCAGTCTTTTGATCGAAGAATAAACTGTCTTCTTTTCATATTCGAAGATTGCAGTCTAGTTCTCATGGTTGATTATTAGCACTGCTACATGATAGTGCCCTCTTGGAAGACTTGGATTAAATCATTCAAGCTTTAGGAAAAGAATTTATATTATATGCAATCACGGAGAACCATGTATACAGTAGGTGAAGTCTAAACTTAATGCTACGTACAAAAGTAGGTGATGTCTTTAGTGCCCTCTTGTACTGCTTCAGACCCACATGTGTGCTCTGTGAGATGCTGTATGTACCACTCATGGTATGACCATGCTGTCCTACTTGTCTGTAAACATATAAGTTTTATTGGTATGACTTTATTCTAAGATGTCATTCCAAGTTTCGGTCAGGCATACAAAAAATTTAAAAGACAAAGGAATTTTGTCTCATAATCAGAGATTTCTTAAGTCATAGCCAAATTGAAAGCAATACAAGTTTTCTTGTGGTGCTAATTCAGGGACATAGAATTAATAGTTTTATTTTTTGATGAATAAGTAGATATTATTACTTTTGGAAAGGTAATTTGTACGTCTTACAAAACATGCTGGTAAGAGTGCCAACAATTATCCCAAATATTGAGATATGCATGTCGCATGCATGTGTCATGCACTTGGATAAAAATCATGCAATATGATATGTCTGTCAATCGGTTTCCTTCAAGCGACATCATGAGAGCTCTTCAACCAAACCCATAGACTGAACCATGGAGAAGGATTAAATGAGAAAGATAAAGGGCGAGTGGTAGTCTAACAAGGACAAAAGCATCGCATCAACAAGTTGCCTAAGATTCCATCATACTTAATGTGCATATAGTTATGATCCAAGAGGTTCGACGCAATAAGTCAAGCATTTGGACCAAAATAATCAAGACAAGACCGTAAAGCACGCCAGCCAAGGGCCAAGGTCAATAAGTCTACCAAGACAAGACAGTATGGTTGCGGAATGCCCATGGCAATAGCAAGGAGGAAAAGTCTACAGGATAAAGATCACAGGCTGGCATCTTAATGATGGCAGATTTTTTTTTTTTTGTTCTCATTTTAATTAGCCGGCATTTTAGTGATGTAGATTGGCATATTCATCTATAAATAAAAAAAGACTACGAAAATCTAAACATCTTGCATCAAACATTGTCTAGCAAGATAAAGACATGCAAGGATAACTATACCGAATTCAACCCCTTCTATCCCTTTTTAATTACAAAAAAAAAAAAAAAGACTAAAAGCAGAGGACCGGTCTTGAGTCCCTGCAACTTGAAATGTTACCACTTTGACAATGTCATCATGCAAGTAGATTGAACTGACCATCATTGGTTAAATAGAATAAGAAACAAAATAGCTATATTAGAATTAGCAGAAACAAAATAGCTACGTTTGACATGTAAAGGGCCCTGAGCAATAGAAACGTGCCACATCCTACACTGAATGCGACTCCACAGCAAAGCAAACATGTAGTGTTCTAATGGTAAATGGTGAGAGGCCTGAGGAAGTATTGACCAGTCAGAACATTATGCGTTCTGTTCTAGGTTCTATTACATGATAACTACCTGAAAGTTTCTAATACACCAATTAAATCAAGTAAAAGCTTTGCAAGTTCAGTTAATTATATTGTTAATTGATCATGATAGAATTTTTTCTTTTGGAAAGAGAGGATTGAAGAAGGTAAGGTAGGATTCATTAGGCTTTCATTAGAGTCCACACCTTTGGATCTTCTTCTAAGCAAAACATCTAACGAATACATCTGTTTTCGAGTCACAATTAGGTTGAGCTCAGCTTTTCCATATTGAAGGGAAAAAATAACCACAGAGAATAAGATCCATATAATCCATCTGTAGTTAGGAAAACTCCTTCCAAAATATAGTTAGGAAAACTCTTTCACATAGAAAGGCATACACAGGTTTCTTCATTAATTATCCAGAAACATGAAGACAGAGAACCTGTAACTGGTGCTAGTAAAATTAATTCATCAAAACATCTGGAAAGTAAATCAAAAGGCAATTTTGTCAAAACAATACTAGCTAACAAGCAATCATTTAAAGATGGAACCAAAGAACTGCAACCAAAAGACTTTCTTGAGATGAAACAGATCATAGGTGCAGATAATTAATTAACAAAATGATTACCACAAGATAGATGGTGGATCCACTGATAAAGGTCCAATAACGACCGAGATGGGCGTCGGCGATGTACGCACCCAATACAGGTGTCAAGAACACGGTACCGACCCAGTTAGTCACATTGTTTGATGCAGTGACAGTGCCCTGATGAAGCACATTTGAGAGATAAATCACCAAGTTTGATGATATGCCATAGTATGCCATCCTTTCGAACACCTCATACACTACAACCACCAAAAGCACAAATCACTAAGTCATCAGAGGAAAAAGACAAATTATTTGGAAAAACTACATGCTCTATGTAAACAGTCAAATCAAAGAAAAGAAAAAAGAAAGCCAACAACAGTAAGTATATACCTGAGATTCTTTCTAAAGGGCTTCAGAAGAGAGTCACCGAAGGGTTTTCACAGGTAGTACAGTTAGCATGCAGGCAGCATAATGGAACATTAGCTATGCAAATCACATGGTTATGTTAAGAAGGCTTGATCATCATTGTAGTGCTAGAGACTACCATATCAATTAATAAGAGGAACAGCTCTATCTAGCTTATTTCAGTACTATGATCATCAAGGCAGAAACATGAGCTGTTATTTACAAAAGAGTACGGGATATGCTGAAAGCTTTGGAAGCAAGGCTACATTGGAATGGAATGGTTGGAGGCATTACCCACGACAAAAGAGCAGGCAGTCCATCCTCCTCTCTTGGACCTAAGAACAGGATTCCCCTTGAGATCCACAGAACCATCCTTGGCGTACTCACCCTGCCCTGTCTCAAAGCTCTCTGCCATTGTTTCGCTGTGACCGTAGCTTCTTTGAGAGCTAGCCATTTTATAGACTGTCCAATGGGATAGGAAAAGGTGTGTTCCAGAGCAACGGAGTGTAAATACGGGACTGCCATTGCTTGCATCGGTTTCAATGTCTGGCCCATTGAAGCGGACAGGCGAGGAAGCTCTCAATAATTGTAAAAAACCTCTAGTTGCGGCCGTACAAAGCAGCGGTCCGAAATTTATCCCCCGCACACCGGTAGAGTTTTTTTTAAAAAATAATATTTTTATACCTCTACATGTAGTGCGGTTGGTAAAGGCTTGGCTCGTCCTTTGCCAGATCACGGGTTCAAGGAATGATCCAGTGAAGGTGAACCGGCTGATACTTCAACGTCGTAGAGAAGTTAGGCTGATGTACTCACTAGTTCAGATAAACTCTCGGAGATGGTTCGGATAAATTTCGGAGGGTAAAGAAGGTACGCGAAAAATTGTGGCTTGTATCGAACAAAGGCCTAGCGAGCTGGGAGCCAGAATGGGGCGCTACACCGGCGTAAAATCCCCTACCCTTTTTTTATCAAAAAAAATTATTAAATATTTATGGAATAGGTGCCATCCAACTTTTATTTTCCAAAATAAATTTTTTTATTTATGTGAAATGTACGGATATTTAAAAAAAAGAATTACTTGAAAAAATTATAGGTTATACCTGTAATTTTAAAAAAAAATAAGAAGTGATGTAGTAAAATTGTACAATTTCTTGTACTATTTCTTCACCTAAAATGTATCTCATTTCAAAATTTAATAAAAAATAAAAACTAATATTTTTAAAAAAATAAAAAAATAATAATAATAATAACATGATATTATAATAATATATTATGATATATTTTATATTATAATAAATATTTTATATTTAAAATATAATAAATATATTATAATATATTAAATTATATATTATATATTATAATATAGTATATTTGTTGATGCATATATACCGATCGTGGCGATGGCGGTGTCATATCGAGTGCATCGGCATAGCACGATGGGATGGGCGTCCATCGAGTGGTGGGATCGGAGGTGACTGGACATGATGACGGCAATGTCGGTGTGAGCTCGGGCACCGACCTATCCATGCCCTCTAAGACCTGATCATGCTGCATGACGGGTCTGGCCGCTAGCGCGGCGCTTGGCTTTATTGCGCACGGCATCCATTGATATGGTAAGGCTGACGAAAGTTACCAGGACAGCAATCACCGCTCGATGCATCGGTGGTATCCTGCCTTGCATACATGTAGCCATCCAATCATACCATGATGATATTCCTAGTGGTTGGGCTGTGCAACCAGTTCAACCACCATGGAGATGCGTGGCTCCACCACATGCAATGTTTGTCGGTATGGCAAGGTTAATGAAAGCAACCGGGATGGCAGTCGTCGCTCGGTGCATCGATAGTATTCGGCCTTGCTCATATACAACAGCCCGATCGTGCCCTGGAGGCATTCCTACTGGCCGCACCAAGCAATGGGTCTGGCCGCCGTGGCAATGCCCGGCTTTACTGCATGCACCGCCCGTTAGTACGGCATGACCAACAGGAACATCCCACGTTAAAATAATATACTATAATTTAATTTAATATATTATAATATACTTTATATTATAATAAATATTTTATATTCTAAAATATAATAAATATATTATATTATATTATATTATAGTATATTTGTTGATGCATGCATACCGGTCGCAACAAATATGTAATATAATATATATTATATTATATATATACTTATAATATACTAAGAAATATATAAATACTTATATTATAATATAGTATTAGAACATACTATATATTATCTATATAGTATATTTGTTGTTAAAATAATAATATAGTATATTATATATTATATATAAGTAATAATATATATTATTATTATTATTTATATTATAGTATATTATTTTAATATGGAGTGTTCCTACCAGTCGTGCTGCACTGACGGGCGTCGCATACAGTAAAGCCAGGACCGTCACAGCGATCGAACCCATCATGCGGTGCAATCGATAGGAACTCCTTCAAGGCATGATCGAGTTGCTGCATATGAGCAAGGTCGGATATCATCGATGCACCGAGTGATTGCTGCCATCTTGGTAGCTTTCGTTAACTTTGCCATATCGATGGATGTCGCATACTGTGGAGCCGCGCATCTCCGTGATGGTTGGACCCGTTGCATGACACGATCGTTGGGAACATCCTCATGGTACGATCGGATGGCTGCATGTATACAAGGTTGGATACCATCGACGCGTCGAGCAGCAGTTGCTACCCGGTAGCTTTTGTCAGCCTTACTGCATCGATGGATGCTGTGTGCAGTAGAGCCATGCACTGCGCTGGTGGTCAGACCCGTCAGGCAATATGATCAGATCTTAGGGAGCATGAGCAGGTGGGTGCCCGGGCTCGCACCGACATCGCCGCCCTCGCATCCGGTTGCCTCCGATCCCGCCACTTGATGGACACCCATCCCATTATGCTACGTCGACGGTACTCGATGCGACACAGTCACGATCGGTATGCATACATCAACAAATATACTATATTACAATATATAATATATAATTTAATATATTATAATATATATATCATATTTTAAAATATAAAATATTTATTATAATGTATAAATATTATTATAATATCATGTTATTATTTATTATTTTTTTTAAAAAAATATTAATTTTTAAAAATATTTATTAATTTTTTATTTTTTTATTAAATTTTGAAATGTGATACATTTTAGGAGAAGAAATTGTAGGTTGTACCTGTAATTTTTATGAGAAATTATAGGTACAACCTGCAATTTCTCCTCGTCTTTTTTTTTTTTTTTTTTTTTTTTTTTTGAGAATCTTAGGTATAATCTACGATTCCTTTACTTAATTTCTTGTTTTCATATCCGTACATTTCATATATATATATATATATATATATATGGAAACACATGTTCTCGGAAATAAAAATGAGATGGTACCGGTTTCATAAATATTTAATAAAAAAAAAATCTCACACCGGTATGCAGTGTCTGCGGTTTTGTCGTTCTCTGGATAATTTGTGGCCAGTTTGTTTTCATGCTGGGCCAGTTTTCGAATCTCCTATCATATTGATTATTTTTTAATTAGATTTAATTAGATTAGAGAGAGACTAATTGTCACTTTTTTTAAAAAATTTTTCTAAAAGATTTTTGTAACTATTCTATCTTTCATTGGCTAACTTTAACCAGAATTGAACCCTTATCCTCTTGTCCTAGTAACGTGTTATTTGAGGAAACATCCAGCGACATTTAACTACGATTTTTTTTTTTTTGGCATACCAAATGTAACCAAAATGAATGCTAAAGTAGATTTTATAGCCATATATGAGGTTCGAGGGACATTCCTAAGATCAATGCCTGTTTAACCCCCAATAGTTTGGCAAAAACTAGTTTGGAAATAAAATATCCTGTATTATCTTGGTTGATATAAATTGATGTACCTTAAAATTATCAGTTGATAGTTTCTAATATCCTTTCTTTTTTTATTATTTTTTTTTTTTTGCAAACATTAAATAGATTATTTATTTAAGATTTTTAAATATCATAAATTATAATTCCTACTCTCCAATTTATCATGCTTGGCTAAGGTTTAGGCATTTTAGTCCAAGCTCTCCCATGCAGTTGCCATGTTGGTCGGGACAAACCGAGACCTCGATTTATACCAATCACAACCAATGATATAAGAGACTCGCCTTTCGACTCATACGTCGCATACGGACTCAAAGCGTTGTTTGGGATTTTGTTGCCGTAGATGTCCGAGCTCGACAAACACCAAATGAAGTTATCCCCATGTGAAAGGGAGAGTTTTACCTGCTGGACACGGTTTTAGCTTTAGTTGCGCCGGTTCATTAGGTTCTTTCAGAACGAAACAAAAGCCACCCTCCGTGGAGCGTACGAAACCGGGGTCGAGACAAATGCGATCCAAGAGCTCGTTGGATGTCTCCATCCAATGGTCCAATTTAGCTGTTGCGGGACAAAACCATGTCCTCTTGTATCATTCCCATCTCCGCGTCATCTGTACCATTAGAACCGCTACAATGTCCGAGAGTGAAAAGAGAGAAGAAATTGACACGTCTCTTGGTAAAAAGCGGAAGTTAAGAGAGAAGTGCAACGTCATGCTACCTCAATTGAATTCCCCATATAAACGTTGTCCACATAAGCATGCTACAGGGCACGAGCCAGTACCACTTGGATGATAAATCTTGGGACTTATTTGATTTGCTGAAAGAGAAGGGAAAGTGCGCGGTCAACGGAAAAAATGGAAAAACATTTTATGTTTGGGTGAAGTTTTTAAAGAAAGAAAGAAAGAAAAAAAAAAAAAGTAGTATTCTCATGAAAAAAATGATTTACACATTTTATAAAAAGAACTTATGTAGGTGCCATGAGAAAATCAAATTCCTGCTGGCTGAAAATTGAAGTATTTTTTTTTTTCAAATATGCCTTTAAGTTTTTAGGTATAATAAGATAAGATCTTTTCTTTTATTAAGGACATAACAGTTATTTTATATAATTTTTTTAGATATTTAAATATTCAATCAAATATAAATCATTTTAGAATGTAATACTGGAACCAGGCCAGGCTGGCTCGAAATCGGGTCGAGCTTCAAGCCAGGTTTCAAGTAAAACGGGCCGGACTTCAAGTCTTAAAATAGAGCTCATCAATTTTCGAGCCGGGCTCGGGCATCCCTTTGGCCCGGCCCAAACCCGGCTCAAAATAGACCAGATCCAAGTTCCTCATCATAAATATTTTCCCTCCGGTCTCCCTCTCTCCGTTCTCTCTCTCTCGTTTCCATCTCCCTCTCCTGGTCAGCCCTCGACAGCAGATGCCCCCTCGCACCCGACGACCAACGCCTCCTCGCACCCAACGACCAATGCCCCCTTGACACGGCGGCCGACGCCCCCTCACACACTCTCTCTCGTTTTCATCTCCCTCCCCCGGTCAGTCCCCAATGGCCAACGCCCCCTCGCACCCACGGTCGATGCCCCCGCCCCTGTGCGGTTGTGCGACCCCGTGGCCCCCTACGGCTTCGCCACTCCAATCTCCCTCCCCCGGCCCCGATGCCTGTACCAGACGACCCCGCAGTCCCCTTCCGGCTCCGATCTCCCTTCTTGTGACTTGAGACTGCAACTGATCAAGCTCATGAGGATCAAGAACCTTAGAATATAATGCCTTGAAGAATGATGATAACTGAAAAACAACTGTAATAACTTGTTTCGGCATTGACGACCTTAAAGCCAATGGAAGAATATCTTGCATTAATATATGTCCATCATGACTTTTAAGATTTAAAATTTTGCTCTCTTTTAGATTCACACATCGTGAAATATTTGAGGCATATCCATCAGGAACTTTAATATTCTTTAAAACTATCAGGAAGAGATCTTTTCACGACTAGATATTGTATAACATGCATGAGGGATATAAGTTCTATCATTTGCAAGCACTTGTGGATGAAGTTCATGTCGGATGCCCATTTCTTTTAAATCAAGACGCGCCTTCATGTTATCTTTAGTCTTTCCATCAAGATTTAATATTGTTCCAATCAAATTATCACAAATATTCTTTTCTATATGCATAACATCAAGATTATGCCGGAGTATATTATGCTCCCAATAAGGTAAGTCAAAGAATATGCTTCTTTTCTTTCATAATTGTTTAGTATGCTGATGGATGATGCTGTGATTATATCATCATCATTTTCAACTTCAAAGAAATTATCCGGATCCTCGAACACTGCCGTATCTAAGGTGCAAGTATTGACTTCCTCTGATACTTCTTCTTGTACCGAAGTCTCAACATCATCTCTTCCTCGCTTTTTTGAGGACTTTGTCATCTTGCCATAACTATGTTTGATACCAAGCATTTGTCTATGAATATCAGAACCAGAAGGTAGAATTGGAGTAGATCCCAACTCTATAGTACCATCAAATAAATCCTTCTGAAATTGAAATGTATGATTTGCCTCCAACCATCGATGATGTCCCATATAACAGAACTTTCCTCCATGTTTTAACCAAATTGAATGGGTTGATTCACCACAAGAAGGACATGCAACTCGTCCCTTAGTGCTCCAGCCAGATAAATTAGCATATGCAGGAAAATCGTTAACAGTCCATAATAGAGCTGCCCGCAAATTGAATGTTTGGCCATTCGAAGCATCAATTGCACTGATACCCTCCCACAGTTGTTTCAATTCATCTATTAAAGGTTGTAAGAAAATATCAATATCATTGCCTAGACCCTTATCACCTGGAATGACCATTGATAAAATAAGTGAAGATTGTTTCATGTATATCCATGATGGCAAATTATAAGGAATCAGAACAACTAGCCAGGTGCTATAGACGGAACTTAAGGTCCGAAATGGATTGAACCCATCAGTGGCTAAATCCAGCCTGACATTACGAGCATCAGATGCAAAATCAGGATGTCTGCCATCAAATGCTTTCCATGTTAAACTATCTGCTGGGTGTCTTAGTATTCCATCTTTTGTACGGCTTTCATCATGCCATCTCATTGACGAAGCTGTCTTTGATGATGCATAGATCCTTTTCAATCTAGGTACAAGAGAAAAATAGCGTAATACCTTCGTCGGCTTTTGTTTAATTTGTGTTGCATCCAATTCATCTAATCCCTCACTCTCATTTTCTTTTTGCTTCGTCCATCATGAACATCCATACACATGGCATGAGTCTTGATCGGCATGTTCTCCCCGATATAATATACAATCATTTGGACAGCTATGAATTTTTTCGTATCCAAGATCCAATTCCTTTACTAGTTTTTTGGCTTCATAACAAGATGTTGGTAAACTAGTACCTTTAGGAAATGCATCATTTAACAACTTGAGCAACATAGTAAAACTTTTGCCAGACCATCCATTCAAGTATTTTATATGAAACAAATGCACAAGAAAAGAATTTTTTGAAAAGTTCTTGCAACCGGCATATAATTATTGATCTGCATCTCTTATCAGCTTCTGATAATGATCCGTTCCAATATTAATTGGGGGTATTGGCTCTCCATCATGTATTGATTCAGTAAATATAGGATCCTCAGGTAACCCAGCTGCTACTTGTCCTCCACTGCAATCTCCAGGATGTTGAGCACCATATTCAAAAGCATCTCTGAGCAAACCCCTGATATCATCATCTCTTGCAAGATTTTTCTGTTGGTTACTGGATCCAAAATCAGGTATATATTCCATGTGAGAGGTTTGGTTACATGTAGATTGTAACCTTGACTCTCCATGAAAAAACCACTTAGTATAACCTCTTAAAAAACCATTCCATACCAAATGTTCTTCAACAATATTTGGATATAGAGAACTGAAATTTACACATTTTCGGCATGGACATAAAATCTTTCCATTGATACTACTTCTCTCCATATCAAATTTATTGAAATTCTGTACTCCATCCAGATATTCTTTGCTATTCCTCGGTTTAGTTATCCAACTCTTATCCATTGTAAGATAAAACTAACTGAAATAAACAAATATTGATAAGAACAGAATAAATTTAAAATAAATTTATTCAATACATCAATTACAGTATTATTAAATGCACCCTATCACCAACTAATAGGTAAAGAGGTCCTATCCCATTCAAGAATTGTATTAATTATATAGGTCATTTACAGTAACCAAAGGATATGTAATAGAAGTTCCAGAAAAATTTTGACAGCATTTTCCCTTAGTTCTCCCCATACAAATAAATATGTATGAGGAGAACTAAAAGAAAATGATATCCGAAATATATCTACAACTCTATCCGTACCGTTTGATTACTGTAAGCACCTATAAAATTATTTGTAATTCTCAAAATGTCCAAACTGGACATTCAATTGATCACTGTACATATTTCTCCCATCCGTACAAAAATTAAATAATTGTATGGATCCTGTAGAATATGTACTTTAATCAATTGACGGGTCTATGTTTCTATCCAATGCAAGTTTTTTAAAAATAATTTTAAAAATCATAATTGATCGTAACAAAGCTACGGATGGTATTGAAATAAAAGATTTGCAATAATGAAACTAACCTTAAAGCATAACATGTTCAGTAAGATGCAGATATATACTAAGAAATTTAAAAGAAACATAAATCATCTACTAAGAAAAAGAAAAATAAATAATAAAAAATAAGGAGGAGGCTCAGTTATATACTATTTAATCTACAACTAAATCAAAATAACTACAATCGGTTGCCTGTAAAAGAAGGCCATCCAAGATTGTTGCCATTAGAAATAGTTGAATCAGCCAAACATACATCGCATAATCATCATAGCCTCCATATACAAACCTTAAACCAATTTTGGCATTGGTTACATAGCTTCTTTACTCTCCAAGCAAATAGCTGATAAGAAAACAGGGCTTAACATATAGTTTGCTTCCAAAACTCAATATAATTTTTTTCCAAATCTTAGGTACCGACGGCACAGCCCATAAAAATTCAATGCCAATAATTCAAAGCCAATAATTGTAATTTTTAATTGTTCGCTTTGTATTTGCATTTTAAATTATGCTTCTCATGCTCTAGGTACCGATGGCACAGCCCATAAAAATTCAAAACCAATAATAATTATAATTTGTTTAAACTATATATATATATATATATATATATCTTTATAATATATATATATATCTTTTCTAGGGGTAACATGATGCTCACTCAACTGATCCCATCCCAAGCTTACTGGCAACTAATAATTGAAGTAGCGCAGTGGCATATAGTGGGCCAGGGTTGGCCCATTGGTCACAAGTCTATTGCAATTGTGGGCTACACTCCATCAATCTTATTCATTTGTTGGCCCAAGCCACAATTAAACATCTCTTGCTTATTGAAATTTTATAAATCCCATTGACTTCTGGTGACACTTATTTTAATTAATAATAAGAAATATGGATTGTAATTTTTTTTTTAATATTAAGCCATCTAGAAAAGGTTTTGTATTAAGGTTCATCAATCTGACTTCTTTAGATGAATCATTTATTAAAAATGGGATCTAATTCCATATTATATTTTTTTATATAATATTAAAAATTGGTCCACCAAAACAGTAAATTCAGGAAACAATCAGTCTTTCCTTAATTAATTTTCTGATTTAATCAAACAAGCTTGAGAGTTTTTTTAAAATATTTTTTTTATCTTTATCCTCTTTTAATAATTTTCTATATTACTTAATTAGGATCGATGCAACCTCAAGTCTGTTTCTTCTTATAATTAATTTGTTATTAAGATGTACAACAATTAATAAACTCGGAAATTAACCTGCTCCCACCAACTCCATAAGGGAACAAACAGCCCCTTGGTGTTTCTCCGTGTAGAATGGCTCATGCAATAGAGATGAGTTATTATAATTTTTTTAATAACAAATCTGTCGTTAAACATAAATAAGGATGATAGAGATCAGTTATTATAATTTTTTTAATAACAAATCTTTAGATCCTCTTGGAAGAGAGCAGCTGAGGATCAGTTTGGTTGTTTAGTTTTAAAATCTTTAGATCTTTCTAACTCAACAATTTCAATCAACAATTAATGAGATCCGTTATCACGGAAAATTGAAAATGTATTGATGAATTAGCAAATCAATCAAATGGATTAGATGTTGTGAACCCATCAGCACAAATTAGCACCTTCAACACAAACAGATGCGATAATTTTCTAAAACAGTCCTGGGAGAAATAAAAATGGATTAGATGTCGGGAAAGGGGAAGCATACTGGACAATCGAGATATCTCCTATATGAAATTGGATATTCAAAACGAAACCCATCCCAAGTATTCAATCCATCATTCCACATCAAACAGATGATAAAAGAAAACAATTGACAGCTCCATCACATTAAATTTGTACAATACCGTTAACAAATAGATGGACATCTATAACAGAAACGAGCTATGAGGACGAACTAAGGAAAAATCTAAGGAACGGAGAAGGAAAAATCTGAACCACGTGTGGTTGATCGTTTACCCGACAGCAGAAGAAGAGCATGGAACTTGGAAGGCCCTCTCGCTTTGTCAGTAAAGTTTGCCACCATTTCTCGATGGTGGTAATAGTGGTTGTCGCTGAAGGAAGGAAGATGCGTGGATGGGGTTGCTTGCACGGAAGGGTGGGGGTGAATTTGTAGAGGCGCCACGCCCCGATGATCTAAAAGGAGGAGGCCGGGAGAGGGAGGAGGAAGAAAGGAGGGACCAAGGGCGGCGGTCGAATTGACTGAAAATGAAATTAGGGCTCAACTGTGGGTTATGAAATTTTTCCAACGCTTTTACAAATCCGACGATGCTTTTAAGCGTCGATAAAAGTTCGATTTTTGCCGACGCTTAAAAGTATTGGCGGTTTGAAGACGATGCCGACGCTTTTCAAAAGTGTCGACGGATTCCAGGGTGGTGACGCTTATAAGCGTCAGTAAAGTTCCGGTAATTGTCAATGCTTAAAAGCGTCGGCGAGTTTCGCAGTATGCCGACGCTTTCCAAAAGCATCGACGGGTTCCTGGATCTTCCCAACGCTTCCCAAAAGCGTCGGGAGAAAATGATCACTGTTTATCCTTTTTTCTGTAGTGCGATACCCGACGGGTCTAATTTTGAATACCAGACCTGGACCCTAATGGATCCCGGGTATCTGGATCCGGACCCGAATGGAAGGTATCACCATGGGGATCCAAAACAGAACATCAGTAAATGCAATATGATGTCTGTATGGATAGTAATTAATTTGGAGCTAGAAATGAACATCAGTAGATGAAAATATTGTAAAAAAAGGGGCAAAATCTAATGTAAGATTGTGATAATGAACTTTTTGAGAAATAAATAATTAAAATATTATTCAAAAAAAATTTTGGTTTCTTTTATTTCCATTCTTTTTCTTGTCCTTATCTTTTTCTGTTACACCTGTCCTCTACTTTCATAATAGAGATGTTCCAGCAGTTGTGGCTGCCAGACAACGAACAACAAATGGAAAAATAAACTTGTGTAATATGCTAAGTGTCCCAACACTATTTAAAATGAAATCATTCATTCAATTTAGCATGTTCCTCAAAATATTGAAATTTGAAACCAACCATGGCGCTTCTTTCTAGCATCCAAAATCTTCATCTTTCTATCTAAGATGTTTTTGCATTAATACATCCAACCAAAGAAAGAAAAAACTTGTTTCTTCAACAATATATATTGCTAATGATACCTCTCACAATTTTACTAAGGGTCAGAAGAAAAACAAAACTAACCTGAAAAAACTATAATGGTTTGCACACTCAAAGTCATAAGCATATGCAACAAATGAATTGCAACAAATAATGTATTGAACATTCTCATACGGAGGATCTAGGAAGAAATGACCATACTGCCAAAAGTAGGGGGAAAAATATCAGCAACATGATAAGTTCAAATATTTTAATACCTTAAATAGATTCACGATGTTTAAAATAATGAGATAGTTTGCATACAGCATGACCAGGTTTGAACTCAGAAGATGTTCTTAATCGCTGTACACAACCAAATGCATATGGACGATTTAACATCCGGTACTTGTAAGAGGTGTTAGCTTGGAATTAGATCTCCAATTTGTTAGGCGTGGAGCCTTATCCAGCAGCCCAGAAGCCCAGCCCAAGAAAAAACCAAAAAAAAAACCAGAAAAAATCTGGATCGGCCAGATTGGGCCAGGCCCGGCCCAACCCACGGGCACGGCCCAGGCATGCGCGGGCTGGCGCACGGCCCAGGCCCAGCGCAGGTTCGCGCGAGCGAGCACGAGCGTGTGCGAGCGGGCATGCGGCCCACCCAGGCATGCAGGTGCGCGGAGCGTGGCCCACGCCCACGCGACGCGCGCACGGGCATGCATGGGCTCGGCCCAGGCGGAAGCGGCAGCCCCCTTGGGGCGTTTCCCACTGGTTCTCCCATGATTTCTCGCAGTCCACCACGGTCCACGGGGTTTCTACATGATCCTGACCATCCGATCGGGCGATCGGATGGCTGAGATTGATCCGACCTCTATTGGGCTTGATCTGGTACTATTTTTGGCACGATTGGGGCTCTTGATCTTCGATCGGATGGTGTTTTGGTCTTCTGGAGTGACTAGGAGTCCGTTTTCTCCTATTTTTGGGGATCTTTAAAGTAGAGAGCCGTCGTAGCCTACGACACGGAGTGGTCCAAAGATACAGATTTTTGTGTTTGTGTTGTCTTTTGATCCATGGGGCTTCAACACTATGTGGAAGAAGCCTTGTCTAACCGCCAATGATGGGAAGAAGGTCTTGGTGGCCGATCAGTCGGACTATGATCTCTTGGTCAACTCCGAAGTTGCCCACATCCGGGAATTGTTGGAGGAGAGAAATCTCCATCTGGCGAGAATTAGCAAATTCTCCTCATTAGGTATAGCGATGGGAATTTCTACTCCCCTTTCCTGGTTTTATTGTAGCTCAGTTAATTGAAATTAACTCTCTTGCTTGTAGGCAGCGGGATGAAGCCCGGTGTGAGCTGGCTTCGTCAGACTTCGGAGAAGAGGGTAGCACAGGCCCCTCTCACCAGGTCTGCAGTTCGAAAGAGTGCTCGAAGGGACGGCCCCGAGGGGGACCGAAGCACTTCGTCTTCCTGAGGAACCTCAGGGGAAGATGCAGCAGCCGTGGAAGGGGTCCCGTCGAGATCCTATCCAGTCGAAACTCCACCGGCGGCTACCTTCCCGGTTCGCACAATGGGGAGTCTGCCTCAGGGAGTGGATGTGCCCCTGTTTTGCCCCCTATAGCTAATAGGGGCAAAGCACGGCAAGTCGAGGGAGAGTTCACCCACGGGGCTTCCCCAGCTGGAGGCCGTTCGATGAACTCTTCGGAGCTTTCACCTATGGGGGGACTGCTAGTCCCGACCATTGCTAGGCAGGTGTTGAAGGGTACGCTGTTGCCTCATGACTTGGCGGTTCTTTAGAATCGGAACATTCCCAGGGTGTCCAATTCTGCCTTCTCCGCCCTACAACAGGTATGATCCTTGGCGTCCCCTTTGTCTTGAGAGTTGTTCAATCCATGACCCTTCACTTTTGATGCAGTTGGTCTACAACCTTACCTTCATGGAGGAGGGCCTGGAAAACGTCGACAGCCTCATCCATGGTCTCAAGGAGGAACTTCATACTGCAAGGGCTGCCAAGGAAGTAGCCGAAGAGCTGACGCAGTCTATAGAGGACCGCCTCATTCAGGTGAATGATGAAGTTCGCGAACTGAAGGGCGAACTGAAAAGTGCCCACCTGATAATGGTGGAGCAAGGGGCAGGGTGGAGAAAGAGCAGGAAACAAGTCGACTCCCTAGAGCAGGTTGTCGGGAGGATCAGGAGAAGATAGAAAGCCTGACCAAGGTGGTGGAGGAGGCTTCCAGGAGGGCCGAAAAGGCGATCCTGGAGTCCGAAGTTGCCAAGAGAGAGTCCGTGTCTTTGAGGAAGCGGGTAGACGATGCCATGGCAGACTTCAAAATATCTTCACAATTTCAAGCATAAATAGATTAAGCATCTTTGTATGGCTACCAGCATGGCCTCAACGATGAACTTTCCAAAGTAAAGGAGGCCTTCCTTCACCTCGACCTTTCCGGCATCCCTCCCTTCGATATAGCTGAAGAGGAAGAAGAGGAAGTGGAGAGGGCCGAAGTCGCAGTTGAGGCCGAAGAGGTGCCATGTCCGGATGAGGAGGCCATTGCCTTAGTCGAAAATCCAGAGGTGACCCCAACTCTGATTCCGATCTAGGAGGAAGTTCAGGCCGGAGGAGTCCAAGCCGAAGGTTCTCTGGTCCCGGCATAGATCGATGAGGTCTTCTCAGCACAAGTTGATAAGCTGCTTCAGTCCTGTGGTGTGGAGTCTCCTCCTGTTGATGTTGAGTGATTCGAGTCGCTTTGGATGTATTTTCTTTCTTCCTCCTTTGTATTATCAATGGATTTTGTATGATATTTTTTCCAGACTTTGAAATGACTTCTTCCTTCTTTGCATATGCAATGTTATGCTTCATATGAAGTTTGAACTGGTTTTACCATTCTTTCCTCTGCTTGATCGAACAGTCATGGCCGAAGGCCGTTTAGTTGATAATTGACGAAGATGAATTTTGGAACGGACCAGAACTCCATTATCGAGGACTGTCTACGATTGGTTAGGCTGGTGTCACCTTCCTTTTGATATTAAATTTGTCCGTTGGGGCGAACAAGCATCAACTCCCCGTCAACCAATGATTAGGGAAGTTTGATTGTAATCTTTGTTGTCCACGTGGCACGTCGATATTCGTACAGTCACGATTTCTTGCGCCTTGTGAGCCGCTAGGTCTTCTTTTTCCAAAAAGAAGCCATTAATGTTGTCGTCGCACGATGAGAATTTCTTCGGATTCGAAGCGATGGCAGTTGTTGTCCTGGGAATGACCCCCGAGCAACCTTTTGGTTCTCGAAGCGTCGCCCGGACACGTAGCGCTTTCTGATACAGCTGGGAAAGGACGTGGAGCACGCCTCCCCGCAGTCGGTTGTGGATGCAGGGTTTCTATAAATAGGACCCTGCCTTCTGTTGTCGAGGGCTATCATTCTTGTAGACTCATTCTTTTCATTAAAAATGAGGTTCAGCACTTCTGAGCTCTGCCGAGCCGCAAAGAGAAGGGCCGTTGATCCAAAAAGGAAGAGAAGTCCGGAGTTCTTTGGGTCGGGGGATGATAATGAGGAACCTCTCGTGGACCGTCTTAAAAAGAAGGTCTGCTTGTTGGAGGCCCAACTGAGGGAGGCTCGGGCCCAGGTCGCGGTGGCAGCCACGGAGGTAGAAGAGGCCAAGAGGGAGGTGGCGAATGCCATCTTGGACTTCAAGGCATCTGCTGCCTTCAAGGAGGAAGTCACCGAGGTGGCTCTGGACTCCTTCCACTAGGGGTTCCGGGAATGTAGGAGGAAGGCCTTCAAGTTTTACAACTTGAAGGGCCTGGACAACATCAAGCCCTCCGTTCCCTTTCCCGGATATGAATTTGATTCCAACTTTGATGAGGGGTCGGATTCTGGTTCGGACGGGAACCCCGGGGCCCTTCGTCGTCCCTCCAGATCTCCCCCCACCGGTATGGGAAAAACTCGGCGGGAGGTTATTAAAAATTTTCCACATCTTTCCGATGCTACTCTCCTTTTTTTTTGTGTCTCCCTTTATGAGAGTTTCTTTTTCTTTTTCCTTTCTTTTTTTTTGTAAAAAATTGAAAAAAAGAAATGAAGTATCTTCCTTCTACCTCTTCCCATGCATGTCTTGCGATATGTTGTACCATGCTTTGTCTGAAATATAGACTCCGCGGACCATTTTCGGTCTATAGGAAAGAAATGAGGTCAATTGGACCATTCTTGGAATGTCCGTGGTCGACAGAAAGGATGATAGTGGTCCTTCTAGGCATGTTTTTGAATTTACCGTAGGGTAGGGTGTTTACACCATCCCTGTGCACTTCTGTCGTGATTAAGGTAGGCTGTTCAGGCCCGCCTCGGATTCACCGTAGGGTAGGTTACGAAAACCATCTCTGCACCTTTGATCTTCTTGGTGGCCTGGTTAGGCCATCCATTGCGCTCGTCGGGCATACCGATAAGGTGAGTGGATCAGACTCTCCTTTGCGTAGTTGACCGATTTTTCAGATCAGGTCACTCAGGCTGTTGTCGTTCAGTCGATGCAACTAGCCATTCTGAGTTGAGCAGGGTTGAGTAGCTTTGTACAGGAATTTTAGGAACTCATTTATTGATAGTATTTACAAAGGTTTTGTACATTCAATGGCCGGGATAGAGTCTTCCCCTCCAGGGTCTTGAGTTGATATGCTTCTGGTCGAATGACTTCTTCGACTTGATATAGGCCTTTCCAGTTGGGGGAGAGTTTATCCTATTCCGTTGGCCTGGATATCTCTGACCTTCGCAATACCATGTCCCCTGTGTGGAAAGTTTGCTTCTTCACCCTTGAGTTATAGTATTTGGCGACCTTTTGCTGGTATGCCGCCATCCTTATCTGGGCCTGGAGCATGGTGCTTGGTAGCAAATCTAGGTCGATCCTTCTACGATCGGAGTTCCCAGGCTCTTCGTAGTTGTCAATTCTCAGGGACTGCAGGGAGACTTCAATAGGTAGCATAGCTTTGGTACCGTACACCAGGTTGAACGGAGATTTGCCGGTGGCCGTTCTCGGGATAGTTCGGTATGCCCAGAGAACAGAGATCAGTTCTTCGGTCTAAAGCCCTTTGGCGGCGTTCAACATTGTCTTTAGACCATGGAGGATGGTCCGGTTAGTGACTTCGGCTTCTCCGTTGGACTGTGGATGAGCAACGAAAGTCAGCCAATGTTGAATATGGTGCCGAGCGCAAAAGTCCTTGAACTTTGGATTGTCAAACTATCTCCCGTTGTTCGTGATAATGACATGTGGGATGCCGAACCTGAATATGATGAAATTTTTTACAAAATTTTTCACCTTGCCTTCTATGATCTAGGCCAGTGGTTCGGTTTCTACCCACTTCGTGAAGTAGTCGATGGCCACAAGGAGAAACTTCCTTTGCCCTGATGCCAGCGGGAATGGGCCAAGAATGTCAATTCCCCACTGGGCAAAAGGCCATAGGGCTGCTAGTTGAGTCAGGTGACTCGTAGGCTGTCTCTGTACATTGGCGTATCTCTGGCACTGGTCGCACTTTCGCACGAAATCAGCCTAATCCTTCTAGATGGAGGGCCAGTAATATCCCTATCGAATGATCTTGTATGCTAGGGACCTACCTCCCAAGTGATCACCGCAGATGCCCTCGTGGACTTCTCTCAGAGCATAATCCACATCTATGGGTCCCAAACATTTTAGCAGTGGCTGAGAGAACGATCTCTTATAGAGGGTTCCGTCTAAGATGATGTACTGAGATGCCATCCAGCAGATCTTCTTGGCCCATGCTTTATCCTCTGGTAGCTCTCCCTCATTCAGGAACTTGATGATGGAATCCATCCAGCTTGGTTCAGCGTCGATCTAGCGTACCTCTGCAGCCTCTTCGGCTATGCTTGGAGTTTCAAGATGTTCAACAAAGATGCACCCGAGAGATTCCGGTGCTGTAGTTGCCAGTCGAGACAATGCATCTGCCCGGGAGTTCTCTGATCACGGAACATGGATGATTTCAAAATGTTCCAGTTGGAAGGATAAAACCCGTACCTTCTCTAGGTATTGCACCATGGTTGGATCCTTGGCTGCATATTCTCCGTTAACTTAATTCACAACCAACTGGGAGTCCGAGAAGGCTCGAAGTTGCTGGACTCCCAGATCTTTGGCGATCTGAAGTCCGGTGAGCAAGGCTTCGTATTCGGCTTGGTTATTAGAGGCATGGAAGGAGAACCGGAGTGCGTACTCTATGGTATGGCCATCAGGTTCAGCCAATATGAGTCCAGCCGCGCATCCAGTAGCATTGGAAGCTCCGTCCACATGAAGCACCCAAACGGACTTCGTCTCCTTCGGGACTTCGTCTTCTACCAAAGATGCTTCGTCTTCGGACTTCCAAGTACACTCAGCCAAGAAGTCGAAGAGCACCTGGGCCTTCATAGCCGATCGAGGCTAAAAACTAATGTCGAACTCACTTAATTTTACAGCCCACTTAGCTATCCTTCTAAAAGTGTCCGGAGATCGGAGAACGGCCTTAAGAGGCTGATCGGTTAGCACCACAATAGCATGGGCATGGAAATATGGCCGCAGTCACTTTGCCGCAATCACTAGAGAGTAGATCAGCTTCTGCATCCTTGCATATCGCGTTTCAGCATCATGCAGGACCTTGCTGATATAGTAGATTGGCTTCTGGGATCCGTTTTCGTCTCTCCGGACAAGAACCGAACTGATTGCTTCATCTGAAGTAGAGAGGTATAGATAGAGGACCTCGCCTTCTTGAGGCTTGGAGAGCAATGGCGGGGTCTCCAGGTATTTCTTCAGCTCCTCAAAGGCAGTGCGATAGTCTTCGGACCATTCAAAGCCCTTTGCCTGTCGGAGTACCTTGAAGAATGGAAGGCATTTCTCGGCTGACCGAGAAATGAATCTGCTTAGGGAGGCAATTCTCCCTGTCAATTGCTGGACTTCCTTTTTGTAGGAGGGATGTCTCATATCCTTCAGGGCTTGAATGTTCTCAGGGTTCGCCTCAATCCCTCGTTTGGTGACAAGGAAGCCCAGGAACTTACCCGAAGTGACCCCAAAGGTACACTTTGCCAGGTTTAGCTTCATGCAGTAGCGCCGTAGAGCACTGAATGACTCTTCCAAGTCATGGATGTGGTCTTTCCAGAGGAGGCTTTTGACGATCATGTCATCAACATAGGCCTCCATGTTTCTCCCCAGTTATTTTTTGAATACCTTGTTGATCAGCCTTTGAAATGTTGCTCCGGCATTCTTGAGACCAAACGGCATCATCTTGTAGCAGTAGAGACCTTTATCAGTGATGAAGGCCGTCTTCTCCTCGTCTTGTGGATCCATTCTAATCTGGTTATAGCCGGAAAAAGCGTCAATGAAGCTCAACAACTGATGGCCGGCAGAGGCATCGACCAGCTAATCAATCTTTGGAAGGGGGAAGCTATCTTTCGGGCAAGCTTTGTTGAGGTATGTGTAATCAATGCAGATCATCCACTTGCCGCTGGCTTTCTTCACCATTACCATATTGGCCAACCACTCGGGGTAGTGGGCCTCTTGGATGGACCCTGCTTTAAGGAGCTTGCCAACTTCTTCGTCCACAGCTTGCTATCTTTCAGGAGTGAAGCTCCTTTTCTTCTGCCGCACCAGCTTGTACCCATGGGTTACTTCCAACCGATGAGTGATTACTTTGGCAGGAATCCCCGGCATGTCCGAAGCCGACCAGGTGAAGACGTTGGCGTTGTCCTTGAGAAAACGGACCAACTCTGTTCTGGTTTCCTCATCAAGTGTGCTCTCGATCTGAACAACTCTGGAGGGGTCTTCCTCCGTCAAAGGTACCGGGACGATCCTCTCCATGGGCTCACCAAGATTTGTGGTTGCATCTCTCGGATCCAGCTGATCCATAGTTGTTGAATCATTGAAATGCCTGTCTTCGATCATCAGGCATTACCATGTTGTCCTCTGGTTTCCTCTAACTTCTCTGACACCATTCCTGGTGGAGAAGCGCACCAAGAGGTAGTGAGAGGAGATCACGGTTCGGAACTTGTTCAAGGCAGGCTATCCCAGAATAATGTTGTATGCTGAGGGGATCCGGACCACCGTGAAGTTGATTGGCAGTGTCTTTTATCGAGGTTCAGTGCCGAGGGTTACAGGTAACACTATTTTCTCTTCGGCATAAACTTGGTTGTCCCCGAAACTGGAGAGCGGTATGGGGGATCTTCATAGTTGATGTCTAGGCAAACACATTTTGGAGAATGCATCGTAAATCAAGATATCAGTCAAACTTCCATTATCAACAAGGATTCGCTGTACATCATAATTGGCCACTACGACCGAGATTACATGGGGATCATCATGTGGGAGCCGAACTCCCGCAAGGTCGTCGTCAGAGAAGAGGATATTGTTGTTGTCCTTGAGTCGCTTTGGGGCTTCGTCCTCATCCCTTCTCCAGTTGGTGGGTCGGTGTATCATCCCTACACCTCCGTTGGTGGGCCTTTGATTTGGTAGTTTGGCCTCTTCAGAAGGTGGCTGGGGAACAGTAGCTTCCGACCAAGGTCCTTGGTGACCGATGTACCGCCCCAAATACCCTCTTTTGATAAGATCCTTAATTGCATCCTTCAGCTGGATGCACTCTTCAGTGTTGTGGACGTGGTCTCGGTGAAATCGACAGTATTTGTTCCTATTCCTTATGGAAGAGGTGGCCTTCATGGGACGGGGCCGTTGGAGATAATTTTCTTTCTCTATCTCCATGAGGATCTTCTTTCGAGGGAGATTGAGGGGGGTGTAGGAGTCGAATCTTCCTCCTGATGCTCTAGGCCTGGAAGGACTTCTTCGACGGTCAGTATATTTGCCGCCATTGTTATTGGAAGTTGGGGGACCTTGTCCCCTGTTATTCTTCTTTTTTGAAGGGTGTTTTCCTTCGATCATTCGTTGATTAGCCGCCTGCTCTTCAGCATCGGCATATTTCTGAGCCCTTGACAGGAGCTCGGCGTAGCTTTTAGGGAACTTCTTGTCCAGGAAAAAAGTAAGCCTGGAGGTGCGAAGCTCCTTCTTCGGTACAGACATGGTCACGTGCTCGTTGAGATCGGGGATCTCAAGCGTGGCCGCATTAAACCTGGAGATGTAGTCTCGCAGGCTTTCTCCTTCGTTCTGGTGAAGGAGGAACAATGTGTCTGTATTCCGTGGAGTCTTGCGACAGGACCTGAAATGCAAGACAAACAGTTTTTTTAACTCGGAAAAAGAGTCAATGGTACCTAGGCGTAGGCTCGAGTACTACATCTGAGCGGACTTTTTCAAGGTAGCTGGGAACGCTAGGCAGTACATCGCGTCCGAAGCTCCTTGGATCATCATATGGGCCTTGAAGCTATCCAAATGGTCGAGGGGGTCGGAGGTGCCATTGTAGGATTCCATCTGGGGAACCCTGAAGTGCCGAGGAATAACCTCGGCCATGATACGGTCGGAGTAGGGTGGGCGTAGATCACCCACAATCAAATCGTTGGGATCCTTCAGATCCCGCATTCGTTGTTCTCGCGTCTTTGCCATCTCTGACTCGATGGCTTTGAATCTCCCATCGTAATCAGGAGTCTGCTTCGGTGCTCTCTCCACGGAGGTGGAGTCTTCGGAGGAGGGTGAGGGAGTTTGCCTAGGCCTTTTCCCTTTTTGCGGGGAATCGACAGACCTAGGCAATCTCGAAGTTCGGCCTTCGGGAGAGGGCCGAGAATGGGTTGAGGGATGTGTAGAATCCTCTCGTGGGGCTCTCTTCCTTCTGGACCGAGAGCTATGTCTGGAGGCGGCCGGTGGATTTCCCACCAAAAATACTCTGTTATGAAAATCTTGAACCATGGCCGTGAGGTTGGTGACTTGGTTCACAAGGACTTCGAATTGCTGTAGTCCCACAACAATTGTGGGAGGTGGGACATCGTTCTCCCCCAGGGGTGCATCCTCTGGGATGGAGCATGACTCCGGCTTGTAGAAGCTATTTGAGCCTTTCCTCTCGCCATCAAGAAGTTTTTACTTTCCCTTGTCTAGGAGGGAGTTTGAAAAGTGCTAACGCTTCCCCTACCTGGCACGCCAATTTGTTGGCGTGGAGCCCATGTATCGACCGATCGGAGCTGCTGCACCGCAGGACCGCTTCCTGGTTTACCTGCAAAACAGGTTCCTTGTCGGAGTTGTTCCGGCGGGGGACACTCCGATGCCTAAGTCAGTGACGAATCCCAGTCACAGAATGGGAAAGAATGTCGAGAGTATGAGAGAAAAGCTCTTAGAGTATGGGTGGTTCTGTGAGTGTTTGCGTACCTCCTCGAGCCATTCTTCTTACCATTATTTAAGGGAAGGCCTCCGGCATGCGGTCCGCTCTTTTTCTGGTGATTGTGGGGAGTCAATTTCTCCCATGATTGGCGATCTGGGTTGTCATTGAACGGTTCCGGCCAGATCGAAGGCGTGGCAGCTGGAGTGGCGCGCCATGATTGTGGCATGGAGAGTGTTGATTGTAACCGATGGTTACAGTTGCCTATCTGGGCCAGATTGTGGTCCCATCTTCGGGTTTTCCCTTGCGTGGGCTGAAGACTTGGTATTTGTCCCGTGGCCGGAGATCGTGTCTACGGCAGGGACTAAAAAGCGTGACTTCGGAGTCGATGAGAAGCTTGGTCCTCGGCCAACGCCGAAAACGTTATCCGAAGATCTGGTTTTCGGATATTGTAGTCTGGTGAGAAGCCTTGGGTTGCTTGCAGTTGGCCTGTCCTTTTCCTGGTCCGAAGTCCGTGATCCGGAGAAAAGGACTTCGACCAGTTGAACCGGAGTTCGGTTCGTAGCTGAACCGGGATATTCCAACAGTTAGGTTGCTTAAATTGCCGACCGAAAGAGGTACCGGACCAACGAGTTTGTTCATGTATAGACTTGGATTACCAAGGTTCCTCCAATTTCCTATGACTTGAGGGAGAGGATTGAATTCAACTAATTAATGCATTCATCTCTTAGCCCGGGTCCAAACAGCAGGTGTAGATCGAAGGTGCAAGGATTGGAACATATCTTGTCACATGGTCAACGAAAGAGAACTTCCACCTTACAAGCAAGTGTTATGCGTGCAGCCTTAGATGCTGATGTGGTTGCAAGTGGTTGGTAGCTAGGACCACAGGAGAAGCACGGTGTAATTAAGAAGGGCCTTGGCGCGATGCACAAGCCGATTACCCGGAGAAATGTAGCCATGCCCGAATCTACAAAGCTCAAAGATTTCAAAACGGCCGTAAAGGCCAAAGTTACAAGCTTTCATCTTTACATGATAAACGATCACCCAAAAAAAAAAAAAAAAAAAAAAGGGAAACATCACGAACCGCAACATCCATAAATTCCCTAAATGCATGACCGTTCCATACCCAGTCAATCCTAAGCTCTAATAACTTCTCTCGGGATTTGTGGCAACCACGAATCTTCAAAACCATCATTAAATTACCAAGCAGTTGAAAATGACCGGAGGGATGGACAAGATGCTTTTGGTGAGCAGGAGAGAGAGTCTCTCTGAAAGCCGTAGCTTCTAGCGGCGGGGAAAAAGTTTGCATGAATAATTTTATAACTCGTAACTCTAATGGGTCACCCAGTTGGTGCTTCAGGATCATCACCTCTCTGCCACAGATTCACCTACCTAGCATAACGAACTCGTTCATATTTAGAGTCCATTCAAGACATTCAGCATAGTTGGTGGACTGGATTTTCTACAGAAACTGGGCCTATTAGCATATTTAGTCTGTTTTTAATAAAGAACCGTCCTAATTTTAGCCTAATCCCATTTATGGACTTGTTGGACGTGGGATGGAAAAAAAAAGACATCCAGAAAATTTGGATTAGAGAGGGAATGGGTTAACATGGGCATTATTTAAATAGACCGTAATCCATAATTTTATATACAAAAAAAAAAATTCAGTCTTGCGGAGCGTTCGGCCGAATCTGTTTTTCTCTTTGGCTGATTTACCGCTGAGATGGTAGACCTACCCTTTATCTTCTTCTCTCTTCCTCGGATGCTCTGTGATCGCGGTCGAGCGGCCAAGCCGGTCCTCCTTCTCCGCCACTCTTCCAATCACTTGTCACCTCCCGAGGACAGAGAGAACAAGCTAGTGGCGCCGGTGGAAAAAGGAAGTGTTTAGTGTTTGGACTCTTAGATCCAGGAGGAATGTATCGCATCGATGTCCCCATCTCTCTTAATTAAATATATGCCAATAGCCGCCTACCAAAGAAGAAAGGTTCCACGGACGTAGTCTGATCTCTAACGTCTATGGCTTTCATCAAGCTATGTTCAAACCTTGAATGGTTCTATTTTCTTCAAAGAAAATGTTCGCACCCTTCCCGTCAACGCAAAAAAAATTCTAAGATTTGGCTTTTCTGACAGCTTTGTTCCGTCCTGGATAGGCTCATTTGAAAATAGTTTTGGGCGTTTTTATATTTTTTATTAAAAGGTGGATATATTCCCACAATCCCACACCCATTATTATTGAAAATTCTCTGTCTATTATATCTGATATAAAAATTACACCCCCTTATCGGAGTGGATCATATATTACGGTTAATAATAAAATCATACCCACTTTTAATGCCACAGGTATTTGATACAATTTATTTTTTTTTATTTTTTGATAAAAATATTTTTTTTCTATGTTGGCAGCTATTGACTCTTGGCAACATTTTTAAATTCAAACATTTTATCCAGTTGAAAATAATTTTTTCAGTCAACGGTCAAAACTATTTTTTAATTCAATCTACATTTATATATCAAGGTAATTTGACATCTGGGATCATTGGATCTTGGTGTTGCATAGCAAAATAAAAGTGTTTTCATATTTGTTTTCACAAATTTTTCAACACTATAGCATTTTTCAACATAGCCATAAAGAAGGTCACCTACAATTCAACCCTGGGTTCTAAAAGTTCAATCCGGCATACCATGTAAACTATATATATATATATATATATATATATATATATATATATATATATATATATATAATGATAGTAAGGGAAGCAACGGAGGTTTTTTTTCCCGGCAGAGATCAGAGGACTAAAGAATTTACATCAGAAGAAAACATAACACCAGTGGAACGGTAACCCGGTTACCTGTCAGCTTCTATCCTGACCGAGAATTTAATGTGGAGTAGACCAAACAGAGGGTTAGCAGAATTTTGAAACAATTGCGGAAGAATTAGGAACCCAATAACAGCCTAAGTCTTAGAATTAACTCTGCTATCTTACCTTACCTTCTATTAAAAAAAACGCTGCTATCTTACCAACCACTACATTATTTCACAAAAGGTATAGGAGCTCCATTTTATCCACAAACCGCGTGGAAACTCATATTTTATTAGAATGGATGGGAACATTAATTTTGGAAGTCACCATTGATGTGAACAAGGCTGTGACACGAACGTGTGGGTAGAATCGAGAATACATCTTAAGTAATCTGAATATAGGTTTATTTTAATGTGTTGGGTACCATTGCTGACACTGTTATTAAACTCGACAACCTCTGCCCTTGTTAATGTATTTCCACATGATGGTTGGACTTTCTTCCAGTTGATAGCAATATTCAATTAGAAAGCAAAGGAAAACAACGCCAAAATAAGGGTCTTGCCACCTGGTGGAAGAATGCTGAAGGGGAATGATGAGAAACTCTTGTTAAATTTCTTTTCGTTGCAAAAAGTCTCAAAAAAACATGTCGCTGGCCCATCTATCAGGCCGGTGGGTGAGCTGTTGACTCATAACGCAATTTTTTCCAAAGTCCCCTGGTCAAGCACTGCGAGGAACCTTCCTACCTCTGCCCCCAACCACTAATTAATAAAAGCCACACCCCCAGACTTTTCTTTCTTTTGGTTTTTCTGGTGATAAGGGTTGTCAAAAAAGACAAATCCACCCAGATTTTATTGAGCACACGCCAAACTTTTAACACCCTTCGATCAAGCTTCCTTTTGACTCCCTCTCGGTCTCCTCCCTGCGCCTCCCTCGTTCATTATATCGATAACCGATACTCCATTTAGCCGCGAAAACAAGGTAACATAGCCAAAATCAAGCTCTCTGAAATCCTCCATCGTAGCCATGAAGACAATCCAAATCCAACCTTTCCTCCTCTCCCTCCTCTTACTCTTCTCCCTCTCTTTTTTGGAGGCCGGAGCACAGAGCGAAGCACAAGCTCTTCTCAAATGGAAGTCCAGCTTGTTTCAGCCACATGCTCTGAGCTCATGGTTCGTTGCCAACTCTACCAGCCCATGCACATGGTTTGGTGTCCGCTGCAACTCCAGAGGCAGCATCGTGCAGCTGAGCTTACCCAATGCCAATCTCAACGGCACCCTCCATGAATTAGGCTTTGCTTCCCTGCCCAGCGTCACCAAGCTCAACCTCAATACCAACCTCCTCTACGGCTCCATTCCCTCGAACATCTCTTCTCTCTCCAACCTCACCTCGTTAGACCTCAGCAGCAACAACTTCAATGAATCCATTCCGCCGGAGATTGGTCAGCTCTCCGAGATGGTTGACCTCCGTCTCTACAACAACTCTATCGATGGGCCGATCCCATACCAGCTCAGCAATCTCCGAAAGGTACGCCACTTTGATCTTGGATCCAATTACTTGGAGAATCCAGACTACACCAAGTTCACCCCACTGCCTTCGGTGACATATCTATCTCTGTACCTCAATAGTCTGACAGGCAAATTCCCACCATTCATACTCAACTGCACCAATTTAACGTATCTCGACCTCTCGCAGAACAACCTGACGGGTAAAATACCCGACTCGTTGTCGACCAATCTAGTTTACCTCGAGTCCCTGAATCTTACCGCTAACTTCTTTGAAGGAGTCATTCCTGTTTCCCTTGCAAATTTGCCGAGGCTTCAAAACCTTCGTCTTGGACGGAACTATCTCGCCGGAGGGATACCGCCTATCCTCGGGTCCATCTCTGGCCTTCGAATACTCGAACTCTATAACAATTTACTCGGTGGACCGATCCCTTCTTCTCTGGGACAGCTACGGATGCTTGAGATAATCAGTATCAAAGCAGCAGGATTGAACTCTACTATTCCTCCTGAGCTCGGCCTCTGTACTAATCTCACCTATATTGAGCTATCCCTCAATCAACTCAAAGGTGCCTTTCCACGATCCTTCTCGAAGCTAACCAAAATGAGGGAATTCGGGATCTCGAGCAATTCGCTCTCTGGTGAGATCTCGCCGGACTTGTTCACGAATTGGACGGAGCTTATTTCTTTTCAGATACAGAACAACAAGTTCTTTGGCCGAATCCCACCGGAGATTGGATCGGCCACAAAGCTGCAGATCCTATTCCTGTACTCCAACAACCTATCAGGTCCAATCCCTCCAGAGATTGGGAGGTTGGCTGACCTGCTGCAATTGGATCTCTCGGCAAATTCACTTAGTGGTCCAATCCCTCGGACAATAGGAAACCTCACACAGCTCACTTCCTTATCCCTCTTCTACAACAACCTGAACGGCACAATCCCGGAAGAGATCGGAAACATGACGGCACTGACTAGCCTAGACATCAACACCAACCGATTGGAGGGTGAGCTGCCGGATACCATCGCTCTGCTTCCGAGACTTGAGTTGTTTTCAGTCTTTTCCAACAACCTCAGCGGTCGCATACCTCGAGACCTCGGCCAGAATGGCCGTTTGATCAATGTCAGCTTTTCAAACAATAGCTTCTCAGGGGAATTGCCTCCAGATTTATGCAGTGGCTTTTCTCTTCAGTATTTCACAGCGGATTACAACCACTTTACAGGCTCGCTGCCGGCTTGCTTGCGCGACTGCTCGGGACTGGTCCGAGTTCGGTTGGAGCATAACCACTTCACTGGAGACATATCTGAAGCTTTCAGCATCCATCCTGCACTAAACTACCTGGATCTCACCGGCAATCAGTTGACGGGCACGCTGTCTCCAGACTGGGGGGAATGCAAGAATCTCAGTTACTTGCACGTGGATGGCAACAACATCTCTGGTGACATTCCAGCGGCATTCGGGAACATGACCAACTTACAAGACTTGAGCTTAGCTGCCAACTTTTTGTACGGACCAATCCCACTTCAACTGGGGAATTTGAGTCTCTTATACAAGCTCAACTTGAGTAGTAATCTGTTATCAGGTTCGATTCCTTCACAGTTTGGTGATGATGCCCAGCTTAGTTATCTTGATCTCTCAGCAAACAAACTCGTTGGTTCAATACCCACCGAGCTTGGTAATCTGCAACGTCTTTTATTGTTGGATTTAAGCAGAAATGAGCTATCTGGAGAGATACCTTCTCAGCTTGGCAACTTGGGGGCTCTTCAAATCCTGTTAGATTTGAGTAGCAATTCCCTCTCTGGACCGATTCCTTCTAATTTATATAAGCTCTCATACCTAGTGAAGCTCAATGTGTCCCACAATGACCTCTCCGGTCAAATTCCTCCAGATTTGACCAGTATGAGCAGCTTAGATTCCGTGGACTTCTCTTACAACAATCTAACAGGAGCCATTCCGGAGGGAAATGCCTTCAAGAATGCCTCTTCCTTTGTTGAAAACCCAGGCCTATGTGGAAACGTGAAAGGACTGCGTCCCTGCGGGTCTAGTTCCTCTGGTGGTGGTTCTCACAAGGATCATAAGAAACTTATCGTTGCTATCGTTGTTCCATTAGTGGGAGTTCTGGTACTGACAATTGCAGTTATAACTATTGTTCTAGCTTGCAGCAAGAGACGGCGTGAACAGTTCGAGACGGAGAGTGCCATCGGGGTGACATCCCAGTCTTTGATATGGGAAAGAGAAGGAAAGTTCACATTTTTAGATATCATGAATGCCACAGACAACTTCAACGAAGTCTACTGCATTGGAAAGGGAAGCTTCGGGACCGTTTACAAAGCTGAGCTATTGTCGGGTCATGTAGTTGCTGTGAAACGCATCCAAAGATCGGACCCTGATGAGGTTCCGGAAGTAAACAGAAAGAGCTTTGAAAACGAGATCCGAGCACTTACGGAGGTGAGGCACCGGCACATAGTGAAGTTACATGGGTTTTGTTTGAAGGGAGGGGACATGTACCTGGTGTATGAGTACTTGGAGAGGGGAAGCTTGGGGAAGGTGTTGTATGGGCAAGAAGAGGGGAAGAAGTTTGATTGGGCTACGAGGGTGAAGGTTATTCAGGGTGTGGCTCACGCTTTGGCCTATTTGCACCATGACTGCAACCCACCAATTGTGCATCGGGATATATCGGCGAACAACATCTTGTTGGGTTCAGATTTTGAGCCTCGGGTCTCTGACTTTGGGACTGCGAAGTTGCTGAATCCGAATTCTTCCAATTGGACCTCGGTAGCAGGATCTTATGGCTACATGGCACCTGGTAATTCTGCCCTCACCTGCATTTTTTTGTTCTCGACAATTTGTTGCTCTAATTGTCGGTTCTTGATTATTACATAGAATTTAGAGTAAACATAGTTTGTGAGATTTTTGGCAATTAAACAACCCTCGATAATTACTTACTTTATGATGCTTATATCAACATCAAACGAATTGCTTTACTTTGTCAAAATATCTGATTTACAATGTGTAAATAGCAGCTCGAAACCGATACGCAAATATATCTAATAATCTGGATGATTTATGCAAGTAGCCATAAAAGTTTAAACACCATGCTACCTTAGCTTTTACTATATCTTCAGTATTTTTTATGAGTTTAATCCTGCAGTTTGAAATCATTCCACTCAACAAAATAAAATCCCGTAGTCTGATATGTATCTTTTTAAGCAACAACTATCTTTGATTTTATGGTTACTAATTACAACCTCCACTCCATCTGACTTTGAATGTTATAATGCACTAATAGGAAAACGTTCATTTGGGTGATTGGATTATGGATGTGAAAGTTCTCTCCGCTCGTTGAAGTGTGATCGGATGAATTGCATGAGACTACCGAGAATGGAACCCAAAAATATTTAGACAATTAGATGATTAACCGGGCGCAAATAAATTACTTGTCAGTTTGTGATTTAAACACTCTGTTTGGCTCTGAAAACTTATTTACTACAATACCCGTTCTTCGGCACTTATATTTCGGAAAATCTCAGCAAATGACTAGTTCTATTCAAGTAATGGAGCTTTTCTTTAACTCATCTCGATGTGTTCCATTATCTGCAGAGCTAGCTTACACGATGAAGGTCACGGATAAATGTGATGTATATAGCTTTGGAGTGGTGGCACTCGAAGTCCTGATGGGGAAGCACCCAGGAGACCTTATTTCCTCTTTGCCATCTTTGTCTTCATCAGAGGGAAAGGATGTGTTGCTGATGGATGTTCTGGACCAAAGGTTAGTTCCTCCAACAGGCCAATTAGCAGAGGAGGTGGTCTTCATCATAAAGGTGGCCCTAGCATGCACTCGGACCGATCCAGGATCTCGACCGTCAATGCGTTTCATGTCGCAGGAGATATCTTCTCGCACACAAGCCTATCTCCCAGAACCATTGCGAATGATCACGATCAGCAAGCTAACTTCCTTCCAGAAATGATCTGGCTTTTGAAACAGTGAAGGCTCTGAATGCTTCTGGAATCACAAGGAAGAGAACGTTGTGCATGGTAGTCCTTGGAAATATTTAAGAGTCAAGGGGGCCAGAATCTCATGAAGTTGTCTCAGCATCGATCGCATGACGGCGAAGGAAGGTAGGCATTTTGCCTGAAGTTGGTGGAAAATGGTTGTAGAGAATGGCTCACCAACTTCGTCACTCAGTGAAGATGGTTGGACTTATGATGTACCGTACGAAATTTATTGATGTATATTCCTCTCCTGCACAGAAAGTTACATGCTGGCATATAGGTTTATAATCCACTGGCAGATTAGCCTTTGTTTTCAAATCTGGAATCACTATTGGAAGCCATTTGGCCAAGAGCAAGTTTGCAGGGGCTCTTAAGAAAATTGTATCGCTTTTACTAGTTCAATTAATGAAAGTTCTACCTTGCATATCTACAAAATATGTACACTGAGAGTGGTTAAAAACCCCACTACCTGGAAAAGCCACGTAGCTTCAGCAATATTGTGCCATAGAATAATGTTAGTCAATATGTATACATGTATTTTTTATGCATATGTAAATAATTTTCCAAGCATTCATATCTCCAAAATTTAACCAAAGGGAGCGTTCAATATATTTAGCAAAGTTATTCAATAATTTTAATTGGCGATATCATGATTCATGACCGGAGAAGGGTCATAAAAAATAAAAAAATAAAAAAATCATAAACCGAGGTCGCTCAATTTGAACAACATCGCGACCGCCTTTTTCTTATGCCATCGTATCAGACGGTCGAAACCATTTCGCTCTCGGCGATTCAGCGAATGATTTCGATGCGGCCATTTATTACCTCGTTGGCTCGTTGCCGGGCAAGCGAGAGCTTAGACACGGAGCGATGGAGGGAGCGAGGGAGCGAGGGGGAAGGGTTTACTGCCTCTCCAAAAGGGGAAGAATTTGATCCAATCAGCCGTCGATTTGGCGATCCGACGGTCATATCACCCGGTTCTTGGAATCCTCGGCGCCTTTTTTCATGGTATCTTGATCCGATCTCCAGGTTCGATCACGATTCAAGAAATTCTCCCAAAATTTCTCCCATTTTTCGTCTCAGGAAATCATTTCTGATGGTGTCTTTTGTGGAAATTAACTCGATTTTCCCGTAATTCTTTATCACTCTAGATGAATGTAGTTATGTTGGTGATTTTAAGATTCTCTTGTGAGGCCAAATGAATTTTTTCCACGTGGATATCCCACAATTGCTATAAGCCTAGGAGTTGGAAATGCATAAAATTAAGCATGTAGGTGGGGATAAATGGATAATCAAATAGCAACTATTTTGATCCTCTTTTAACTTAGGTTAATTTCTAAGGTGTTCAAGAAATTTGCAAGGCGTTTGGTTAAGCGCAAGGAGGTAGGTGCCGCTAAATACTCGCTTCTTCTCTATATAATTAGATCTTATCAGATCTGATTATTATGATGAGAATAATGCCCTTATAAATTTTATAGTTGGATTTATTATTGTATCATAAATAAAACCTTCATTTCTGAAACTAATAGTTTAAGCGAGTTATGATTCTATCTCTATTATAGTTGACGGTTGTTTGCGATTATTATGTTGGGTATGTTGATTGCGTATGCATGACTTTCATAACTAGCCTTGTGAGCTTGATGCCCAGTAGTCATGGGGTAGAAGCATGACAGAAGACTGCTGCCTAGCGATAGGGTATATAAACTAATTAGATTTTTGTACGTGTATATCTTTTTTGTTTTTTTGTTAATTTCAAAAGTTGTTATTTGTATATGATTGATGTGCAATGAAGTATCATTTTGTATAATGCACGATCTTTAATGCCAAATCATCCATATTTCCTTGGTTAATGCATTGTTAATATCTAATTTCTCACTAATAAGTATATAAAAAATTCTCCTTGGAAGGGTTTCATAACCTCCCAAACGTGTCAGCTATGAAACACTTCATGCTACCATTTTTCACAAATTGATCAAAGAACATAAACTAAAAGCAGTTAAACAACGACTTCCATGTTGGCAAGTGCTAATTCGCCTTATTTGACTTATCTTGAAACTGGCCCATCATGACATTCTCAATTCTGTCATTAAAGACATCCATAAAATTGTTGCACCAGCCTATCCATTTTTTGCAGTAGTGAAAAGGTCAAGGAAATTCATCTGAAGGGAGACTTATGAGATAGCTGCTTCATACAATTTGCTTTATTGATGGAAGGTGTAAGATTTGGGCCTGGGCTGAAGTCGGCAGACCTAGCCGACTTCAACCCAGACCGAGAAAAAAAAAAATAGAGGAGTCGGACACGGGATGAAGAAAACAAAACAGGGGAGGGGAGATCTCCCTAGCCGGCCGGAGTTTTCGCCGGAAAACTCGGTGGGAGAGTCGTGAGGCGAGTGGGAGGACGTCGGCGTCGGATTCGTGGGAATTTGGGACTCGGTGGTAGGGTTTTAAATGGCGAGGGGATCTCGTTGTTTTTTCATTTTAAACCCATCACCGCCGTCTCTCGAGTCATCTTCACGCTCTCTCTCCCTCTCCGACGAACGACCGGAAACTCCCCAACGCCGCCCGGTGAGTCCCTTTCTTTAATTTGCAAATTTTTGAGAGGATTTTTGTTGATTTTTGATGGATTTTCCGGTTCGGTTGTGGCCGTTCGCCGCCGCCGTCGCCGCTGCTGCCGCTGCCTGCCGTCGTCGATCCGTGAAGCAACTGCGGCAACCACCGTGGGTTGCCGGCAGTGGGGGAGAGGAAGAAATCGGGTTGGCCGAAGAAGGAAATGGGGAAAGAGAGCAGGGGTGTTTGGGAAAAAGAAAAGAAAAGAGAGAAAAAAAAAAGGGGGGGGGTTTCTGTACGGCCAGAAAAAAAAATAATAAAACAAAATAAAATAAAAATATATATAATAGGATGAGAGAGAAGGAGGAGAGAGAAGGAGGAGAGAGAAAGAGGAGAGAGAAGGAGGAGAGAGAAAGAAGAGGAGAGGGAAAGAGGAGAGAGAAGGAAGAGGAGAGAGGAAGAGGAGAGAGAAGGAAGAGGAGAGAGAAGGAGGAGAGAGAAAGAAGAGGAGAGAGAAAGAAGAGAGAGAAAGTCAAGTGGTTTTTTTCAAGATTCGTGAAAAATTGAGAATTTTGTTTTAATTAAAATTATCTATTTGTGTAGAGAATCAGTCTCCTGAGCGGGGAGGCGTCGCGCCGATTTCAGGTACGGTTTAGTACAGGCGTGGATAGTTGATTTGTAAGGACTTCTAAACTTGATCACCCGTAATATTGATATTTTACATGACCTGATTTGATCCGAGCATATATTCATGCATGGTAGTTTTCGGATAACATGATTTGATTTCTGGGTTACGGAACGAGTTTGTTGTTAATGTTGTTTGCATTTGCCAAGTGATCTTGAAATGTGTTTGATCGTGATATCGATCGTTGGAAAGTGACATGATCTGATTATGTGAGAAGAAATGATAAAGTATTAAGTGAACTGGTATTTGGACTAGCCATGCCACGGCGGTACCGTGGTTTCTCAGTGTGCCCGTCACAGGCTGGAGTGTGACAATTTGTGTGCCAGTCACAGGCTGGAGTGTGACAATAGTGTGCCCGTCACAGGCTGGAGTGTGACAACAGTGTGCCCGTCACAGGCTGGAGTGTGACCGTGGCTAGTCCAAAACCCTAAAGATAATGGTTAAATAATTGGAAATTCTAAAAGAAAAAAATGTAAAATTTCTAAAGTTTTTAGTTATACATGAAATTTGAATAGTTGATTTCGTCACATGTTATACTAATGCTTTGCTGTTTTCATATACATGTATTTTATTATTGGAGATCATTTGGAACCCTTACTAGGCTATGTAGCTCACTCCCTATCATTTATTTTCTTTCAGAGAACCAGGATACTTAAAGAGGATCTGGGCTGGGCGTGAGACGGAGCTTCTTAATTGTTGAGCTAGTTAGTTTCGGTTATTGATGTTGTGATTCAGTAGACCATTTAATGACATCGATTTAAATACTGAATTGTACATTTGTTATTGGATTGTTTATATAATATTAATTTAACTCGGATATGTTTGAATTTTTGTGTACCTAAGCTTTGCATAATCTCTAGGATAAAACCTAGGGTTTGTGCGGCCGGTCACGTAGCCGATTCCGGTACTGGATTCGGGGCGTGACAGAGTGGTATCAGAGCAAACCAGGTTCTAGGATCTTAGGATATAAGCTAAACGAGAGAGAGTGTAGGTTGATCCATATGTGGGGTAGATATTATGTCATGATTGTTTTGACCATCTGAGTGTTAGTTGTATACTAACAACGATTGGTATAGGTTTTCCATGGCGCGTGGTAGTGGACGTGGACGTGTTAGGAGGCCCACAAGATTTGCGGATGGAGCAAATGCTTGGGATTCTATTGAGCAGCATGAGTGTTAGTTGTATACTAACAACGATTGGTGTAGGTTTTCCATGGCGCGTGGTAGTGGACGTGGACGTGTTAGGAGGCCCACAAGATTTGCGGATGGAGCAAATGCTTGGGATCCTATTGAGCAGCATGAGAATGCTGGAGCCTTATCTGATAATGAAGAACATCCACAAGATCCAATGCCGAATCTGATGGACAACACTGGTGATGAGGAGCATCCCCATGAACCAATGCCCAATCCTTTGGATAACACCCCGGAGATTGGAACTGCTGAAACAGGAACACCGGGTGGATCTAGAGTTCAGCCTGGGGACCAGATGGGTCTTCCTCAGCTATTACAAATTTTAGTGCAGCAGCAAGCTACTGCAAGAGCTGATACACTAAGATTTATGGAAGCCCAACAGCAACAACAGCAATTTATGCAACAGTTATTATTACAACGACAACAGCCAAAAGTCAGAATTCCTCAAGAACGGCCAATTACACTAATAGATTTCAAGAAGTATGCGCCGCCGATATTCAAGGAGACTTCTGATCCCATGGAGGCAGAGGGATGGCTTAAAGCTGTTGAGAAAGTTTTCCAAGCCTTGCGGTATCCAGAAGAGGAGAAAGTTACATTCGCTACTTTTTTATTGCAAGATGAGGCAGCTGCTTGGTGGGAACTGGAGCTTGGATAACAAGGACCAAATGATACACCTTTTACTTGGACAGATTTTAGAAAGGTTTTCTATGAGAGATATTTTTCTCAAAGTGTTCGGGTACAAAAATTTCGAGAATTTGATCGCTTGGAGCAAGGTACTTTAACTGTTTCTCAGTATGCCGCAAAGTTTGAGGAATTGTCGAGATACGCTCCATCACTCTTAGCTGATGAAGGAATCTTTAAAAATATGGAGGCATTATGTGTTCCTAAACTTCCAGAATTAAAGAATAAAATTATGGAAGAAGCACATAGTTCAGTATATACGATGCATCCGGGTAGTACAAAAATGTATCGAGATTTACGTGAAAACTTTTGGTGGTCTGGTATGAAGAAAGATATAGCTCAGTATGTGGCTCAATGTTTGGTGTGTCAACAGGTAAAAGCTGAGCATCAAAGACCTGCTGGACCATTGCAGTCTCTTGCGATTCCTCAGTGGAAATGGGAGCACATTACCATGGACTTTGTGACAGGTTTAGCTAAAACCCCTAAGGGAAA
Source organism: Areca catechu (assembly GCA_021397845.1). NCBI lineage: Eukaryota > Viridiplantae > Streptophyta > Magnoliopsida > Arecales > Arecaceae > Areca > Areca catechu. The sequence goes on from JAHSVC010000020.1 coordinate 1,674,011, forward strand.
TAATGCGATGTGGGTGATTGTGGATCGACTAACGAAGTCAGCTTATTTCTTATCTTTTCGTATCGAACTCTCTTTGGAAAAATTAGCAAACTTGTACATAGAACAAATTGTGAGACTACATGGGATTCCAATTTCTATAGTATCGGACCGAGACAGTAGGTTTGTTTCACAATTTTGGAAGAGTCTTCATAAAGCATTGGGGACCAAATTAAGTTTTAGTACAGCTTTTCATCCCCAAACCGATGGACAGTCTGAGCGAACCATCCAGATTCAGGAAGACATGTTGAAAGCTTGTGTTATGGACTTGGGTGGTGCTTGGGACTGTCATCTATCATTAATAGAACTTGCTTACAATAATAGTTATCAAGCCAGTATTCAAATGGCGCCTTTTGAGGCTTTATATGGTAGAAAGTGTAGATCTCCTATCTGCTGGGATGATGTAGGAGAAAGAAAATCGTTAGGACCATAAATAGTGTAACAAACAGTGGAGAAGGTACAAATGATCAGAGAACGTTTGCGTACTGCTCAAAGCCGACAGAAATGTTATGTTGATAAAAGGCGAAGAGAGCTGGAATTCAATGTTGGTGATCATGTTTTTTTGAAAGTATCTCCCACAAAGGGTGTGATGAGATTTGGTGTACGAGGAAAGTTGAGCCCGAGATTTGTGGGACCATTTGAGATTTTGGATAAGGTTGGTGAGGTGGCCTACCGATTAGCGCTACCACCAGTTATATCTGGAGTGCACAACGTGTTTCATGTATCTATGTTACGGAAATACATTCCTGATCCTAATCATGCAATAGATTATGTGCCTTTGCAACTTCAAGAGGATTTGACCTATGAGGAGGTGCCTTTACGAATTGTCGACAGTAAGGAACAAGAATTGAGACACCGAATCATACCTTATGTGAAGGTGCAATGGAGCAATCACAGTGAAAGAGAAGCTACATGGGAACTTGAAGCAAAGATGCGAACAAAATATCCACAGCTTTTCGGAATACCAGGTACGTAAATTTCGAGGACGAAATTTTTTTTAACGGGGGGAGAATGTAAGATTTGGGCCTGGGTTGAAGTCGGCAGACCCAGCCGACTTCAACCCAGACTGAGAAAAAAAAAATAGAGGAGTCGGACACGGGATGAAGAAAATGAAACAGGGGAGGGGAGATCTCCCTAGCCGGCCGGAGTTTTCGCCGGAAAACTTGGTGGGAGAGTCGTGAGGGGAGTGGGAGGAGGTTGGCATCGGATTCGTGGGGATTTGGGACTCGGTGGTAGGATTTTAAACGGCGAGGGGATCTCGTTGTTTTTTCGTTTTAAACCCCTCACCGTCGCCTCTCGAGCCACCTTCACGCTCTCTCTCCCTCTCCGACGAACGACCGGAAGCTCCCCAACGCCGCCCGGTGAGTCCCTTTCTTTTATTTGCAAATTTTGAGAGGATTTTTGTTGATTTTTGATGGATTTTCCGGTTCGGTTGTGGCCGTTCGCCATCGCCGCTGCTGCCGCCGCCGCCTGCCGTCGCCGATCCGTGAAGCAACTGCGGCAACCACCATGGGTTGCCGGCAGTGGGGGAGAGGAAGAAATCGGGTCGACCGAAGAAGGAAACGGGGAAAGAGAGCAGGGGTGTTCGGGAAAAAGAAAAGAAAAAAGAAAGAAAAAAAAGGGGGGGTTTCTGTACGGCCAAAAAAAATAATAAAATAAAATAAAATAAAAATATATATAATAGGAGGAGAGAGAAGGAGGAGAGAGAAGGAGGAGAGAGAAAGAGGAGAGAGAGAAGGAGGAGAGAGGAGGAGAGAGAAAGAGGAGAGAGAAGAAGGAGAGAGAAAGAGGAGAGGAAAGGAGGAGAGAGAAGGAGGAGAGAGAAAGAAGAGAGTGAAAGTCAAGTGGTTTTTTTCAAGATTCATGAAAAATTGAGAATTTTGTTTTAATTAAAATTATCTATTTGTGTAGAGAATCAGTCTCCTGAGCGGGGAGGCGTCGCGCCGATTTCGGGTACGGTTTAGTACAGGCGTGGATAGTTGATTTGTAAGGACTTCTAAACTTGATCACCCGTAATATTGATATTTTACATGACCTGATTTGATCCGAGCATATATTAATGCATGGTAGTTTTCGGATAACATGATTTGATTTCCGGGTTACGGAACGAGTTTGTTGTTAATGTTGTTTGCATTTGTCAAGTGATCTTGAAATGTGTTTAATCGTGATATCGATCGTTGGAAAGTGACATGATCTGACTATGTGAGAAAAAATGATAAAGTGTTAAGTGAACTGGTGTTTGGATTAGCCATGCCACGGCGGTACCGTGGTTTCTCAGTGTGCCCGTCACAGGCTGGAGTGTGACAATAGTGTGTCAGTCACAGGCTGGAGTGTGACCGTGGCTAGTCTATAACCCTAAAGATAATGGTTAAATAATTAAAAATTCTAAAAGAAAAAAATGTAAAATTTTCAAAGTTTTTAGTTATACATGAAATTTGAATAGTTGATTTCGTCACATGTTATACTAATGTTTTGCTGTTTTCATATACATGTATATTTTTATTGGAGATCATTTGGAACCCTTACTGGGCTATATAGCTCACTCACTCCCTATCATTTGTTTTCTTTCAGAGAACCAGGATACTTAAAGAGGATCTGGGCTGGGCGTGAGATGGAGCTTCTTAATTGTTGAGCTAGTTAGTTAGTTAGTTTCGGTTACTGATGTTGTGATTCAGTAGACCATTTAATGACATCGATTTAAATACTGAATTTACATTTATTATTGGATTGTTTATATAATATTAATTTAACTCGGATATGTTTGAATTGTTGTGTACCTAGGCCTTGCATAATCTCTAGGATAAAACCTAGGATTTGTGTGGTCGGTCACGTAGCCGATTTCGGTACTAGATTCGGAGCGTGACAGAAGGGAGGGAAGGCTCAAAAGAGCCACCTAGATTTATTAAACTGAGCGTTGATTGTTTACAAGGTAATTTTTACATGAAGAAGGAAACAGATAGACTTGGGAGGCTGACAAGAGTTAATGGCATTGAAAAGGCGAGCTGAGGACAGATAACAGAAGAGGAGAGGATCAAAAAGTACCATCTTGACAGCAGTATGAAACATGACACCACCCTCTGAACAGAGTAACATGCAGCACAATCTCTGTATATTGCTGTGACATGTGCCAAAAAGTGCCAGTAAAAACAACCGTGCCGGTGGACGTGCCAACCATTCTAGCATTCCAAACCCATCAACAGTCAGTGCAACAAGGGCTCCTTTATCAAGGCAATCTTCAAATTTCATCAAGGTGGTGGGGAGCGAACCTGATTTTTTTCCAAACAGCACCAAGCTCTGACATTTTCCCGGTTTGCAGATCAACCACCTATCATTAAAGGATAGTAAAGCATCCGAAGCAATAGACATCAAGGATCTTCGCTTGTTTAGGAATAATCTGGCGTTTCTTTCCTTCTAACAAGACCAAGCAACAGCAACTATTAGCATAGGAATGATACGCCGAGAGCTCCAAGGGAGGTTCTGGTTAATCCGGTCAATACATAGATGATCAAAAGAGGATTGCGGATGAAGAACCTTCAAGGCCACAGATTTTTTGCCAAATTTGACAGAAAACTGGACAAGTGGAGCAGAGGTCATCCACGTTTTCTGGAACATGGCCGCAGTTCACAAAAGGCCCCAGAACCTCCTTTAGTAATATAAATATATTATATTAAATTTAATAATGTAATATATATTTTTAATATTGGACATCCTATGCAAGTTACTCAACGAGCAATGAGTGACAAAATGGAATTTAATTTATCTAGTTTGTGATCAAGTTTCCAACTCATTTCCTTCCTTTAGTAATTGCATGATGAAAATATTAAAATTTTACCTAACCGGTTGTCATGCTCATGTTGATGTAAGCTGCAGCCAAACATATTAGATTTAGAATAACTTAATATTAGAAACTAAAATATTTAATTAATAATTATTTTTTACCTGATACATTATATATCTCATCGAATCTGTCATTCTAGAAGTTTTTGAAATTTAAAAATCAGATGGAATTTAAAAATCAAAAATTTAAACCACTTTTACATATAATTTAAGGATTTACCATAAAAAACTTATCCTTAAGTTAAGCATTTAAATGACCCACTACTTTTAGTTTTTTAATTCAAAAAAAAAAAGCGCCAAGGATTTGTTCACAAAAAATTCTCTCGTTTTAAGGCTTAGTTAGTGTCATCCAAATTCTCGCATAAGTGTTGCCCTTTCTCTGCCCGTACTCGTAGCACACCACAAAAAATTTACCATTATCTTTGAGCCCGTTCTCATCACCACAAACATGGCAAATTTTCACATTAACATGATGAAGCTGTGTCAATTATATATTTACAAAATCCGCATGAACAAATTGACCGGATCTCCAAATTATGTGAATTTAATGGATCATATATTGGACGCTGTTTTGATCACATCCACTTCGAAATTTTGAACCACTAGTTGGGTATGGATGGGTTCACAATGCCCATCGTAACATGCAAAAAAATTAATATCAACTTAGAGCAGCTCAAAATTAGATAAATATTTAGAGATAAGAATTTTGATAATATTTTCATATAACATGCACGTTATCCGAAAACATTGATTTGCCCCTAAAATGGAAATAATGTCCAATATATATATATATATATATATATATATATATATATATATATATATCCATAATTTCAAACATGAACAATGCTCTGCTGGCATGACCAGTAAAACAGTAAAACCTTATCCCAAAGTTTCTCGCTCGGCAAGGTTTAACGGGTAATGTTATATAATGATCTCTAGGGTAAAAGCTATGATTTGTGCGGCCGGTCACATAGCCGATTTTGGTTCTGGATTCAGGGCGTGATAATAGGACTGAGTAAATTTGACTTCTATTTTAAACGTGTCACTTACCTCAAAAATCTCATTCTTCACCAAACCCGAATATCTGCACAACTCTGTGAAAGAATGAAGTATGGTTGTGAGCTTTACAGCCCAGTAAGGTCTCCAAATGGTCACCATCAATAGTAATAATTTAAAAATAGCAAGGATATAAGAGTACACATCATGTCATGCAATTAAACAACTTAAGTGTAGTAATAATTTAAAAATAGCAAGGATATAAGAGTACACATCATGCCATGCAATTAAACAACTTAAGTGTCACATACGACAAAATCTTTTTCAAAATCATGTTTCCTTTTCAAGTTTTCAATTAAATCATCCTTCTTTAGGATTCTGGACTAGCCACGGTCACACTCTAGCCTGTGACTGGCACACTATTGTCATACTCCAACCTGTGACTGGCACACTGTTGTCACACTCCAGCTTGTGACTGGCACACAAAGTTGTCATACTCCAGCCTGTGACTAGCACACAATTTATCACACTCCAGCCTGTGATTGGCACACTGAGAAACCACGATACCACCGTGGCATGGCTAGTCCAAACACCATTTTTACTTAACACTTATCATTTCACCTCATCTCATGATATCATATCATGATGTCAAATAATGAAATCTCAACTCTTCCACTGATCGGCACTACGGTCCAAGCCATACAAATATCACTTTATTTGATAAAATACGTAATACAGGAATATAGCTCATAACAATAATAATCGTACTGATCAATATAAAAAGTCAAACTATTCCATGCAAAACAAATCATGCATACCAATACATATGCGCACGGATCAAACCATGTCGAAATAAATACATATATATAACTGGTGAACATGTCCAGAGATCCTTACCTCCTAGAGCTAATCCAAAAATACCCGAATTAGTATGTATCCGAAATTTGCGCGATGCCTTCTTGCTCAGAAGACTAATTCCCTACAGGTACAATAATAATTTTTTTATCAATAATCCTAGGGTAATTATAAACACAAACCTTTTAGCCAAATTTCTTCTACGATTCATCCGTAAATCCTAATCTCACGAATTTCCAAAATAAAATTTTTCGATCCCCCTTTCAACATTTATATATATATTCTCTTTCTCTCTCCTCATCTTCTATCTCCTCATCTTCTCTCTCCTCCTTTTTTTCTTCTTTTCTTTTTTTTTTCCTTGGACCGAAACCAAACTTCCCTTTTTATTTTTTTTCTTTGTTTCTTTCTTTCCCTGTTCTCTTCTTCTCTCCATCGTCTCCACCGAACCCCCCTCTCTCTCTCTACTCGACCGAACCGAGAACCCCTCCATGGTTGCTGACGGCGACCATAGAAGAAGGTTGTCGGGAAGACCCCGATGGACTGGAAGAAAATCGATGGCACAGCCATCGGCGACAAATGGTCCAAACCAAATAGATGCATAAATATTGGGAAGAAAGAAATTTATCGATGATAATAGGAACGTCGGCCGAATGGACGCCTCCTCTGATCCAAAAATTTCCGATCACAACCCATCAGCACGCCAGAGCAGTCGCTATCTCTTCCCCCTGCTCCGTTCTCTCTCTTTCACTTTGGCTCGATTGCACGGGCCTCCGGCATCCTACAGACGGAGACCGAAGGAGGGAAAAGGGTTTGCTAGATGATGGCTGGGTGGAGAAGAAGGGCGAGGCGGTGCAGTCATGGGGGAAGAGCAAGGAGGATTTGATAGGGTGGGGTTTTTAAAGAACAAGCCTAGGAATTTCTCGCGTACATGTAATCGAATTTCCCTTTCCCTCATGACTTCCCTCCAGTCGATCAACCCCGTCTCCCACACGACCTCTCCTCCGACTTTCCCGGCGAGAACACCGGTCGGACAGGGGAGAACGATGGTTCCCCTATTCTCCGTCTCTGTCCAATTTTTTTTTTTTTCTGAGTTCTGAATTCAAGTCGGTGATGGCTACCGACTTCAGTCCAGGCAGCCCAATACGGTTTGGGCTTCACACCTATATTAGGTAATAGATAATATTAAGATATTCGGCGCACACTAATCAAAATCTTATCATGTATTCTTATTTTATAATTTTTTTACAGACAGGATTATAAAGAATTTGCACTCTCTTGGCTGGTGCGAGTTCGAACTCGAAGTCTAGAAATAGTTTAATCAATTGTCATCTCTCATGCCGGATTCTTGAAGCGAGGAAAACATCATTTTAGTTCTATAAACTATTCTATTCAAAAAATAATCGTATAAACATTAGAAAAGGGATCGGTAATCCGTAGTCCATGATGGAGTTGATTGATTATAAAGTTACCAAATCAGCAATTATTAGCTTAATTAACTTTTCCATGGCAAGCATTTTAAGCATTTTTCTGCTTGAGAATACCATTAACCAGGCAAAGGGTTGAAAAGAAATCAAAGGCAGGCAAGGATAACGGTGCACGCGTGGCCGGTTCTTTAAAACCCGTGGTAGCGGCCGTTAACTTCTCGGCGTTCGCAGCCGAGCGACCGGCCGGCTGCGAACGCCGGCCGGCCGGCCGGCCTCCATTATAACGTTTGTCATCGCTATCCATTCCAATTCCATTGCCTCCGTTCGTGATGCGCTGTCCGCGAGATCGGCGGGAGGATATAGCGGTAGGCCGGATAAGGCATCCCCTCGTGGAGCTTCTAATGAATCTTCTTTTCCCAAAAATAGGCTTCCGAAAACCTCGGGCAAATCCACTAAGATTTCCTTCTTTCAAGGAAAGGATTAGGGTGTTAACTAATATCTCCGCCATTTCTTATCACTTTTGTCGTGCTCTATTTCTCTGGCCGTGTTTCCTTCCCATTGGCCTCTTCGTCTGGGGATTGACGTCCTTAGAGATATAGATTTTGGTTGGGAACTTGGGAAGTCCCAAGAGTCCCCATCGAGGAGAGAGACGGATAGTTGTAGAAAGGTTTCGGGTAAGATTTAGGGGCTTTTTTTTTTTTTTTTTTGTCCCCTTTACTCTCTTTGTGGTGTTTTCAGGGCATTGGCCGGGGTTTTAACCAGGGTTTTTGGTTTTTGTGTTTTAAGAAATCAGATTGTGAGATTTGGTTGATAGTGTTTCTTGGAATGGAACGAGAAGATGCGACATTCTTATCCATTTTTTTATTCAAATTTTTAATTATCCTTGAATGCGAGAACGTTTGTGTTGGAACCATTCTTTGTCCTTTATAATCTTCCTGGGATTCGGAATGGTGCTGGGTTTCGTCCTCTTGTAATTGTTTTGGATTATTCTACTCTTTTACATTATCTTTCGGTAAAAAATTTGATTGAATAATATGATACGGGCATATTAATAAGATTTTTGTTTTGTAAGACATGATTTTGCCGCCCCTTTTCGGTTTTTTTTTTTTTTTTTTTTTTGGATTTCGTTCCTGAGACGCGGAATAAGGCTAGATTCGTGTATTATTCCTTCTCGGCCCCCAATCCCGCCCAACCCAAAAAAAAAAACAAAAAGAGTTGGGCAGCTGCTAATGTTAATAATTAGCGCCATTATCAACGCTTTGATTTGTTTCCTATTTTATGGGTAAAGGGAGGAAAGGGAGAATGATCTAAGCTGTAATGGACATGGAAAGGGACATTTTGTGTTTAAAATTTGGATCCAAATATTTTTAAGCTGAACATTTCTTTCCTCTGTCCCTATCCTGCCTTTTCATTTTTAACCATGAAAAAGCATCAACTTTTCTTTCTTTCTTTATATCTTCTGAGAATGCATCGACTGTTTCATAAAATTCTTCTTTTGCTGATCCTAAATTTACTGCTCCCTACTTAAATATTTTGTTATTTGTGGTGCTCTCTCCAGGAAACAAATCGTTATTTATTCTGTCAATCCGTTTCTTTTCTAATACTGTTCGGTTTCTTGCATGTTTGGTACGATAATTTATTTACAGAAGTCAGGAAATCTGATCATTTCGTTTGAGAGGTTCAAAAAGTGCTTTTGATTGTGCTTAGTATAATCCTTTCTGAAGGATAGTTATAAACAATGACCACCAGCAACAGGCTTTTTTCCGTGTACCTGGATTGGTGTCTACGAATCCTTTGTCACCATCATTGGTGTACCTGTTTTTCTTTGCCTTTTGTTAACATGCATGTTTACTGGCATTTTCATATCATTTTTTTTAGGCCTTATCATGGCCATGAAAATTATTTTTTTTAATTCTTGCCAATGTTTTTTTTGAAATATTTTTCATAGTTATAGACCTGACATACCTCATTAATTTCTTGTTTGTGATTGTCTTTTATCATCCAGAACTGCGGTTTCAGCTAGTTGGCATTTCGTATTCTTTTGACTGCATTGCAGGTTTCTGGTATACGTCTTTTACAAGCTACTTGATATATGTTTCATGTATTGCGTTATGTCTTTTTTTACTACGAAAGCATGATTATGACCAACGGCCATAATCATTCTAACTGGTCTCACTTTAGCATTAGCCTTAATCCACATTCCATAGTGATGTTGCTTTGCAAATAAGCTTTTGCTCATGCGGAATGTATCGATGCTTCTTTTTCATTCCAGTGTAGGACAGGATTTTAACGAGCTAGCGTTTTATTATTTGGAGTTAGGGATCCTCTGGGCTATTTTCTTCTATAGTTAATGCAATGGAAGGGGGTGTCCATAAAGCAGGCAAAACAGAATTTAAGGAATGCTTTAGTTTGACATGGAAGCACCCGTACATTCTTCGCCTTGCATTCTCTGCTGGCATTGGTGGTCTTCTATTTGGCTATGATACAGGTACACAATTTAACTTTAGTTGTCTGTTCAGTGTCATATTGAAAGCATAGCACTTTTATGTTTTCTAGATGTAGTTTGTTATAACATACACATTGCAAAGTTGAATTGTTAATATAATATGATTTGATATGCATATTATGGTTGAGAAACGGTAAAGGCACTTTAGGACATGAGTAATCCAAAACATTAATCTTTCTCTGAACAATTATTTGAAAGGGATAATGAATGGGGCTTGGCCCATCGGTTGTGCCCCTTTGTAGCAACCAGAGGTTCTGGGTTCAAATCTTGGACAGTGCATACCCTGGTATTGGGACCTAGGTAATTACAGCGAGGATGGGCCTAGAAAAAGGTCCAGCTTCAATAAGCTTTCTTTTTTCCCAAAGTTCCAATGTATGGATAGTTTTTTTTTTGGTAATGCTATCCTAAGGATTTCCAAACACATTATACTTCTGCTTTGACGTGTAAGTTGTAAGAGCCCATTAAAGCACAAGCAGAAGATTTCATTGTGTGCGCAGGATCCACTGCCTCATTTACTCGGGTGAAGCCTTCTTCTCTGGTTATAGATATTCTTATGCTCAAGGAAAGGTGATGCTCAGTCATTTGACACCACCATGGGCTGAGAGGTTGTGTTTAACAACTGAAGGGTATAACAAAGCTGCTGGTCACAAAGGAAATTTTATGCACATATCTGGAAGTTATGAGTTCTACACTTTTTCGAATATTTTTTTAGGAAATTTGTATGACTTGATTTATCCATTAAAACTTCTAATTCTTATTTAAATTTCTTTCTGGAAGCTGCCAATTCTTGCTGTTAGGACTATTTGCATATGACTCCATGAAAAAATGATGGAAAAGGAGAAACCATAAAAGATAGCAAAGTGGATCTTCAACATGTTTATGATTTCTCAAAAATGAGTGGATTCGAAAGTCATGATGGAAATAAACACTTTGTTCTAATAAAAACCAGATAGATGGTAACTTACAGCTTTTTATCTCTTTAAAGTTTAAATGCTGGAAAAGTTTATAAAGTTCTGGTATCTTTGAAACTAGGGTAAGAAATGAGCAGTGCTGCAGATGAGTTTCTCTAAGGTGAGTGTTAAGTTTCAGAACTTTTGAAAGTGAGACATGGCCCAGAGCTGAAATGGTCAATGCGGTGCTTTAGAATGGAATCTACACCATAATGGACCAGTCCTTTCTGTAAATATCATGGCATCTTTCATTGCTAAATGACTGCCATGATGTTTTGGAGGGAACAGACACATACTGTTCAGTACTTTGACAGATAAAAGTTTATCTTCATTTCTTCATCTCTTTATATGCATTTTAAAGCATCATGATATGTTTTCACTCTGCAATTGTATAATTTTTTTAAATATATATATATATATTCGGATGCCAGACTATCGTCTGGTCAACAACATGTAGCAGTTTGAGTAAAATGTAAGTATGTCTACCAATTTAGCTGCAAATTTGTTACCAGACTTTGCATGATTTTTCTTCCAAATGTGGATGATAATATGCATATTGTATCTGTGAATTGGTTCTGATAACTGTCATGAAATAATGCTATCTTCTGAATTTAGGCATATAAATCTCTATACAGGCTCAAAAGCTGCTGTCTGTGCTGTCCTTTAGAAGAAATCCTGTCTTACCAAATTAGATGTCATGCCCATGCATATTTTGGTGGACGGAATGTAATTCAGAGGTGATGGGAATGGTAGATATGGTGCTTTAATAGAAAATTCTTTATGCATGTCTGAAGATAGGCTTTTCATATGTTTATTGTTTTAGATCATTGGTCAAAAACATTCTGCAAATGTTTTTTGGGGTAGAGAAGGGCAGTTGTCTGTTTTAAAAAAAATGTTCCATATCAAAGTTATCCGATGATTCTAATATTTCACTGCATCAGGGATTCTTTTTCTCGTTCTGGTAGGCTTATCTGTTATTTGCAGGTTTGGACTTTTGTATTTTTGCTTATGTTTGTTGTGTCTTTGTGACTAAACATTAATCAGAATAAGTTAACCCATTGTTTCTATTCATAAAATGGTCTGCATTTAGGCATTTCTGCCACTAGATGTACCTAGTTTGATACTGAACCCTCATGTTCAATCTGGCTTGTTTTTGTTGTTTTGTCTGATGAATTTAGTTATGTCATGGGCCTCTAAATTTGTATAGGCCTTATAAATGCATTATATTATACACAAAGTACACATATAGTGGTGGATTATTTAAAGGATGTCAAAGAAACATGTACTGTTCACTTTTTTTGCTGTGTTTCTGTGATGTAATCTGTCATCATTCCTGCGAGTCAAAATAATTCATGGATTTAAAATTTTCACTGATATTTGGTTTAGGTGTTATATCTGGAGCACTTCTGTACATACGTGATGACTTCCAACAAGTCGAAAGGAGTACTGTACTGCAGGTCTGCTCCCTTATGTTCATGACAATTAATGATATGATTTACAGAATTTGTTAAAGTAGATCTTTCCCAACCAATGCCTCATCCCGGCTTACATGTTTGACCGTTACTTTATCAATAGGAAACCATTGTGAGCATGGCTGTAGCTGGAGCTATAGTGGGTGCTGCTTTTGGTGGATGGATGAATGACAGATTTGGACGGAGGCCTTCAATATTGTTTGCTGATCTGCTTTTCTTTGTCGGTGCTATTGTAATGGCTGTGGCACCATTTCCTGCCATTATAATCGTGGGGAGAATCTTTGTGGGGTTAGGAGTTGGGATGGCTTCAATGACTTCTCCTCTTTACATTTCTGAAGCTTCTCCTGCCAAAATTAGAGGTGCTCTTGTTAGCACAAATGGGTTACTTATTACAGGAGGGCAGTTTCTGTCTTACCTCATAAATCTGGCTTTCACGCGGGTAATTAGACAAATTTCTCCCTTTCTGTTGAAGCGTTGTTCCCAGATGGTAATAATAGTACTGACATTTCAACTCTTGTTTTTCTCTTTTTGGTTCAGACAGCAGGAACTTGGCGCTGGATGCTTGGTGTGGCTGGACTTCCTGCTTTTGTTCAGTTTATATTGATGCTGATGCTTCCTGAGTCACCTAGGTGGCTGTATAGAAAGGTTATAACATATTTCCTTTCACATCTGGATGTGGTTTTTACTCACATTATTACATTCATTTTTGTACAGCTTTCTGTTTTTTCTGCTGGTTTAATCTACTCCTTATAGAACTCTTCATATGTTCTGTTCAATATTTTGCTTCATGATAGTGATCATAGATTCTCTCTTTATTTTTATTTTTTTATTAAACAGGATAGAAAAGCAGAAGCTGCAGAAATCTTGAGAAAGATATACCCGTCTCATGAAGTTGAGAAAGAAATAGAAGCTTTACGGTTATCAGTTGAAGCTGAAATAGCTGAGGAAGGTTCTGTTGACGGACATGGCACATTCAGCAAATTAAAGAAGGGTATAGGTAGTATAGTTGTTCGCAGAGGGCTTCTGGCAGGCATTCTTGTCCAGGTAGCTCAACAGTTTGTGGGAATCAACACAGTTATGTATTACAGTCCAACGATAGTTCAACTTGCTGGGTATGCTTCCAACAGTACTGCAATGGCACTTTCTCTCATAACATCTGGTCTCAATGCCGTGGGCTCTATTGTCAGTATCTTCTTTGTCGACAGAGCAGGAAGGAGAAGGCTGCTACTTCTCAGTTTGATTGGAATCGCTACATGCTTGGCCTTGCTATCTGGTGTCTTCTTTGCAGTTGCTTCGCATTCCCCAGCAGTTGAATTGTCGAATCAGGTCAGTGGGAACTTAACTTGCTCTGATTTCAAACCAGCTTCAGGCACGACATGGACGTGTATGAATTGTGTGAAAGCCGCCTCTGGGTGTGGATTCTGTGCTCATGATGGGAATAAAGTAAGTGCCTCAGCTATTTAAATTGTTAAGCACCTTTGTGGAATGATCATCAATAAGCTTTACTTTAGTACGTGATTTGTTCAGTTATTGGATGTTTGTGATAAGAAAGCATTCCTGCTGTCATCAGTTAAATAACGTATGCATGGAATGCTTTTTCTCCAACTGGACTCTGGTCCAGTTGTTGGCATTCCTCATAATTCATGTGCCAGGGAGAGGCTCCATGTTAAATCCCGGATGGTGTTAATGCCTTGGGGTGAATTTTCATTGCCTTGGTACACAGATCTTTACATTGGCTAAATTTAACCGATACAACAAAATTTGATCATAAAAAATACATAATGGCGCCGGTATCTCTGTAGAATATAACAAGCTTATACTCTAAAAGAGTGATGCTCAAAATGTTACACTCTCGTCTTTTACTAGATTGGCTTGATCCATCTTGCATCGGTGTCCATGACATGTTGCTTATTTGGAAAGTAGAAGAAGGAAGTATTATTTAACTTCATTTTACGTGTGCATGTATTTAGAGTTAGTAGCTCTGGTGGCATCAAAGTTTCGAATAATCTAATCCTGATCAAGCCTTATTTGTTGAACAGCTTCTTCCCGGCACCTGCTTGACATCCGAGACCGCTGGAAAACAATTCTGCGAAGCAGCGAGCCGTGAGTGGTACACTCGTGGCTGCCCTACCAACTTTGGCTGGTTGGCTCTTATTGGCCTTGGAGCATATATCATCTCCTACTCTCCTGGTATGGGCACTGTCCCTTGGATTGTCAACTCTGAGATCTACCCACTGAGATACCGAGGAGTCTGTGGTGGGGTGGCTGCAGTGGCGAATTGGGTCTCCAACCTTATTGTCACGCAGACATTCTTGAGCTTGACCGAGGCTTTAGGCACTGCACCAACATTCCTCTTGTTCTGCTGTGTTTCTGTGGTTGCATTTGTTTTAATTTTCTTGGTTGTGCCTGAGACCAAGGGATTGCCATTCGAAGAGGTGGAGAAGATGCTGGAGAGTAAAAGCTTCCAGGCTTGGAAGAAGCGCCCTGTTCAAGCTCAATTTTAGATATCCATGTTTTGTTATTATTTGAAAGTCTGTTCTGCGTTTGTAGGGTAATAATGATCACTTTATGACCTCTTTCTTCAAATGAATGTTATAAGACATTCCTGGGAATATGGAGTTCAAAGGTATTTGGCAGGGCTGGAATGATGATCGAACATAGATCAGATGCCAATCTATCCATATTCACATATATATATAATCAAATACAAAAATTTATATTCATGAATATGGATACAAATATGGATATAAATTTATAACCATGGATAATTAAATTATATGGTTTTAAAATTAAAGATATTATTAAATCGAGAATAAATCAAGTTAAATTTGATGTTTTTATATATTTTTAAAAATTAATGAATATTTTATAAAATTAAATAGGATTGTAAGTTGTCCATTCATATTCGTCGGATATGAAATTGGTGGTGGTATGCGGTTTAGAATGATATTTGTTAATTAAGTTGGATGGCATGCTGTTAATTATGGAGGATGTTAAAGTAATTTTCCTGTTTCAAAAGCCAGGTGTCGTTTTTTTTTTAAATATTATTAGAGAACTTTAAAGGAGAAGCAATGAAGTTAAATAAAGTACTAAAACATTGCATGTTCTGAGAAATGGATGGAGCAAACCCCTTGTTCCTCCCATTAAGGATGCGAAACAAACAGTACAGACCTTATTCTGGAAATAATGGGCACTCAACTTGCGCCTTATTAATGTATTAAGAATGTATATGATAATGTATCAAAGAGAAAAGTATACCGAAAATATTTTTAAAATCTATCATATTTTTTCTCCATTTTTTCATTTATTTTCTTGCCTGCTCATTTGTATTTGAATGTCCCAAGCCTCTATTATTTTAGTTCCATTTTGTTTTCACAGCAAGCCTTTGGTATAAAATAAGGTTACGATCAGTTTAGAAAGCCAGAAAGTGCAGTCGAAAAACTGAAAACCAAACTTTTGGCTGGACCAGAAAGGATTATTTAAAAAGAGTTATCTAACTGATTGGCTTCTCTGTGCAAATGGAAAATACAAGTATCAGGCACATCAAGCAACATAAAAATTACAGTCATGATGGATTGGCAGGAGGAGAGAGATTCTTCTAAAATAAGAAAAAATAGGGGAGTCCTTGGATTATATAAACAAATTTATTTTTAGATAAAATACCTGTGTATCCTTGCAGGTTGTGCTTGGATTCCAGATAGCTAACTACTATGAGTAGATTTAATCATATGTTTCCACTCTCTAACTAACTAATCTGCAAAAAATGTTATTCTTTACTTAGTTGGTGCTCTCATGGTCCTAGGATAAAGTTCTAGAGAAAGTGAAGAGAGGAGAGAGTGGGAGGGAGAGAGAGAAGAGTAGCGGGTGATTAACTTTATTTTACCATCTTTCCTCTGAAATATATTTATCCAGGTGAGGTATATATATTTATGAACTTTTGACCTGATAAAGCTATCCACCAATTTTTTAACGGTGTTTAGCTGGTCTTCAAGCGTTCTCAATTACGTATACATACTAAAACTATCCTGCTACAAAGTTTAAGTAAAATAGTGTTGATTATTCATTAATTTTTAAATTTTGAGTTCGAAGCTTCTTTTAGCGAAATTTTGAGTCAGATGGTAGTTTTTTTTTTTTCTTACTTATAAAAGTGCAATTGTATGTGAACATTGATATTGGTACTCAATTTTTTTTTTTTAAAAAAAAAAATCTCAATCATCCATCTTCATTTACTTCAACCCACGTACCAGATTATTTAATTTTAGCCCCTGATCCTACATTAAAGGGATTGATTTTTATTTTTTTTTACTCCTTTATGGAATTAAACAAGTATTTATAATAGCATATTTGTAATTTAAGAAAGATATAGGCTTTCATGGTAATGGCCATTTTAAAATTTGAAAGACAAGTATATATCTAGTTTATTTTGAAGGGAAAAGACAGAAGAGTTCATAATTTAATAATCAATGCCCCCACCACGCTCTCTCCTCTCCTTCCTCTCCCTCTCTCGCTCGCCTCCTCCCTCCGCTCTCCCGAGAGCTGTTGGCAGCGATATCACCAAGTTTCAGCCTATGATCAGGAGTGTAATGCCAACGGAACCATAGACCCCTAGACGGGACGTCCAGATCTCTTGATTTCAGGTCTTCTCCCTTGGAATCACCAAACCGGACTTCGCTACCTCGCCTTCCATAATTCCATCTCTCCGCGTACTGCAAGGCCATTGCTTATCAAAATGCCTCGTTAACCTCCCTGTCTCATGTCGAACATCTTGGGCCTTTGAATCCGTAAAACATTTATTGATCACAAATATATTATTTTTTCCTGATGTCTTTTGTGCTCTGGTAAGTCCAACGAACCCTTAATACAAAGTTGGTAAAAACCAAATTAAACGTGTAAAGATTTAACTTCATGCACCAAGAGAGAAGGAATTTCCGCCTGGTAGAGATTGGAAATAATATGAATAGATTTTATATCCAAATTTATCCGGATATTATATAATTTGAATATCCAATTAATATTCGTATCCATCCATATTTATATTCGTAAAAAAATATAGATATGGATCATAGACAACTATTCAATTTATATCCAAATATTTAATTTTACTTGTAATCCTATAAAATTTTATATAGTATTCATTAATTTTCTTAAAAAAAAATATGAAAATATATTAACATGCTACTAACTTGATTTAATTTTAAATTAGTAATATCTTTGATTCAATAATTATATGATTTAATTTTCTAACTTATAATCGTATCCGTATCCATATTTTCAGTATCTGATTAGTGTCCGTATCGATTTAAAATAAATATAGATATAAGTTTTTATATCCGATTAATATCTGTATCGATATTTATATTCATCAAAAAAATAAATATGGACATTGATATATTAGTATGATATAGTTTTAGCCTTGGCACCTAGCATGCAATAGTAATAGACTCTCTCAGGGATAGCAATTTATAATAAACTAGTATTGAAAAAATGACTCTTAGTCCAGTCTGGATCTCGACCTAAATCACTAAAAAAGTCGATTCAAATTTTATTATTATTTTTAATATTTTATTTTTTCTTCTTCCTTCTCCTTTTTCTCTCCTCTCTCTCCTCTTTCTCTCTCTTCTTTCTTTTCATCTCTATTTTCTCTCTCCCTTCTTTCTCTCTCATCTCTCTCCTCTCTCCCTCTTTCTCTCTCTTTCCTTCCTCCTCTATCCTCTCTCTCCTCTTTTTTATAAGAAAAAAGGATAGAGAGTTAAACCTGGTATAGCTACCCCACAAGCCCCCATCCCGCTACGTAATGTTCGATTCAATGTGCTTAGATTTTTGAAACCTTTCCCTATCAAGAGATGAGTACATCAACCTGATACTGCTAAAATGCCGGCTGGTAGAACAAAAAAACAAAGAAGGAAAATCCTGATCTCTCACTCATACCAATTGTCGCGAGCCCCAGGAAATAATTCCTGGATTTAATCGAGTCACCCTCATAATGCCACCTCAAATCCATGACCTGTTGGTAATAAGGCAAAGCCTCTACCAACCGGTTTACCACCTTAGCAGTTTTCTCTCTTTTTATTCTCTCTCCTCTTTTTATTCTCTCTCTTTCTCTTTCTCTATCCTCTTTTTCTTTCCTCTTTTTCTCCTCTTCTCTCTTCTCTTTCTCTCTCCTCTTCTCTCTTCTCTCTCTCTTTCCTCTTTCTTGCTCCTCTCTTTTTTTCTCTTTCCTCTCTTTTTTCTTTTTTTTTCTTTTCTTCTTTTTCTTTCTTTTCTTCTTTTTTTATTTCCTTTCTTTTTTTTCTTTCCTTCTTCTTCCTTCTTCCCCGACTCCCTTCCTGATTTGGCCCAAGCAAGCCTCCTAGGATTCTCGGAAGCCATGGAAGGTGGTGGACAAGAAAGGGGGCTCACCGAACATCACCGAACGGAAAAAAATCGGATGGCGGTCACCGGCATTCGTCCATTTTTTTTATTTTTTATTTTCTTTCTAAGAAAAATTTGATGAAGAATTCACCGACGTCGTCGAGGCTTTCAACAGCTCACCGGAGAGGAGGAAGACGGCTGCAAGGAGCTTGGTATGTACTTGCTTGGAGGCTGTGAGAGGGAGAAAATTTATAAGAAAAATGGAGGGATTCCTTGTCGTATGAGGGAATAACTCGATCGATCGAATCCCTCGACCCCATCCTCCCCGCCACCAGCTTTCTCCCTCCCCGCCACAATCATTCGATCAAGGATTTCAGCAAGATTATTGCTCAGATAAGTAGAGGATTCGTCCCCTATTTCGCCTCTTTTTTATTATTATTATTTTTTAATCATCAACTTCAACCCAGGACGGCCCAAAATGGATCGGGTTTCACATGTCCGCAAATGCACCGCTTTAAGCAATTTCAAGTTTGACATAAATAGATTTAAGTCATAAACTTGTAAACCCTCCTAGAATTGTTTATTAAATAATTCGGATTCGTGTTTACACCTTTATCCATTTAATTCATTTTGATCCATTTAATGATTAGATTGGGTCGTGATGTAACTAACTTAATTTATATAAGATCAGTTTAACCCATTTACTTGTTTGCTTAGCTTGTTTCATACATCTAAACCCATTTAACATATTAAAAACTGACCTAACCAATTTAAACCATTTAATTCAATTCAATGTGATTAGTTACGGGAATTTGTTTGGATAAACTTTTGATTCATCTAGCATTCAACTTGATCGAATTGGATTGCCACCCTAGCTTCTTTTGATGAGAATGCCTACTCGCATCTCTCCATGACCTCTTTTTCCTTCACCTATATCCCATCAATAAATATAATTATTATATTTAATTTTTAAATTCATAAAATTATTTATTTATTTTATTTAGAAAAGATAAAAAATAAATAAGATTATAGTGTTTTTTTACTTTAATAAAAAATGGCTATATCAAGGAGAGACAACATACGGTCACTACAGCAAAACAGGAAAAAGGCAACTGTTTTCTCCCGACGCTTCGGTGAAGCGCCGGGAAGATCCAGGAACCCGCCGACGGTTTGTGCAAGCGCCGGGAAGTTTTGAAATCCGCCGACGCTTATAAGCGTCGGAAATTTAGCGACGCTTATAAGCGTCGCGACCATGCAACCCAATTCCGCCGACCATGCAAGCCAATTCCGTCGACGCTTAAAAGCGGCGGCAATTCTCCAAGACCCGCCGATGCTTTTTAGAAGCGTCGGCAATTCCCCTCAACCCCTCCGACGCTTTTTAGAAGCGTCGGCAATTCCCCTCAACCCGCCGACGCTTAAAAGCGTCGGCGGAAAGCGTCGTCGGACTTTCTATTTCCATCGTCTCCCCCAACCCGAGCCCTAGCTTCCGCCGCTGCCCCTAAAATTTCTTCCTCCTCCCTCTCCCTCCTCCATCTCCTGTGCACTGCCCAAGCCGACCAGCACCTCCTCCCTACCGGCCCACCGATCGAAGCCCTTCCCTCTCCACCGGCCTTTGTTGTATCACACAGGTTTTTTTTTTCCTCTCGATCCATTAATTTTTGTTGTTATTTTTGTTTGGAGTTTTTTTTTTAATTGATTTATTCGACCAATTCATAGCTATCCGATCTAGTCTCATAAACTAGATCAACAAAGCTGGTTTTGGCGTTAATACATAGCAATTCAAGAAACCAAATGTAAAAAAGGATGTTAATTAAGTATTGGCCTGGACGGCCAATACTTAATATGGATCGTACAGTTAGCATTTATATATATGGATCGTATTCTTTTGGCTTTTTTCATTCCTTGGTGCTTCCTATTGCACGTTAGTTCATATCATGCCATAAATCAGTGTTCTTTCCAATATTGCATATATTAGAGAAATTGTTAAGGCAATAGATGTTCCTTTGGAGCCTAGATGAGTGAAAATTAGATGAATGTATTCCAATCCCATGCCTTGCATTAAAAGAACTTTTCAATATTGCCAAAGGTACCGATTCCTAGCATAAAGTGTGTCATGCAGGAATTGCTCCTAGCTTATACATTAGAATATTATGGTTTGATTGTTATAAGGTGAGAACATATCTTTCATCATTTTCTTTTTTTTCACAATAATGCTTATATTTTTTTATTAATATTATTATTATTATTATTTTTGTGATACAAGGGTCTATAGATAATGAACTACATATATAACAAGAGATAGCCCACTCCTAAATATGTTTAACTTCCCAAATCCTAGAAAATATATGATTCAATTTCAACTTGCTTAGTCCAAGTATTAAAAACTTTACCAACTTGATAAGCTGGTGCAAGTTGGGTTGTTGGATGTTCGGCTAGTCCATTTGCAAAGCTCTAGTATATAAAAATTAGTGTTCAAAAAATCTGACACACTAACAATTTTTTTAAAAAATATATATGAATGAAGATGGCTAAAGTAGAATTTCTATTATCCTAAAAATTTGTAATACTCTCTTTGAATAATGACCCATCGACAATAATGCTTAATAGGTCTGAAAAAAACAAACCGAGATTCTTAAGACAATCATTTGCAAATCCACTTCATAAAAGATTGTCTCATATTTATCACTATCGTCTATATATGTTGGGAGATTATAGCTGCGTACAAGTTAATGGCCAGAAAAGTATTCCCATTTCATGAGCTAGTTTTCTTGGCACTTCCTCATAAATGGGGAAAGCAATAGGCTTTTAATTGGACAGAATCAGCTATCATATAATTGCTATTAAGCTCTCATCTTCGATATTTTTTGGCATCATTGGCCAAGACATCAAACTAAGTGAATAAAATTACCTATATTTATTAAATCTAGTGCATTGTGCACTTGCAGCTTGGATCAGATCTAAATGAATCGGGTCGAGTCGGGTCTAAATGGATTGGATCGGATCTAAATGAATCGGGTCGAGTCGGGCCATGGATTAACCCGACCCATTTGCAGCCTTAATCATATCCTAATTATTTTAATTGCCAAGCAACATATTATATGGTACATGTATTGATGGATAGATGACTCCTTGTTTTATTGCACATGCCGATGAGCTTACCTAACCTACCCATAATTATTAGTAGACTAACGTCTACCCAGCACAATATCCGACACTAAAATAACTTACAGTTAATGTTGATAAATTAGAGTTGCTACTAATGATAAGGACTTGTATTGAATGAAGCCGTTTTCTCAGTTATAGAACTTCAATATGAGAACGACCATGTTATCTATACTCATGCCAAGCATTCCAGACCAACCTTTTTCTAATTGCCCCATCCATAAACATAGGCTCCTAACATTATTATACTATTATCTTGTTCCTTTCTTTTCCAATAAGAAGGGTGCATTACAATACTAAAATTGTTATTGTTAGATCGTGGTATATACATTATATTTTATTATTTATTGTTCTTCTCCTTAGTAGATTATTTCTGTTTATTTATAAATTTCTTGTTATATACATGCATCTTACTGAACATGTTATGCTTTAGTGTTAGTTTCATTATTGCAAATCTTTGATTTCAATACCATCTGTAGCTTTGTTACAATCAATTGTGATATTTTAGATATTTTTTAAAAAACTTGCATTGCATAGAAACATAGACCCGTCAATTGATTAAAGTACATATTCTACAGCATCCGTACAATTATTTTATTTTTATACGGATGGAAGAAATATGTACAGTGATCAATTGAATGTCCAATTTGGACAGTTTAAGAATTGCAAATAATTTTATAGGTGCTTACAGTAATCAAACAGTACAGATAGAGTTTCAGATATATTTCAGATATCATTTTCTTTTAGTTCTCCTCATACATATTTATTTGTATAGGGAGAACTAAGGAAAAATGCTGCCGAAATTTTTCTGGAACTTCTATTGCGTATCCTTTGGTTACTGTAAATTACCTATATAATTAATGCAATTCTTGAATGAAATAGGACCTCTTTACCTATTAGTTGGTGATATGGTGCATTTAATAATACTATAATTGATCTATTGAATAAACTTATTTTAAATAATTGTTTATTTCAGTTAGCTTTTTCTTATAATGGATAAGAGTTGGATAACTAAACCGAGGAATAGCAAAGAATATCTGGATGGAGTACAGAATTTCATTAAATTTGGTATGGAGAGAAGTAGTATCAGTGGAAAGATTTTATGTCCATGCCGAAAATATGTAAATTCCAGTTCTCTATATCCAAATATTGTTGAAGAATATTTGGTATGGAATGGTTTTTTAAGAGGTTATACTGAGTGATTTTTTCATGAAGAGTCAAGGTTACAATCTACATGTAACCAAACCTCTGACATGGAACATATACCTGATTTTGGATCCAGTAACCAACAGAAAAATCTTGCAAGAGATGATGATATCAAGGGTTTACTCAGAGATGCTTTTGAATATGGTGCTCAACATCCTGGAGATTACAGTGAAGGACAAGTAGCAGCTGGGTTACCTGAGGATCCTATATTTACTGAATCTATACATGATGGAGAGCCGATACCCCCAACTAATGTTGGAACAGATCGTTATCAAAAGCTGATAAGAGATGCAGATCAAGAATTATATGCCGGTTGCAAGAACTTTTCAAAAAATTCTTTTTTTGTGCATTTGTTTCATATAAAATACTTGAATGGATGGTCTGGCAAGAGTTTTACTGTGCTGCTCAAGTTGTTAAATGATGCATTTCCTGAAGGTACTAGTTTACCAACATCTTGTTATGAAGCCAAAAATTTAGTAAAGGAATTGGATCTTGAATATGAAAAGATTCATAGCTGTCCAAATGATTGTATATTATATCGGAGAGAACATGCCGATCAAGAGTCGTGCCATGTATGTGGATGTTCACGATGGACGAAGCAAAAAAAAATGAGAGTGAGGGATTAGATGAATTGGATGCAACACAAATTAAACAAAAGCCGGCGAAGGTATTACACTATTTTTCTCTTGTACCTAGATTGAAAAGGATCTATGCATCATCAAAGACAGCTTCATCAATGAGATGGCATGATGAAAGCCGTACAAAAGATGGAATGCTGAGACACCCAGCGGATAGTTTAGCATGGAAAGCATTTGATGACAGACATCCTGATTTTGCATCTGATGCTCGTAATGTCAGGCTGGGTTTAGCCAGTGATGGATTCAATCCACTTCGGACCTTAAGTTCTGTCTATAGCACATGGCCAGTTGTACTGATTCCTTATAATTTGCCACCATGGATATGCATGAAACAGTCTTCACTTATTTTATCAATGGTCATTCCAAGTGATAAGGGTCCAGACAATGATATTGATGTTTTCTTACAACCTTTAATAGATGAATTGAAACAACTGTGGGAGGGTATCAGTGCAATTGATGCTTCGAATGGCCAAACATTCAATCTGCGGGCAGCTCTATTATGGACTGTTAACGATTTTCCTGCATATGCTAATTTATCTGGCTGGAACACTAAGGGACGAGTTGCATGTCCTTCTTGTAGTGAATCAACCCATTCAATTTGGTTAAAACATGGAAGAAAGTTCTGTTATATGAGACATCGTCAATGGTTGGAGGCAAATCATCCATTTCGATTTCAGAAGGATTTATTTGATGGTACTATAGAGTTGGGATCTGCTCCAATTCTACCTTCTGGTTCTGATATTCGTAGACAAATGCTTAGTATCAGACACAGTTATGGCAAGATAACAAAGTCCTCTAAAAAGCGAGGAAGAGATGATGTTGAGACTTCGGTACAAGAAGAAGTATCGGAGGAAGTCAATACTTGCACCTTAGATACGGCAATGTTCGAGGATCCGAATAATTTCTTTGAAGTTGAAAATGATGATGATATAATCACAGCAACTACCCATCAGCATACTAAAGCATATTCTTTGACTTACCTTATTGGGAGCATAATATACTCCGGCATAATCTTGATGTTATGCATATAGAAAAGAATGTTTGTGATAATTTGATTGGAACAATATTAAATCTTGATGGAAAGACTAAAGATAACATGAAGGCGCATCTTGATTTAAAAGAAATGGGCATCCGACATGAACTTCATCCACAAGTGCTTGCAAATGATAGAACTTATATCCCTTATGCATGTTATACAATGTCTAGTCGAGAAAAAGATCTCTTCCTGACAGTTTTAAAGAATATCAAAGTTCCTGATGAATATGCCTCAAATATTTCACGATGTGTGAATCTGAAAGAGCGCAAAATTTCAAATCTTAAAAGTCATGATGGATATATATTAATACAAGATATTCTTCCATTGGCTTTAAGGTCGTCAATGCCAAAACAAGTTATTACGGTTGTTTTTCAGTTATCATCATTCTTCAAGGCATTATGTTCTAAGGTTCTTGATCCTCATGAGCTTGATCAGTTACAGTCTTAAGTCGTACTTACATTATATCAGATGGAAAAGATTTTTCCTCCTGGATTTTTTATGATTTTGGTTCATCTACTCATTCACCTAGCTTCGGAAGCTAAACTTGGTGGACCGGTACAGTACAGATGGATGTACCCTATCGAGAGGTAATGCTGTAAAACTTAAATTTTATAATTTTTATAACTTTTTCATTATTTAATGTGATATAAATATCATACTTTTTGAAGGTATCTTGTACGTTTGAAGGATTATGTACGAAACAAAGCCCATCCTGAGGGCTGAATAGCAGAGGGATATATTGCTGAAGAGTGTTTAACATTTTATTCAAGATATCTCGAAGGTGTTGAGACTGTATTCAATCGACCTCAACGTCATGGTGATACAATGGAGAATACAGATCTATACAAATTTGCATCATCCGGAAGATTTATAGGAAAAGCTGAAAGTATTATTCTTGACCATAAATCCATATCACAAGCACACCGTTATGTATTGCTACATAGTGACATAATATCTATCGCAGGTTAGTCTATCTACACATGGATAATACTAAATATTAGACATATTGTTGTCAAACTTATATTTGATTGTCATGCATTGAATTTTTATCTGTACAACGAAAAGCCAATCATTCCACTCGTCCTAATCCAAGGATTGAACAAAGATGGTTGGTTGAGTTATTCCCTAATTGGCTTGCCAATCAGGTTAGTATATATAAGTCGTATAATAATTTTATATATTTTTAACATCGAATAAATGATCGATAAAAGATATTATATTTTTTAGGTACCGGTACTGATGGAGAAAAATAGTTCAGCAGAATTAATTGCACTTGCCAGAGGTCCAAATTATATTGTGAACAAATATAATGGTTTTATTATAAATGGCTTTAAATTTCATACTAAGGAACGCGAGAAACTTAGGAAAACTCAGAACAGTGGTGTTATGGTTGAAGCAGATGGAAAATCTTATTATGGTATACTTAAAGATATTTTGGAGTTGGATTATTATGGAAATTTTAAAGTTGTATTATTTCGATGCGATTGGATGGATATAAATACACCTAGATGTTTGAAAAAGGACTCAAACGAATTCATACTTGTCAATTTTTCAAGATTAATACATACGTGTGTGTTATTGAATGATGATCCATTTATCTTTTCATCTCAAGCTCGACAAGTTTTTTATGTACAAGACTCGAAAGATAAAGAATGGGCTACTGTTATTAAGACAAAACCCAGAGACTTGTATGACATGGAAAAAAGGGTGGAAGAAGAAGATGATGATACTTACACTCAATGTATGCCTTATAATATTGTACCGGATGATCATATAAATGATACAACCATTTTGGTTAGGTTGGATTCCGAGGAAGGTATAACTGGTTGATTATAACAAGTAGTTTATAAGATGGTTTACATTTTTGCATTAATGATTACGTTATATTTTAAATTGCAATTCATTTCCGTTATAATTTGATTATAATGTTGACTAACTTATTTTTAAATAATGCAGGTTAGGTACACCATGCCTCGAAGAAAGCGATTAGCAGATGTACAGTTTCAGTTTTCCCAGACCGAGGCTGGTACTTCTTCATCACAGCAGCCCGAGGGCAGTCGATCAGTTTCATATCGATCTGATGGCAATCCATCTATTTCTGCACATCAGGCAGATGCTACTACCTCTACACCTCAGGACGACGCTATTCCCTCCGAGTCCGCACATCACGATCCTTCTATGGATCATCCTGATGACGAGCCTATCATCGATGATATACAGATACAGGGTACATAATTTAATAATTTTATCTCATTTCAATTCATGCATATGCAATAGTTTTGATATACAATGTTCTGTATTTTTTTTTTGTAGATGGATCCGGGAAACTCAGGTGTAGGCGAGGACCCACATTAGTCCGTGATGTGTGGCAGTTACCTGAGGGTGAGAGGATAGTGATATAGTGCAACAAGCTAGGGCAGCCTATTAAGAAAGCTGCTAGCTTGTTGACTAGCTTTCTGGGGACAGTAGCACGCCGTGGTCAGCTATGTCCCCTGAATTATTCGAAGTGGAACGACATGCTTCCCGTATATAAAATAGAAATGCTACGAGTTGTGCAGATAAAAAAATTAATATATTATTTTATATCTTAGATTTTTAACAATTAAATTACTTATTTCATTTAATATTTATTTTATTATTTAATTAAATTGTAGAGCAAGTTCGTTCTTCCTTCAGATTCATCTGATTTTGTGCTTAAGTCTCTCAATCACAAGTGGAAAGAATATAGGGCGAAGTTGAAGAGAGACTACAAGCTAGAGGGTAGGACAGAAGAGCATGTTGTAGCTACCTGTCCTTCTGATGTTCACCCTCATCAGTGGATGGAGCTGGTGCACTATTGGTTCTCCAAGAGGGGACAGGTTGTATAGCATCATCAAACACTTCGAAATTTATTAATTTTCACTTGTCATAATTATATTTATACAATATATAACATTGTTTTAATTTTATTTTGCAGACGTATTCTGATATTGGTAGAGCTGCACGAGCTGCTCAGTCTGTTCCTCACACAGCGGGGTCCAAGAGTTATGCACGGCTCAGGCATGAGTTTGTATGTTTCTCATCCCATAATACTTTTAGTATACTTTTAGTTTTAACATCATGTATCATCATGTATCATGCATGTGCCATGTATAATGGTACAGGGATATAAGATATGTTATTTTAAATTTTTTTGTAATATTTATTCTTTATATAGGCTAATCAGCAGGGGAGGGAGCCTGGTGAGGTGGAGTTCTATCGGATGACTCACGTTCACCAGGATGGCAGTTTTGTTCGGGACGAGTCCAGAGATATATATATATATTTTTTATTTATA
The DNA here is from genome assembly GCA_021397845.1 of Areca catechu. Taxonomy (NCBI): domain Eukaryota; kingdom Viridiplantae; phylum Streptophyta; class Magnoliopsida; order Arecales; family Arecaceae; genus Areca; species Areca catechu. The sequence goes on from JAHSVC010000020.1 coordinate 1,701,799, forward strand.
TTATATTATGATTTATATTTTTATTTTTATTAAGTATTGAGATATGTGTTTTTTATAAAATATAGAATATGGCTACCTCTATGATCTCGAAGCGTGCTGGCGAGGGTTCATCATCTACACAAAGTAGTCGCATCGAGGCCGAGGTATTCTCGGAGTTGATGGGACCAGAGCGTCCTGGACGAGTGAGGGGTTATGGGATTGGAGTTACCCCTACTCAGTTATCTGATATGCGTAGATATACTCGGGATACTAGAGAGAGTCATGATCAGTTACATGTTCGTCAACTCCAGGAGGAGATAGCAGAGCTCCGACAGACACGTGATGCAGACAGAGCAGAGATGCAGACCATTAGATCTCAGCTAGAGCATGTTACATCTGTGCAGCATATGTTCATATCATCTCAAGTCAGTAATTATTTATTAATTTTGTATGTATCTAATAATTTAGAATATATATAATGTATGTATTATAATTCCTGATGTATATCTTGCAGGTTCCTAGTGCATCTGCGAGTCGCAGACCTGACGACGACCAGCCTCCCATGGATCAGTGATGCCAGATGGTTTTTTTATTATTTATGTATGTCTTTTTGTTTATTTGAACTTGGATTGATATGTTTATATATATATATATATAACTTTTTATATTTGGTTTGTATTTGTGTTTGTATATGTTGGATGTGATATGTGATACAGGTTTGAATATTTTCATTTGTTTCTGTATGTTAGATGTGATACAGGTTTGAATGTTTCATTTTCATAATGTATACAGGTTATGGGTTTGTATATATGGCTATTTATTTTTTTTTAAAAAAAAATCTACCGATACTTTAAAGCGTCGCTAGGTTTGGTCCTGCCAGGAGGGGTCCACCTCGGCCAAAGCTGGCAGCCCATGCTCCCTCGCTAGGTGGCGCCCCAAGACGGGTCCACCTCTACCAAGGTCGAGCCAGGCTCTCCTGCTCCTTCTCCAAGTGGCACCCCAAGACGGGTCCACCTCGACCGAAGTCGAGCCTTTCTCTGCCACTTCACCAGGTATCCACCCAGGAAGGGTCCACCTCGGCCAAAGCTGGTAACCCTGCTCCCTCGCCAGGTGGCGCTCCAAGACGGGTCCACCTCTGCCGAGGTTGAGCCGGGCTCTCCTGCTCCTTCGCCAGGTGGCACCCCAAGACTGGTCCACCTCGACCGAAGTAGAGCATTTCTCTGCCACTTCGCCAGGTGTCCACCCAGGAGGGGTCCACCTCGGCCAAAGCTGGCAGCCCCTGCTCCCTCAGGCGCAAGCTCGGTAGACCCAGCGTAGGAAGCCGGGCTTCAACCCCTCTCTCCCTCACATTTTTTTCATCTAAATTTTCTCTAAGCACGGGAATCCTTCAGGAACCCACCTTAGTGGACATGTTCCATCTTGCCGCTCTCTAACTTGATCGTCAGAGTGCCCCCGCCGGAATCCCCGGCCCGGGTCTCTGACCTTGTTTTGTAGGACCGGAGGCTTGGAGATCTCAAGGTGGAAGAGTCCGAGAACCGGTGCCAGCTCACAAGCTATAGGCCACCGCGGTAAGATCGGCAACAATATCCATGTTGCAACTCTTCACCGCCCAATAAGCCTTGTGTTCTAGCTCAACAGGAAGATAACATGCCTTACCAAAAATCAACCTATATGGAGACATCCTAATAGGTGTCTTATATGATGTCCTGTATGCCCATAATGCATCATCAAGTCTGAGGCTCCAATCTTTTCTATTTGGCTTTACTGTCTTTTCCAAAATGGACTTTACTTCTCTATTGGATATCTTACCTTGACCATTTGTTTGGGGGTGATAAGCTGTACATGTTTTATGAAAAATACCATATTTCTTCAATAAAGCTTCTACCGTTTGATTGCAAAAATGAGTTCCTTGATCACTAATCATTGCTCTTGGTATGCCAAACCTATAAAAAATGTTGGACCTGATAAAACCTACAACAGTTTTGGAATTGTTAGTTTTGGTGGCCTTTGCTTCCACCCATTTTGAAACATAATCTACTGCAAGCAATATATAAACAAAACCAAAAGATGAAGGAAATGGACCCATAAAATCAATACCCCACACATCAAAGATTTCACAAATCGGTATAGGAGTTTATACCATCTCATTCTTATGGGTTAACCCTCCAATCCTTTGACACTGTTCACAAGCTTTGCAAAATATATAAGTCATGAAATAGTGTAGGCCAATAAAAACCACTATCTAGCACTTTCCTAGCCATTCTCTTAGGTCCAAAGTGACCACCACAGGCATAAGCATGACAAAAGGTAAGGATGGACTACCACAAGCATAAGCATGACAAAAGGTAAGGATGGACTGGACTTCAGAATCAAGTACACATCTCCTAATAATCTTATCCAAACAATATTTTCACAAGTATGGATCATCCCAAATATAATATTTTATCTCACTTTTGATTTTATCTTTTTTAGCTCTACTTATGTCATTATGTAAGATCTTACTCACCAAATAATTTACCAAATCAGTATACCAAGGAGCCATATCTTGCAGAGCAAATAATTGCTCATCAAGAAAGAATTCTTGCAATAGTTCAGGATTCTCTTTTCTCGCCAGTCTACTCAAATGATCAGCAACTAGGTTCTTATCTCCTTTCTTGTCTTTGATTTACAAATCGAACTCCTGTAGAAGAATAATCCATCTGGTCAGCCTAGGCTTCGACTCTTTCTTTGCCAAGAGATATTTCAAAGCTGTATGGTCAGAAAATACAATAACTTTAGAACCAAGCAAATATGATTGAAATTTATCTAATGCAAACACAATAGCCAAAAGCTCTTTTTCAATTGTAGAATAATTGCACTGAGCTGAGTTGAGTGTTCTGGATGCATAATGAATTACATGAGGTCGATTGCCAACTCGTTGCCCTAAAATAGCTCCACTGCATAGTTACTAGCATCACACATTACCTCAAATAGTAAAGTCCAATTAGGAAGTTGAATTATGGGTGCTGTGGTTAATGCAGATTTAAACTTATCAAAAGCTTCCTTACACTCTTTAGCCAAACTCAAAGAGTACTTTTTGCAGCAATCTAGATAATGGTAAGGCAATCTTTGGAAAGTCCTCGATAAATCTTCTATAAAAACCTACATGGCCAAGAAAAGAATACACTTCCCGCACACTTATGGGATAAGAAAAATTCATAATTAAATCAATCTTAGCCTTATCTACCTCAATACCTTTACATAAAATAATGTGATCTAAGACACTTGTTCTACCATAAAATGGCATTTTTCAAAATTCAACACAAGGTTTGTCTCAATGCAACGTTCAAGAACACGAGATAGATTATCCAAACAAGTATCAAAAGAGTCGCCATACACAGTAAAATCATCCATGAATACTTCAATGCAATTTACTATTAAATCTAAAAAAATACTTACCATGCATCTCTTAAATGTTCCTAGTGCATTACAAAGTCCAAAGGGCATCCTTCTAAACGCAAAAGTTCCAAATGGGCATATAAATGTTGTTTTTTTCTTGATCCTCAGGTGCTATCACAATTTGATTATAACCAGAATATCTATCAAGAAAATAGTAATGAGACTTACCTGCCAACCGTTCAAGCATCTGATCAATGAATGGTAGAGGAAAATGATCCTTCCTTGTCATTAGGTTTAGCTTTCGGTAGTCGATGCACATGCACCATCCATTTTGAATTCTTGTTGGAATAAGTTCATTATATTGATTCTTGACCACCGTGACTCCAGACTTCTTTGGCACAACTTGAACTGGACTTACCCATCTACTGTCTGAAATTGGGTAGATGACTCCTGCAGCCAATAGCTTCAAAATCTCCTTTTTTACCACCTCCATCATCATAGGGTTCAATCTCCTTTGAGCTTCTCGGCTTGGTTTGGCATCATCTTCCAACAAAATTCGATGCATGCACGTTGATGGACTTATACCCTTGATGTCTGCTATAGTCCATCCAATGGCTATTTTGTGGTCTCTTAACACCCTCATAAGCCTCTCTTCTTGCATTAAGGTCAAATATTTTGTGATGATAACCGGTAATATCTTATCATTTCCTAAATAAGCGTATTTCAGATGATCAGGAAGAGGTTTCAAATCCAAATTTGGTGCCTGCACCACAAAAGGTAACAATTTTGAGTAAATAAGTGGTAACTCAATTTTACAATTATCATACCTTTTCGAAACCAAAGGCAAGGATTGCAATGCCATAATCATCTCTTCAACTTCAGGACTTAGTTGCTTTGCTAGATCAAACTTCCTTAATCCTCGACTAAGTACCACCTCCAATTCATCCATATCTGTCAATTCAAATGCCTCCTATGCGAACACATCCACCATGTCAATAGAAAATATAGATTGGTTATCGCTAGGATATCTCATTGCCTCAAAATTATTAAGTTTTACAATCTTCCCATCAAACTCCATGGTAAAAGTACCATCATAAACATCAATCTTTGTTCTTGCTATCTTAAGGAATGGCCTTCCTAACAAAATTGGGGCAGGATTTGGAGAGATATTGTCTTCTATATTTAAAATATAGAAATCAACAGGAAAAATCAACTCATTTACCTGTACCGAAATATCCTCAACTACCCCTTCAAGGTATGTATTAGAACGATCAGCTAACTAGATAATTACACCTGTTTATTTTAATGGACCCAAATTCAGAGATGCATAAATTGAATATGGCATAACATTTATGGATGCACCTAAATCTAGCATGGCATGTCCAAACTTAGTATTACCAATTATACATGGAATTGTAAAATATACTTGGATCCTTACATTTTAGAGGTAACTTACGTTAAATCATTGCAGACACATTTTCCCCCGCACTGATTTTCTCATTACCTTTTGGCTTCCTTTTCAAAGTACATAACTAATTTAGAAATTTTGCATATCTTGGGACTTGCTTGATTACATCTAATAGAGAAATATTTACTTCTACTTTCTGAAAAGTCTCAAGGATCTCCCTTTCTTGATCTTCCTTCTTAAATTTGGATAACCTGCTAGGAAAAGGAAGAGGAACAGAATTAGTATAGTTATGTACAATAGCTTGAGGTTTTACCTTGGAAAAATTTTCAACATCGAATTTGGTCTCCTTCTCCACTTGATCTTTCTTAGCCACTTCTAAAGGTCTTTGAGGGGAAGCTTCAATTTCTTTTCCACTTCGTAGTGTAATAGCACTTACATTCTCACGTGGATTTATGATCATTTGAGAGGGCAATTTTTCAAAGTCTTTAGCCTCAAGCTTGCTCACTGATGTTGCTAGTTGACTCATTTGCTTCTCCAAGTTTTGAATATTGTTTCTTGTTTCATGTTGAAATTGTTGTGTATTGGTTATCGGTACCTTAACAATCTCATCAAGTGACATATTTGGACCTTGATTTACTTGCTGCCTAGCTTGAAATGGAGGTTGGTACCAATTCTGAGTAGCTTGGTTTCCATAGCTCAAATTTGGATGATCTCTCCATCCATGGTTGTATGAGTTGGAATATGGGTCATATCTACGCTGCAGCTGCCCTAGAAAGCTACCTATGACGTTTGCTTGCTGGACTAGTTCTCCTTCTTGCAAAGTAGGACACATATCCATAGCATGACCCGTGATCAAGCAAATACCATATGCCTGGACTTGCTGCTTATTTCCTACAACAAATTGACGCATAAGAGATGTTAGTTCTTCTACTCTTTGTTCAAGGGAAGATGGGCTTACCTCATTTGCTCTCTTAAGTGTATGATCTGTTCTTGTCCCAAATTATTGAAAATTTGCTGCCATGTTGGAAATCAAATTCTTCGCAGCCTCCGGCATTAGATTTACTAAGGCTCTTCCACTAGCAGCATCAATCATACTCCTGTCCATTGGTATCAAACCTTCATAAAAATATTGAATTAAGAGATGATCACTAATCTGATGATGAGGGCAGCTAGCACATGATCTCTTAAATCGCTCCCAATATTCATACAACATTTCTCCATTATTTTGTCGAATACCACATCTCTTTCCTTATGTTGGCAGCTCTGAATGTAGGAAAATATTTCTCCAAAAATAACCGCTTCATCTCATTCCATGAATTAATAGAACCAGATGGAAGGTAGTACAACCAATCTTTAGCCAAGTCTGCTAAGAAAAATGGAAAAGCTTGCGGTTTGATTTGTTCTTCCGAAATTCCTTGCGGTTTCATGCTTGAACACACCACATGGAACTCCTTCAAATGCTTGTGTGGATCCTCTCCTGCAAGACCATGAAAAGTGGATAAAAAACGTATTAGTCCTGATTTCAATTCAAATGCAGCATCTAAAGTAGGGTACTCAATACACAAAGGTTGTTGATTTAAATCGGGGGCAGCCAACTCCTTTAAAGTTCTGTTATTTGTAGCCATGACTTCCTCTATTTCTGAACCACTATCAGAATCTAATTCAAGAGCTATGTTGATGCCTGGTGAAGACACAAGTGCTCTCCTAGATGTTGAAGTTTGCTCTACCGAAGTTTGCCTAGCTTTTCTCCTTAATCTATGCAAGATCCTTTCTATTTCTGGATCAAATTTCAATTCACCCGAATGAGAGGTTCGAGTCATAAATCATAAACCAGCAGGAAATTACTACCAAAGTGCTTAATTAAGACCTACAAACCATAAATAATTTGATTAGAAAAATTCAGTCCTCGGCAACAGTGCCAAAATTTTTTATGCTTGTCGAATTCATCAAAATTAATTACTGTTTCACTAATTCTTGTGATTTTTCTTGTAGTATTAGTGAGTCCAGGTCGAATCCTAGAGACTGAATATGATGATCAAATTAACAATTAGATGGAGGGTTTTGAATAATTATGAAATCAACAAATAATTATGCAAATAAGGAAAAACTTTAATTCAATTTAGATTTATTTCAAATTCAATTCAAGTTCATATTCAAATTCGATTCAAGGGGTTCAATGCTAAGTTGCAGATTGATCATCGGTATATAATATATCATTCCCTCTTTGAATACTTAATCGAGGACTTATCTAGGAGCAAGATAAATCTAATCATCCCAACGTTCATTAATTCAAGTCAAGCACCCAAATTAAATTCTTATCAATGAACCAATTGGTATTAAGCAATCCTCATGAATTCATTTATAGCATTACATACTAGGGTGAAGCTAAGAATGTACAACAATTTGACAAGCATCAAAATTATTTAACTCATTCTATGGATGAAAACTGGGATCATAATCATTTTGTCTAAGTACTACTTTAACCAATTTGCATAACAATTATGGATTAAGAACTTAGTTTAGTAATCAATCATGTAGACAATCAATTAATAGGCCTTTTAATCAATTAATCTACACAATAAATCAATAATAAAAATTAGGAAACACAGATATTCAGCAAAAGAATAATATTAAATTAACATCACAACCTCGTAACTATGCTAACATAGCTAGCTATCCCTTGAATCGAAACAAAGAAATTACTCAATCATGGAAAAGAAAAATAACATGAGTTTGATATGATTTCCTTCCCTGTTCATAACAAAAAACTCGTTCTTCTTCTCCTTTCCAGCAGAAATAATTGGAGCAGTAGCAATCTCCTCTTCTTCAAGCAGAAAATAGAACTCCTCTTCCGGCTGTGTTCCCCCTGCTGCAAAGAACTCTCGTTCCAGCAGAAAATAGATGCTCTGTTGCAGCAGAAAAATAGAGCTCGTTGCACTTCTTCCAGCAGAAAAAAAAATGCCCGTTCTCTCCTCTATTATTGCTGTAGAAAACTTCTGCTTATAATTTCTGCTGCTGCTCCCTCCACTGTTCTCCACCGAACTCCCCTGTAGCAGCACGAGTCCAGCACTTCAAAAAACTTCTTCATGTCTCCCAACAAACCCCCAACTCCCTCTAGCAGCAAGCCTCCTCTGTTCTGTGAATGCCTCAACGACCCATTCCACATCCCAATCTGCAACGACTCCAATAGCAAACAAAACCCAATCCGATATAACTTTATCTTAGTTCAAAAATCCCTTCAAAAAGCTGTGTCAGTTTTGACTCCAGATCCTGATTTGTTTGCTGACGAATCCCAACAGTCAGCCTATCAAGCTTCACAACCATCGATCGCGTTCCAACGCTTTGCTCAAATCTAGTTCCATATATACCCTTTATTTCAAGAATCCCAGCTACTCTTGACTGCTTTGTGATGGCTTGGACCTTAACCACTTCAACATCCATTCGAATCAACCCTCAATGGCCTCTCATCCTTCCAACAAAATCTCTTCTCAGTTGGCAACTCTCAGGATCAAGTTTGAAAGCCTCACATCTTCTATTTCGATCGTTCATCAAAGCCCAATCCAAACTGATTCCAACAACCAGCCACTCTGTTTTACTTGCTTGCACTGATTTTGTTTAATATGATAGCCACGTTTTTAGGCCTTGAGCTCTTCATGAAACTTGTAGCTGATCAAATGCACTTGAATTTAGGCCTTTGGATCACATCATTTGGCCCTTGGAAGCTTAAGATATTCCTCTTGAAAGCTTCAGCCTTCAGACAGGCATTCCAGTTTCCAGATGTCACTTTGAGGCACAGTTTGGAGGTCCAAATGAATTCAGATTTTAATGCACCATAGCTCTCTGGAAAGCTTAGGATGTCATCTACAACTTCATTTAAGACCATTTCTTCCAATTCTAATGCTAAGATTATCAAAATCCTGCAAAAATCTAGAAGGATGAAATTATACAATGCTATAATTAATCCTCATATATAAGCTTATGCATTAATCATCACATTGAGGAAATAAATATATCAAATAAACTAAATATAAAGAGAAATAAAATGTATAATTATGTCTCTATCAAATACACGAACCAAATCCACATGACACGATCATGCAATGCCGTCGCTCTGCATGAGGCTCAGGAAACCCATCTTACGCAATGTAATTTAAATTATCATGAATCAAATATTTTTTATAACAAGGATTCTTCCATTCCATGTATTTTTTATATATCGAATGTTGCGATACTTTAACAATCTCCACCACAAAATCATAATGGTACAATCCTTTTTTTGTCATTGTAACATCTTAGTAATATACGTACATAACATGAACAAAATTTGAATATATTATAATAATATATTAAATAGTATAAACTAACTTATTTAGGTATTTATAAAATTAAAAAATTTGATAACTCTATTTGAACTAGTCAACCAGAAATTGGTAATAGTGTAATCAATTTTTTCCTGCCATCTTTACTAACGTATGTACATACCATACAAAATTATAATAGATCATCATAATAAATTATTAAATAAATTAATAATTCCATAATTCATGAATTAATAAAATAATTTTTATTATTTAATTAATTATAAAATTAAAAAAATGATAAAATGGCGTATTCAATTCAAAGTTCGAGAATGAATACAACCAAAATAGTCAGATAGGATAATATCTCTAAGCTATATAGAGGTGTTCTGCCAAAAGGATTACAAAACAAAATCGGAGTGATTAGCTATATAGGAGGCTACCCAATCCGCTGCTGAGTTTGCCTCCTTATATATATGGCAAATATCAATATAGGCACAGCCCTGTAAAAGAATACCAATATCCTGAATGATAGGGTGTGCCTATGGTGCTCGCAACGTCTGTTGAATCCAAGACACCACAGTCGCTGCTGAATCACCCTCGATAATCAGGCGGTCCAGATGAAGGATTCGAGGGCATACCTGATACCCGCCCAAGCAGCATACAACTCCGCCCCGGGGACTGAGAAGTCATGGAGAGAAAAATCACCTGCAGCAAGAAATCCAAGATGAGTTGCGGATGACGAAGGCGGCACCCCCTACCTATACCAAAGACTCCCATCAAAATTGACTATGAAGAAATGTGGAGGAATGGGTTCCTATGAGATGAAAACCCGATGGGGCACTCGTAGAGAGGAAGAGAAACCCCAGATCTCTGAAGACCTCACAGTCGATCTTCGATATTCGTGGGCGTAGGCTCAAGCTCTCTCAACTATCATCCTGGGGGAACATATGATTGAGCTGAATACTAGCTCATTCCTAGTGAGCTAGATATGGTAAGCAAGATATGCAAGAAAAGTAGCAGAAGGGAAGACTGTACCAAAGCTCAACAGACTCAAAAAGGTATCCTCTGTATCCATTGCCTGAGAGAATAGGTTCTCAAATCCTGCCATCCGCCACACCAGCCACACCCGTTCATGTGGGTTTCAAGTAATCCGGGGGTCCATACCGTTTTTCATAGTCAAACCATGTCGGTTCCTGGCCAATTCGGTTCGGTACGTCCCAAACTAAGATCCGGTTCAAGGAACCATGGTTCTCACACATGCAAAAAAAAAGAGAGAGATTAAATCCCCCCAATCCTTGGTAATGGTTAATGTATGGTCAAATCTCAGGATTTTAATGAAGAACCCTAGGATCATGATTTTTGTAATACATTTACTGCAAGAAAAGATCCCGCACCTGAAAAAAGAACTAGAATTTTGTTAATAGAGATCTTAGCATGTTGGTTTTCTAATCCTCCAATCCTTAGTAATGGTTGACATATTGGTAAATCCATGGATTTTGATGAATCCAATGGATCATGATTTTGTAAGATATTTACTGCACGAACAAGTCACTAATAACTAATCGATTGCTGGGTAGGAACCAAGGAGAAATCTAAGAGATGATTATAATAATCTCTATTTCCATGAATGACCAAAGCCATTAATGTGATTGTAATTAAGAGATATCTAAGAGATAATTATAATATGCTCTCTGACTTCCAATGGAACCCTTGCAAGCAGAGTTGGCTGAATCATCCCACTGCCCACTTCCGAGCATACCAACCTGAAAGAGTAGTAGGTTACCAGGATGGTTCGCTGATTCAGCTCAGTACGAGGTCTGAACTGGACCGAAGTAAGCAAAACCACCTGGTTCCACTTAGTTCAGAGTGTTCAAACCCTTACCCTTTTTTTACTTTCCCTTTTTCCTTCTTTCCTTTCTTTCTTTTTTTTTTTCTCCCTTCCTTTCTTTCCTTTTCTTCTTCCTCCTCTTTTTTTTTTTTTCCTTAATTATGATGCCTGCTCAAGCGACTGCAACTTGACCTTAAGCCATTTTGACCACCAGTCAACCTACCTCAAGATAGCATTGAGTTATAGCCCAAGCAACAACTCAACTTACTTTGACTTGCAGGCATCTGAACGAGTTGACCTGTAACTTGAACTGCACATGGCTCCACGTACATGATTCTAAACAGCCCCCAGTTCAGAAAAAAGAAATCATTTTTTGCTGGTGGCAATTTGAAGCCAACCCACTCAATTCAAGTATTATGTGGTTTTAACCTCCTGTTTCGGCTGAAATTGATTGATTTTAGGTTAACTCCAATCAATCTCAACTAAAACCAATAATATTTTCAAACAAATCTATTTAAACAGTTAATCACGAGGGCTCCATTCCCAAACTCGTAGATGGAATTTCAGTCTAATGCCTATCAAGGCCTCCGCATAGACCTTCATCCTTACGGATTTCGACACCTTGATGGCACTAGGATACCTTACCCCTTGATTTATCTAAAGTAAATCCATATGATAAGCACAAACATCGGTATGTCACTTGGAAGTGGCTCCATAAAAAAGCAATTTTGATATATTGAAAGGATCCAACATACTAGATACATGGAACCCCAATGTAACATGGAATGGGCTGAACTTCTAGAGAAGTCCCATTATATTAATTTATAAAAGCTAATGTGAACGAACAAAATACAATGCACCATCATTCATAACAAATAACAACTTGTTGTTTGATAAAATAGATTTATTTTTTTCAGCAAATTTTGCATTTATTCAATAGTCATCTAACCTCAAAATATTAGTACGAAAAGCCCAAATTCAACAAGTTCATCGGTTGTACTGAAAAATGATTAAGCAAAAGACTTAATATGATGAACTTTTGACTAGCTGAAATTCAATAAGTAATATATATGGCTGTTGTATAACATATCAATATACACTAGGGCCTACCTATATACAACAAGCTTCAGCTAAGAACTAACGAAACTACGCAAAGAACCTATATCACACAAAACTCCCTGCAATGTTACATAATAACTTGTCTAGGCTTCTTTATTTTTCTTCCATTTTTCTTTTTGTGGATTTTCCCTAATTCTTTTGCAAACTTTGAAAATTTGAGCAAATGTTGAAACTGAACTCAGACCAGGTTCTGAACTCCACTAGCAACCGTGCTCTCTATATAATGGAAGGTCTAACTAATCAAAGAGAAAAATTAGGCCACTGGTAACTAAGCTAGAGGATCCAACAGTTGTCAAATAACCTAGGTGACCCAAGGTGATTGACCCTCCTATAGCCTAGGTGATTAGACAACCACTCAGATGATGGATTTTTTAAAACATTGAATAAATGATTTATGTCTTCTCACATATTTCAGTTATTCATTAAAACATCCATCTTTCTCAATAAAGTATTCATATCATATGATTGAAAGATACTTCAAAAACAATTAATGCATGACTTCTACTTAAAATATAATACTTAAACAAAAACTTAATTTACAATATTATTGTTTGATATAAACTTAAAGAGTACAAGTATACAGCCACTAAATATTATTGTTAACAAAGAGGATGTTACTGGCATGACAACAGTAGTAACACTATAATGTTGTTACTTTGACAATCTATGAACGCAAGTAAAGCAAAGTTTATTCTTTCTGTACCATATTACGGCAACAAGAATCAAGAATTAATACCAAAGGATTTCAAATCCAAAAACAACAAGAATCAAAAATTAATATCAAAGGATTTCAAATCTAAAAAGAGTTCTGTATTTTTCAAAAACTTAGAATTTTTTTTTTTAAAAAAAAAAACAGAGATACAAACTTCTCACAGAACTGTCAGTGTTTGTCAGCAGATTAACAGAACTAATTACAAAAAATGTGCCAATTATCTCCAGTGCTGTCACAATTGCATCACTGACCTCCAATCATCCTGAATTCCTGATCTATGCATCTGACCATAATCACCATTGTTTTTGCACTGGAACTTTCTAGTGCCAAGACCTTTGCATTGACAACATCTAATTGCTCCACTCTACACGTCAACCACCTTCACGTTTCCAATCTATGCATTAGCCATCTCTAATCACCCTAACCTACATAGTGTGAATCATTCACTCAAAGTCGATTGTACAGCTTTGATTACAGGATCTTCAACGAATCACTACAACCTTCCCTAGTCGCCTAGAGGGGACAGTAGCAACTAATTGCACTACCACTTATAGACTTTCTTGCGCTGTCCCTCTTTCACATCCATCAGAAAATATTTGGCAATAGCACAGACTTAAATTGTGCAGACCTCTTCCTACAACCATCCTCAGCTCCTATCCTCCATTTCCCAACTCATCTTCATTATGAAGAAGGCAAATGTTATCTTCTTCAAGGATCGCTGAACCGGGACCCATACCAGTCAACAACCAGTATGGTACGGTACCTAGGATTGGAACTGGGCCGGGCTGGCCCAAAATCGGATCGGGTTTCGGGTCAGTTTTTAAGCAAATCGGGCCGGGCTTCGGGCCTTAAAATAGAGCCCATTCAATTTTTGGGCCGGGCTCGGGCACCCCTTTGGCCCGGCCCGGACCAGCCTGGACCCAACCCGAAAATAAGCCCAATCCAACTGGACCGGACCGGCCCGAACCCATCCCTTTTCTCCGGTCTCCCGTCTCCCTCTCTCTTCGTTCTCTCTCAGTCTCTCTCTCGTTTCCATCTCCCTCCCAAGGTCAATCCCCGACGATCGACGCCCCTTGCACCCGACGGCCCCTCTCCATTCTCCGAGCTGCCTCCTCTGGTCTCGGCGCCCGCACCCAACGACTCCGCCCCCCATGCGACCCCGTGGCTCGTCTCCGGCTCCGATCCGCCTCCCCCGGCCCCTGCGCCCCACCTAACGCCCACTGCTCCCGGCGGTACCTCACAGCCCCCTTCCCGGCTCCAATCTACCTCCTCCGGCCCCAGCATCGGCACCCGACACCCACTGCCTCCCATGTGACCTCGCGGCCCATCTCCGACTCTGATCTGCCTTCCCCGGTCCCGACGCCCACTACCCCCGACGCGACCTCGCGGCTCTCCCTCCCCGGCTCCGATTTGCTTCCTCCGGTGGTCCGGCCAGTTAGGCAATCGCCAGTCAGTGAGTTTTTTTTTTTGTCATTGGGCTTGCATTCGGGCCGGCCCGATCGAGTTCGAGTCGAGCTCGAGCTTGAGGTTTTAAAAAATTTTCGGGCCTAAGTTCAGCCTAAAGCTCAAAATTTTTTTTAGGCCGGGCTCGGGTAGGGGTGTGGCCCGGTCCGGCCTAGCCCACTTCCAGCCCTAACGGTACCGTACCATATCGGTACATGTACCAGCCTTGAAAAATTAAGAAAAAATTTTCTTCCCCTCTCTCAAGCAAGGATCACTGAACAGGACCCGAACCAAGCCGAACCGAGCCCGAACCGGACCAAACCGGGCCGTACCGATCCGAACTGACCCATACCATACCAAACTGACCCGTACCGGTCCGGTTCAGGCCAGTTTTTAAGATTCGAATTCCAAACCATTTTTAGAACTAAACCATATCGGTTCTTGACCGGTATGATATGGTACATCCTATACCGGACGGTACGTGACGGTACCGTAAACCCTGATCTTCTTAGTCCTTATGCATGAGATAAGTAATTGCCATCTCAAAAACTACCATGAACTGAACTAAAGAGATGGGATGGCCCATATTTTTTTTTGGAACCTAATAACTGCATGTGCAACAAAGAGCTATTAGAGGACAAAATTCCATGAGCTTATCAGCAGGACATCCAATTTCAGAGGACCCTGAAAGTATTCCCGGAATTCCTTTTCTTGGTTTTAAAGGTTAAGCCCCATTAATGCACACATTTCAATGGAGCCCTAGAATCACATCTGGTTAGACAGGAAGTTCAATGTGGAGGCTAGAGCAAGAGCTATTACAAATTATCACTCTATCAAGAAGATTCTTCCAATACTCAAATGAAATATGAAACCTCATTATGTGATATGCAATTTTATCAGAACCAAGAGCAGTGCAACCTCAAAATAAGGTCTCGAAGACTAACTTTTGAAGTATAAGTTTACAAGGAAACATTCCAGAATTAACCTTGCTACTAATTGGTTCATATTTAATCAGAAAATTGATCTTTTATGTTAATTTGGTTATCAATATTAAGAATTGAAGTTTACTAGCTAGTACTAGTTGACACAGCAACAGTAAATAGTTTTCAACAGACCTTAAGACACATCACCCCTTGGCATCAAATTTTCATTGACAACAAGACTGAGCTTCAAATCTTTTTCACACCTATCATACATCATGTTCAAGAGTTACAATAAAAGAATCTTTTTTTCAAACAAAAATAAACTTAAACCTTTTTTCTCAATTATCGCTATCCCCATATTTTCCTGACATTTAATAAACTTTATGGAATTGTGAAAACCATTTCACATCACCTTAGACCGAGCTTTATTTCAAACCTCAGTAATAGCCTTGTCATCCATCCCATTATTAGGCTTCCTTGTACATTTTTTCCTTTCTTAAGTTCTCCATCTTGCTTATAAACTCTCTCAATAACACAGGTGGAAATATTCCCTCCTTTTCTTTTAGGATCTGAACATATTAAACGCTTTTGAGCTTAATAGTGCAACAGCAAAAAAGGCTTTATCCAACACAATGCAAAAAAGGCTTTATCCAATTTCTCTGTTTTCCATATGTAACGTAAGATACAAACATTTACTACAAGAGTCGATCAGACCATTGAAATATACTAAAACCTTGCTAAAAAGATCATTGTATGGCTTGTCCAGTCAATCCTTTTTTATTAAAAATTTCATTCTAGTTAAAAATACCCAGAAAAGTCCCTATCAACACTCAAATGCCTTAGGTCGACCCTACAAAAAATAAGGCAAGCCTCCACCAGATGGGGATTATCGCATTCATCCACAACTAGAACTAACAATTGAGCTTAAATAAATAAAAGCACATTGACCAGATGAGAGAAAACTTGTAAAATTCACCTTCTCCTTTAAAGAAGCCCAATGATAATATTGACCAAGCAACCAAACCAAGTGAGTCTCATTAATGTCCCTTTTTTGCTCAAGTAAAAAGGGAATCATTTGAATGAGCATCTTTTCCATGAGGCAAAAAGGAAATACCAAACTCCATGCTCTTAATGTTTGTTTATAAATATAGAAAACCTTTTTATCAATCATACTAGGGCAAATACAACATCTTTATTTGTGAAGGTGCAAGCAAAGTAATCAACTGGATCATTAGAAAACTTCTACTATTCATCTTTGTCCTACTTCAGTCACATTAATTTGATTATGCTACCATCAGCCAATTTTTTTAACTTTTTATGTCTTTTTTCCAAGATTCTCGGTACCATCCCGAACTACCCGGTTTAAGATGTACCGTACTGTACCGGAATAGAGAAATGGTCTGGAATCCCAAAGTTCCTGGTTCAGCCATGAAAAACGGTTCAGGATCCCAAATCATTCAAAAAATGCTATACCTCACCGGTACGGTATGGTAAAGTACTGTACCAGTGCATTTTGCCCGGTTCGGGTCTGATTCAGGTTAAACAATATAGTCATTGAAAAGAGATATTTTTTTATAATTTCATGGATCCGGTATAAGGCCCGGTACAGTATGGTACAGTACCATACCAGTCGATGACCCGTACAGGTCCTAGTACCGATTCAGTATTCCTTGTTTTTTCCTCTCTGTTGCACCTTATTCAAGACCATTGTTTTCCAGCTAGATGTTACTTATTCCATTTCCCTCTATAATCAACATCTTGACACCAAACCCAAACAAAATTTTTAATGATTGATTAGGGCATTTTACACAAGAAAGCTAAATCTTCTACATTTTATCATCCCATAACAGAAAAAATCAACCCTTCTATTACTTACTGCCATTTCACATGTTGCTCTACCCAATCTAAATAACAATCACTGACACTCTAAACCACCTCAATCTAGGAAATCTGACACATGCACATTTATATGCTTTCATGTTGTAATGCACCTTGATCACAAAATCATCACAAAAGACCACCAAAACCACATAGATGCACAATAACCCATCCCACTCTCCCTTGCCATAACCATAACCATAACCATCCATCTTTGCCCCAACTATTTATTCTCGGATTTATGGATCCTCATCCCACACAACCTTGCCCAACATCAACACGGTATTTTTAACTTTTAAAAAAAGAGACCTTAAAACTAACCATGTAAAATGCATCAATATAAAATCCTTAAGTTTAAATAAAAGAAGAACGATAAATAAATAAATAAATAAAAGCAATCTTATGCATTATATTTTAAATACTTGCATAATTACAGTCCTAATTCATAATTTACAAATATAACAAAAAGTGTTCTGTTTGACAGAACAATATCCAAAAAAGCTAGAGCATATAGATTAGGAGCTTCACATTTTGCAGAAAAGATGCAACATAATGAAATAATGTTATTAATTGAAGCCCATTAACCTTCCAAAGTCAATTAAATAAAGAAAATAAGAACCTGAACAGCTTCATTAGTAGCTGTCTTAGTCCATAATGCAAGCTTGTCTGCCTCTAGCGCACGCTAGCAACAACACCACAGATTTCCTCACTCTCATCAAACTGCTCTCCAATTAAAGCCATCAACTGCATGAATACATTATTTGTGCACCATAAATCAGTTGGCACAAAAGAAGAGTGGAAAAACCAGAAGATTAAAAGCCAGCAAATTGCAAAAGGGTATAACTATTAATTGCAAGGTCAGTGAACATAGTTTGACACCCAGATGGTGCCCATATGAAACAGAAGACAACAGTATAAAGAAGGGGGTTAACAAGCAAGGCCTCACCGTTTCTAACCACACATTGTCAAGAGTGCCCTTTCCACTACATGTTACAGACCACTTGCCCCCATTTGCACATTCAGGATCTTCCCACTTGGGTTCTATCCTGGTTTTGAAACAGTGGAAATCAGCATTTGCTGGCAACTTGCTGGGACGAAATATCTGATCATACAAGCTATAAAAAGAAAAAAGAAAAACACAAATCAACTAGAATATCAATGTAATACAAAGACTGGAGTATATGGAGTGTAAGCAGGGTTTGAAGCAAATTCTAGAAGGGGAGACTGAAACACACAAACAAAATCTAATATCAATTCCACTACATGATAAATGAATTTCACAAAGCTAGGTGTTATTTGTTGGATAAATGGCACTCTCAGTAACTTTTCAGGTGTAAATTTCTAGTGGCTGGATGATATGCAGACAAGGATATAATTTTTAATTCTTTCTAGAGGCTGATACCTTGTCTTTGTTCTAGTAAATGGCAATTTTTAAAGAGTTGCTAACTAAATCCAACCACACCACCACACTTGACAGAATCCAAATATGTTTCCAATAAACATTTATATCAAACAAAATGCTACATGAGACACAGAGTTCATTTCTCCATTGGTAGCCTAAAATGAAAAACCAAGTGATAGCACTAAACAATCATGCTATTTTAGTCATCAATGCAAGTTTTCCAAATCCTCTAACAACCTCTACACCATGTTCTATTTGTAGAACCTTCAATCACCTCTAAGCTAGGATGCTAGCTTGACTAAGTAAGAAAGTAAATGCTGGCCATGCCAACACACGAAATCAATGATGATCTACATGGGTGAATAATAAATATTCTTGCTTCTCCAACACATAATTAGTCATGATGATGAACGCCCAATTCTCAATACGATGTTGCTTTGAGGATACACAGGCAGAAGAAACTTGCAAATGCATCTGGATGTCAAACTAAATTTGACAAATGATAAATAACAAGAATGTCATCAAGCTAATTAAGCAAGAGAGTAAGGTAAGTAGCTCTTAAACAGTTAAAACATTTCATGATTACCATGTTATGATCTATCATGTAAGAAGACTAGTCCGCTGAGATTTAGTAATCAATCAAAGCATCCAAATTAATAATGCCAAACTCATCAAAAATTTTCTCTACATGCCAAGATAGTGATACTTCAAACCATGCTTTGGGCACATAGAAAAAAAAGGCACCAAAACAGAATCCATCTCATATATGGATGAAGAAAAACACCAGCAGGAGGGTGATATCATGCACCCCAGTTGTGAGAGGGTGCCACATCCAAGTCGGTTTCTAAGCTGTTTGGTTATTTTACAATCGATTATGTTTGACCATTCTGAGCAAAAGCTTGCTAGCTTACATGCAACGTTCATTCTTTATTCATAATATTGTACTATGATCAATTTTACCTAGACAATTCCGTACAATTCAAAGAATCTGCATTGAACATGTGTTGGTAAGTTGAATAGCATCCAATACTAAGATGCTTATCAAGTTCATCAGTTCCAATTTTGAGAAAATGATAGGAAATTGGAGACTTCCAACAATGAGTTCCATCAACTAATAATAATATCAAATTGGGCTTTACTTGTCTAAGATAAATCAAAGAAATATCAAATATGTATTAAACCTTGTGATATGTCACATTCCATATATCTTTGAACTACTTTTGGAGTTTAGGACAAAAAAATTGTTTATTGAAAGCCTTTCACTATATTACTTTCACTATATATTTACATATATATACATAATTAATCTTTCAACAGGTCCCTGTAACACCCTTTTTTTCTCTTGTAGAGTCAAATGGTGTGTTTGGAATCCAACTCTTGCTTCATGCACTCCATGCAACATTGACAACAGTATGTTGTGGTTCTACATATTATACATTATTATGGTGTCATTGTTGGTTATAGATTTTGATGTTTGTAAGAAGCAACAAAAACATGTCATTAATGATTAGAAATAGGGATGGTAACAAAATCCAAACCCATGGGTACCTAACCCGGCCCGACCGATTGGGCCGAGTAGTCAACGCTTTGACCGGGTTTGGATCGGGTTTGGATAAAACCCCAATGCATAACTTTGGATTTAGACCGGGACTAGATAGATATACACCCGACCCGAACCTGGCCCGAATTATTTTAATATTTAAATATCTATAATTAATATATATTATATTAAATATATTTATTATTTATATTTATTAGTTATTAAATTTAAAAATATTTAAACCCTTTATCCTAATCATTATTTTTCATAATAAGGGAATTGTAAATTATAATTTGTAATCGGTAAACCCCGATTAATCTCTAGCTCCCCTCTTCCTCTTCAGCGACTTTGCCTCTCGGATCGATGTTGAACTAAAAATGTAGTTCAATTTGATTTGTTAATATATGTATGATTATAAAATAGTAGATGATTTAAAGTTAAGAAAAATGAAAAAAATATTAATATGACTCAATTGGATTCGGGACGGGTAAACCCGAATTACCCGATACCCGATTAAGATGGGTTTGGATAAAAAAAACCCAATCCCGATAGTGTTTGGACCGGGTTTGGGTAGGTTATTAAGTATACGAGTTAGGTTTGGATAGTTATGCACCGGCCCGAACCCGGCCCATTGCCATCCCTAATTTAGAAAGTTTGAAATCAAAAAACACATGAAACTTCTGCTTTCCAAACATGATATTAAGTGATTGATCCTATTAGATCCATGATGAGTACCACATTAGCATGTATCAACACAACAACATTGTATACATATGAATTATTTATGCCAACTTGTATTGGTGCATATCATATCAAATTAGAATGCACCAGTACAATGTTTTTCTTCGCTTCTTTTTCTTTTTGTTTTAAACTTGTAGCCAAGCATCCTAAACAACCTTATTTCTATTCAAGTTCATTTGAAATTCCTCTCTCTTCTCTCTATCTATCTATCTACACATGTATATACATGTACGTATATATATATATATATATATATTTTGGTAGCAACTAGACATGATTATAACAGAAAACTATCATTCCTAATCAGACCAAGGGTCTGACCAGAAATGTGGCAAACTTTATAAGTTTCACAAATGTTGTCATATGAGCTTCTTGTGTTACCAGCTAGGTGAGTAAAATATTTTAGTATGTCACTGATAGTGTTGCATGTCAGGTCGTCACCCATATTTTTATCATGATTTTTAACATTTATGCTTTATTATGTAAGAATACTCACGTAACATTATTTTCTACAGCAAAATGCCCAAAACCATGCAATGCAACACTGATCGCTAGATTGATCATTAGCAGAATATACATTATAGCCTTAGATTTCTGCATACTTGTTAACAACCTATTTATACAATTCAACCATGTGTATACATTAAGATGAAGCTTCTGAAAAGCAGCCTATGCCATCAAAAAGATTTTAAA